>VZTG01005355.1:0-158765 GCA_013397845.1 Melanocharis versteri
AGCAGTCGAGAGCGAGGTCAGCGCCGGCGGAGGGCTGGTGTCACGCCTGACGCCGCTCCGCCGTCGCCTGTAAACTGTGCAGGAGGTGTCGGATGCCCCGCTGCCGGTGTAGTCACCTGCGATCCTCGCGGCCCGTAAACCATACCTGCGTCGCTTTTATTCAACAGGCCCTTTTGCCGCCTTTTCAGGCCATTTGGGAGCTGTCCGTGTTGGATACAAATAACCTAACAGAGCCTAATGACGTTCTGTGAAAACACGTTAAATTTTGTTTTTTGTTTTCTTCGCTAAATGCCAGAAGTGATTTCGTGCACAACGTATTTCCTACTTTCATTGCAAAAGGAGCTGAGGAGGCTTTGTGGTTATATAAAGTGCCAAAAAATTCCAAAGGCGGGGAGCCGCCAGCCATCCCTTTGCTCTTGTACCAGGGCGGGAGAGGGGACGAGGGGCATTTGACATCCTGTCGCTTAAGATAGAGGATATTATTTTACACAGTAATCGCCAGCAAAACACTTTGAAAGTCAAATTCGCAGCCTGCAGCACGTTTTTCAAGCCTCATATACTCCCGTGGAAGCAGTGCTGCTAATGGCAGAAGGCTTGCTCCCTCCTAGCAGTGCTAGGGCGCTGCTGGAGTAAGCTTCCCTAGCACTTGCCTGTGGCCTCTGCACTGTGCACACTCCACGCACCCAGTGAGCGACAGAGACTTTACCTGCTCTCTGCATGTGCGAAATGTAAGTCCAAACCTCGGCTCCTCAATGTCTTGCAAGCTAGTCCCTTTGATTTGTAATTATTGGAGGCTTCTTAAGTAATTGGCTAGAACTTGCCCGTACTGTGCCCGCGGAAGATCAATAGGCGTGCAACTTTTCATCATCGCGGTCGGCTCTGTGAGAATGGGAATAGGAGCTTTTCCCCTTCTTTTTTGCCGTTCCCAGTGCAGCTGAGTACAATTCTGAGCCAGAAATATGATGAGTGCGTTCATGCAACGCCGGGCCCTTGCTCTGCATTTCAGTCAATATTTCCTTCTTCTCGGTGCCGCCTCAGCCATCCAGTGTAAAACCTTCTAGCAGATGCAAAATAGGCATCGCTTAGGAGCAAGATGGAGAAACCAGGAATTTGAGATTATGATTTCGCTTTTCTTTACATGTTTATATATATATCTATATTTATGTGTGTGCTTAAATAAGGTGGGCATTGCGGTTTTTTCTACATTGTGTTATGCAATCTATAGGACGACTGCCGCGCTAGGAAGGATGTCCCTGGAGATTCTCTTTTATTTAAACGTCTAAGGCTATTTTCAAAGGGCGCTCGCCTTTTTGTCGCCGCGTATTAAACAGAGTCGGGGCAGTAGGAGAAAATGCTGTTCTGCGCTTAATTCTTTCCACATTGGCTCGCAGCCGGCGCAGGGGTCCGGGTAGTGCATGGCAAACCCTTCCCTCGAAAGATCTGCCCGGAGCAGATCCCGAGCGGCGGCTGTACCCAGGGGGGCTGTAGCGCTCGGCGGGTGGAGGCGGCAGAAAGGCGGTGGCGGGGGGAGCGACATAACCCCCGCGGGTGAGGCGAGGAGTCCGACAGGGGCACCCGGGAGCCATCGCCCAACAGGTGACTCCTTCCTTCCCTCCTTCCTTCTTTCCTTCCTCCTTTTCTCCGGGGGAAACCCGCTCCTTCCCTTCCCAGGAGCCTGCCGTGGTGGTCGTCAAGTGGCAGCGCGGCGCTTCTGGCCAACCCCAGGGCGGCGGGGGGAGAGGGTCTTTCCTCTCATCTTGGGGAAAGTCATCAATAAAATACGGCTGGAAGGCAGATCGAGAGCGTGACGTTTAAAAATGTTGCCTCTACATCAGCGAGTAAAGGCATCCGCTGCCCGCTTGCGCTCCCACAGCAAAGTAGGGATTCTGCTGTGCCTGAAGACTGGCGGGCGGCTCTGCCTGCCGCACATCCATCTCCTCGCCCCTTTGTAGTCGGAAAAGTAACTAAAACCCGCAGGAACGAGGCAGGCGGTGGAAAGGCTGAGCGAATGGCGGCGGAAGGGGGAACGCTGCTAAAATCTTTAGGGGGTCAAGTATTTTCTGACAGATTTTTTTCATACTCCAAAAATCGAGTTTTTAAACAAAGATCAATGTGTTATGCTAAAGTGTTGAGCTGACTGTTAAAACATTTGGGGGGATAATGACAATGTAACAAAGGCCTGGTTTGGAGTGAATCATCACCCTTTTAAAAGTTAAAGCAATTTTCAGGAGAATAGCTTTCAGCAAATGCTTTACATTATTCAAAACGGCCAAATAATGCTCTATTATAGAGCCTGAATGCTGCCAGTCAGCCCATAAGTGCAATTTGTGCAAAGGCTCGGTGCCTTATCTCCACTTCTTTATAAAGAGGTGAATATAAAACAATTTCTTCCAAACCCAGACAGAGAGCACGAAAATTGCTTCCCTTTCTGCAATCAGGGCAATTTAACTGGAGTGCAATTAGCACTATTAAATGTCGATTCTGCATAAACAAATCTGACTAAGAAGCGAAAGTGGGGTGAGAACCTCATATAAACTGAAACTGATTTTTTAAAATTATGTATCCGGGTCCTTTACAATTGATCCGTGACGTTTTCATCTCAGAATATATTTACATCATAAATACATTACAGTTAAATCAACATAAATCTAAAAAAAAAAAAATCTCAATATGAATACTAATAAAGAATAGCCTAATTAAATGCAACAGTTCACTTCCTTTGAACAATATTGTTTCCCATCTTCTCTCTACGAGTGTCTTTTGATCTGTGCAACTACTAAAGTTGCTGTCTTTAGGAGGTAGAGCTGGGAAACAATTCGTTCATTACAGATGGTTGGGAAGCTCCTGGGTTTATATTCAAGAGCATCAGATGAAATGGCTCGTCTGTTCAAAAAGAGCTGTGGGAAAGAGCTGCCAAATATTTTCCAAATAAATCGATTTAGCAGCAGTTAAATGTAAGGTTGCTGTACAATTTCCCCTGCATCCTAGGAGGGGCACGGAGTTTTACCCATGGATGTTACGGGTGGGGAGGGGGCAAACCCTTCCAAGTTTAAGAGAAGCAGCCTAATTTTCTGCCAAACAGAAGGGACGTGGGCAGGAAACAGGCGAACTGCTCATTGCCGAGATAAATAATTGCGTCCTGCCAGATTTTTTTTTTTTTTTAGCAACAGTTCTTCCGTGCGAAACCCCCTCCCCCCCTCAATTACACTCTTCGTTTACGTGATCTGGAAGCCAGCATTGATTATCAGAGCAACTCAGAGGGGTACCTGGTGATAAATTAATAACTTCAGTTAGGAAAAAGCTTCCCCACTATTCTGCCCAAGACTAGATACTGCAAGGGGGAAGGATATATAGAGATAGTGTTAAAATACAGACCTTGGTGCCTGTTGAGTCCACTGAATTCTTTCCACTATAGAGTTTTTCATTTGTGGGTAAAGATGAAGTGCAGCTTTTGATTAGAAGGAAATCTTTTATAGTTAATAAAAAGGGAATGAGCACTGGGATCAAATAGATCATGGAAATTAAATGAAAATTATGGCACTCTCCCACAATTTCTGCTTGATCTTTCATGTGATGTTTGTTACACGGTGCACTCCCCTCTCCTCCTGCCCCCTGCACGCTGAGCCCCGAGGTGGAGCATCAGGCTGAGCTTTCATCTTTTCCTCGATCTTTAAGGTGACACTATTTAGGAGTAGCAGGGAGACCCATATTACCCTGTGTTTAAAAAATCTGCACAATAGTTTCAGAAATCCTGTCGCCTACTGAACGCAGTCAAAAGCGTGTCTGTGGAATTAATTCTCTTCCGCTAAATTTATTTGGACCGTGTATTTTAAAGCTCCCTTGTTCTGTTTATCTCAGCCGGAGACACGTTAACAATTCAAGGGAAGACTAGTGTCAAAGGAAGGAAGGTGACTGCAGACTGGATGATGATTTTAATTACTACAATTATTGGGAGATTATTCAACAGCATCATAGATTTGTTTTCTGCCTTGGTAGGAAAGTCTGAGGAACATTGTGCGAGGAGCATTGTACGAGGATTTTACCTCTTGGTTCACATGCTTCCCAGTGCTGTTGCGATGCATAGGTTAGGCATGACAAGCTCAGACTGCAGCAGGTTGGAAATTCAGCCAGTGCTAGCGTTCAGAAAGCTTTCTTTAAACGCAGGTGTTTCTAAATAGAAAGAGTTTAATTAGTAAACGCTCGGACCCAACGTTTATAGAGCGTAAAACCGCCTTTCCACACAAGTCCATTAAAGCAGCTCTGCTGACTCGGTAATGAGGTGTGTACGGTGAGCAGGGCAGCGGCGGCCGGGACGGCGAGCTCGGCGGTCCCTGGCAGCGCCCGGCCCGGTCCGGCCCGGCCNGCGGGTGCCTCACCGGGGCAGCCTCACCGCGGAGGAGTCCTGTCCCCACATTTCTGCGAGCATCCCGCTTCCGGTACCCTCCTAGCTTTTTATACCACGTTTTTAGCCAGGCGTGACTCAGAATGTTGATTGTGATTAGGCAAGCTGTCTATCTAGAGATAGAGATATGTGGCAGCGTAATAGGCAGGATGATTGACATTACAAAGTTCTCTTCGGTCCACAATGACCAATAAATCCTCCTGCAGCTTTTGCCATTTAATGAATTGCTGGTTTGGTAGAGGCAAATATGCCAGACCCCCATTCCTATGTTCCCTTCTCCCCCCTCACCCTGTCCTGGGATTAGGGCAAGGAAAGGAGGGGAGCCGTTCATTATGCTCTTTCTGTGTTCTGTAATTACTGGAACTCAGGCTTAAGGTGAATTTCAGCTCAGATCATGAACCATTTCACGTTCAGATGCAAGCTTGCAATACTTTCCTAGTGGCAATTAGGAGCCTATTACAAGCCATTAGATTGATCAATGTACCTTAAACAATGTGAATGATTTATATGGCAAAGAAAAAAACCTTCTTACATCCATTGTACTGTTCCAGCGACCAACCTGGCCCTCTGTCTCCATTCATCACAGCTTTAAACAACAAAAGCAATTTATTTAGAAAAACTTAAATGCAAAGAAACAAGCTCAGTTCTTCGTCATGTAGGGCATCCGAGCTTTATCTCTTTATTGTCAAGAGATGTAGGGTGGAAGAATTCGAGTTTGGGGGGGGAAAAAGGGAAGGGTGGATTTGCTGGTTTCCAAATGGGTTAATTCACCTTGTACCTGAAAGAAGGAAACAAAGAGATCCCTGACTGCTTTCTAAAGAAGTCACTAATCTGCTGTGCATATGCAGCACAAGGAGGAAAGCAGTGGCTTGCACATGTGCTCACAAAGTGTTTGGTTAGAATATTGTAGCCTTTTAATGACAGTGTGGACACAGAACCACGATCCCTGGAAGTTCCAAGACAGCTAAGGAGTGGAAAGCAAGCTGGGATGTGCCAGCTGATGGAGGGGCAGGGTAGGTGCAGTCTTCTCCACCATGGATGATTATTCTAACCATTCTACAACCAAGGAACTACAAAATATCAGCTGCTATGAAAGCCAGAGCTGCTACCCTGTAGGCCTTGGGTCTGTCTTTCTTTGCCTCCTTTCAGAAGACTCAGGGAACCTCTCACACCTGGAAAATTCCTCCTGGCAGCCCCAAAGCGAAGGGTTGGGAGAGACTGGTGACTTTGCACTTGCCACCAATTTATTACAGGGACAGAGATTCAGTTCAGAAGGAACAGGACCATGATTTGCCATTCAATGAACAGATGCCCTCTGTTTCTTGCATTTTTCTTACCTTTTTGCTAACCTTATTCACCCTGATACTTAGCACTCCAGAATTAGTCTTCTCTATATATACCAAGTGACTGAATGAATGTTTGGCTTGGTGTTAAACAGTTCTGACATGCTCCAAATTAAAACTGCTGAGAAACAAAACCCCACACGTGTGAACTAAGCCATTCTTTAAAATGTGACTTTAATGGGACCAGTATAACTGGTGACAGTGTTAGAAAAAATCCAAAACAGCTGTAAGTCTTGGTTCAGCTGGAAATTTATTTTGGAATATCATACAAGAGAGAATGTTATTAATTTAAGATTCCAGTTATTATTTTTGTTTCAGCAACAATCTGGTCCCTGGAAATCTCCGCAATGCTTGTCAAAAGTCACTGTTTTAACCCATAATTTTCTGCAAGGAGGGAAGCACAGAGCTCCTCAGTATCGGTACAAAGAAAAGAAACAAGGGATGGGCATCACATTCTATCCTTTTGCTACAAAATGTGGATAAAGACATTCCTGATTTTCTAAGTCATCCATATGGGATTGATATTACTCACTTCTATAGTTATCAGCTGCTTGCTTTCTTGCTAGCAAGGGATTAGTAAAACACGATGTCTACCATGTAAAACCAAATGCTAGTTGCAGTAGGAATAAGAGTTGTTCCCCCCCTTCCGCAAAGGACATCCCACATTGAGAAGAGCGTTTATGTTGAGAGAAGAGCATTTCTGTTGAGTCTGTCACACACTAAACCCAGCTCTTCCCTTTCTTGTAGACCCTGTGCTATCGAGAGCTTAACCCATAGAATCAGCAGTGTGTCCTGCTTACCTAAAACTTGCTCTTTATCATGGAGGAGACATCAAAGAAGAAGAAGAGATCTGGAGGCCTCTTTCAAAGATTTTGTAGAGATTGTCCATTTAGTCACATTGTGCTTTAAAGTCTTTTTCCTGTTCCAAAGCTTTGTATTTGTCACTTTGCCCAGGAAAGTTGCTGGGCCAGTCTCCTCAGGACATGTTCTGGCCTTCCTCTACTTTAAGTATTGCTATAAAAACAGTCTACTTGAAGGGATTTCTGCAATCCTTAGCTACACATATACAAAAGCAGCCTATGCTTCCTAATATGCTGTTTCAGACCCTTACATTCCAATCTGGCTTGCATTGCCCTTTAATTATCTGTCTTCTTATTGTGATCAAGTGAATTTTTACTAATCTCCACATTTATTGTTAAGGTAAATAGATGCTGCTTTTAATCAGTATGGAGGGCCAGACCAATGCAGTTTGAAGTAACTTAAGTCAACTATAAAGGGTTCAGTGTGTGTATAATTACAGAGGACGTCAGCTATTCACTCCAGTCTAATTCAGTGTCTGTTCAGAGACAGAGCTCTTCCTTTCCCCTGCTCCCTCTCTCACCTGATTTCCTCCCCACTGCTCCGCAAAGCCAGCAAGAAGAATATGGTGGAGGCCAAGCCAGCAGCAGCCCTCCTGAACTTCAGGCTGGATTAATTTAGTGGATTGGGACTCCTAGGTGAGTGTAAGCATACGGGTACAATATAACACCTTCTTCCAACAAAAAAGATTGATTGCATCTTAGCCTCGGCATTAAATGTGCTATTATCAGAAGAAGCTGGAATAATGCATGCAGTCACTTTAAAAGAAAGCAGGTTTCCTTTGCGAGCATACTTATTATTTCAATAGTATTTGAGAACTAGTTTAATAGGGGCCACGTTGTTGCTTACTAAAATATATTTGAATTGAACACGTATATATCACGGTATTTTTGCTTAGTTTTAGTTTGAATTATTCCTGAAGTTCTCATTAAATTTACCATTTGTAAAGGACAGATTAAATGAAAATGGCTTTTAGAAAAATAGAGCTGGAAATTATTTTGACCTTTGTGACCTGGAAGAGGTGATAATTTGCTGCAGCACTAGATACTGGACATATCTGACATTTTAGGTATTCCCTCATAGTTTCAGACCTTTGTACAGATGAACTCCACCTGGGACAACTCAGCAGTCAACTTTTTGTTACCTTAATGTAAATGAGAAGACTACAGCTGTCTTAAGCAATCTAGGTGGACACCACCAATGGAAAATTAAACTTGGGCAAGGGCAGTGCCAAGAAAAGAATGTCTATTATCCACAATAATGTTCCTAACATTTTCTAAACAGCTATTACCTGTGTCTGTCCATAATTGTCCTTGTTACAGTAACGTTGCAATCTTTCTTTCTGAACAGTGACAGAAATCTCTCTCCAGTGACTTTTCCATATGTAAACAACCTATACAGCATTTTGTAATGTAAAACAAATGTGGTAAGTAGGTCCCACATTAAAAAAATCATTTTAAGCGGAATGTCTGAAATGCTCAGGGGATTTTGAGGGGGAGGTTAGAAAATACCACCACTTGCACTCAGTTTCCAAATGCATTCCCATATATGCAGATGAGTGTCAGTAGGACCTATAGAGCACATTGTTTCTGAATTTGGATTGTCACTGAGAATAAATAACTCACTTTCTCTTTTGCAAAATGATGCAAAATAAGCTGTAGTGGATTTTGTTATCTAATATTTCTCATGGCTCTTACTGCATATGAACATAACTAAATTTTTATATTGACAATAAAAATATTTGTCTATTTAGAAACCAACATGACTGCAAAATTCCCAGTTACATCAAAACAAATAGAAGCCAAAACCTCTATCATCACACTCCTCTATTTGTAATCTTTTTAGCTAAAACATGCTAGTTACTCTAATTGAAATGTGATTCTCTGTAGGGGCAGGCCATTATACACCTCAGAGAGACTGAAGGCAGTGAAACAAAATGCAAGTTTCACATTTCTAAAATCTCATCTCCATATTAAGATATAGGATGTTCACAATTCCCATGCATTACTTAAGACAGTGTAACTTGATCCTCCATGATATATTTTGGAGGAAATTTAGCAAAGCTCCAAGGTTTGTTCACCTGAGACACGTACAAAAATGTGTCCTGTTTGTCTGGTTTTTTGTAAACATCCTGGCTGAAGCACAGCTCTAGGAGGAAGAGCAGGCGGTGTCCTCCAGCTCTTTCCTATTATCACTGTACATCCATCAGGATGTAAAATGAAGTAGCCAGACCTTTCAGCCAGTACCCAAGTTGTTATGCACTAACTTCAAAAGAGACTTTATCTGAGTGGGGATTACATGCTCCTATTCAAAGTAAGATGTTGAAGTTAGGGCACATAGAAACTTGTGCTTGTTCAGAGGAAATTTTCTAAAAAGGCGTGAAGGGTAAAATACAATTGCAGGCTTTGGAAAGATACGTTGCATGATGCTTTAACTCCAAAGACTGTTTTGGAACCCTCTTTTCCCAGCAGTGCGGGGAGCTCTGATTTCCAGAACACAGAGATGCGGTGCTACGTTTTTCCAGGGAGTAGCTGTGGTACCCACAAACTGACTAGCCACATTCCATGAAGCAGCAGGAGCCCAGGAACACCTCTTTGTGCCAGAAGTGTGTACTGGAGATGCTACAAAATGTGGTTTGTTGCCATGTGAGGGACGGACTGAGCCCATATAACACCGAATGTTCTAATGGTGTGCAAAAACCTGCAGTATCTGGAATTTTGCAGCTCCAAGACCGAAATTTTACAAACACTAATTATTTGCAGATGGTGCCTTACCTTACTTACAAGTGTGAGTATCTGCACACTCACACTTGTAACTGCATAAGGGAGAGGGAGGGGATCTCTGGAAATAAACTGCTTAAAAAGAAAACCAAATAGTCAAACTAACAGCTTGGTAGTTTGATATTAAATTGCCTATTGTTACAGTAGTTTTCAAATAGCTGTTACCATAACAACATATTTTTTCTTTAATTTTTTTTAGCTGTTTGGAAAAAAAGTTCTTGCCAGAATTCTTCCATAATAGCTTCCATTAATAGCACTGTCTTCTGTTGGGGAGGCCAGTGCTGATGTCTCCTGCTGTCACAAGTCACTCACACATCTAGCAGATGTTTTGTTTGATAGGGCCAATTTGAGCTTTATAGAACACGTTGTGGTTTTTCATCCATCCCCAAAGAGCAAATATCAGTTAGGATGAGATTCCAAACCGATCATTTGCCAGGAGACAAGGCGCGTGATACCTGTCAGTGGAATGTGACCCACCCCTGAAAAACTATCTCAAGACTGAACTGTTAAGATTCTCCTTTAACGTAGCAATAGTGTACCAAGCACCAAGAGACAGACCTTGGAGCCATACATATAACAAGAACAAAAAAGATGAAAAGGGGAAGGAGGGAGAAAGGAGGTAAAAATCCTTTAGGAGGCCAGTATTTTTCTTCGATTCTATAGCACATATTTTACTAAATTCTTAATGTAAATGCTGTAGATGAAAGTGTTTATCAAACAAAAGTAAAAACAATTGGAAAAAGTGAAAGAAAAGGAATCTACTTTAAACATTGATGCTGCCCCAGCAACACTGGCAATTTTATTTTGGATTCAAGTAATTTGCATGACTAAGAAATAATTGCTTTTCCAGCCCCTCCACACACTTGAATGTGGCAAACATGTCCAGATTATTATATTTAATAATTTATCTGCTAGTACCATCTTGTTTCTGGAAACAGAGACAAAACTATTTATTTTTGCAAGGCTTATTTATAATCAGGTTTTTTATTTTATAATCAGCTAGGACCATATTTTAGTGTAAGTTGTTTGAATTTTTTTAAAGCATTTAATGCAGAATAAGAGAAGGCTCCATGAAATACTTGAATGCTATATAAAATTTCTCAGAGGAGAAGAAAATATTGCTATATGTTATTTATATGTTAATTACCTGGATTAAAATGGGTAGCAGCTAGCCAGCCCATAGGGCATGCTACTTTTCTAGATAAGGTGTGCAACTGTGTACATCCAGATGTGTGCATATGTGTGTGCCCAGCTTTTCTTTGTACTAGTTAAAAACAACAAAAAATCTTTAAAAGTAAAAAGTGTTGCTTAATAGTGTACTTTAATTTCCATACTCTTTTGTGTAAATCTACATTCACAAGAGTAGTTTGAATTAATTCCAGAGAGGACATTCCACATTTGTAAAAGTGTAAATGACACTGCAAGACAAAGTGGCTATCTGGTCATAAGGCTTCAATGAGGCAACTGCCACAACATCAAATCTTCTGTTTGTTTGTGAAGGTATAAAACATTTGGGTGGACCTGAAGACAGCAGTGTTGAAAGCAGCATCACAAATCCTGTTGCTCTGTTTAAAATTCTGAAGAGATAGGGTGAAGTTCCAATTTTTTTTTCCAGTGTGTAGCTGAAAATATTTCTGTAAGTAAATTATTTCCCCCCACATTTCAGTGTATTTAAAAACATACACACATGGATGTATTTCCACTTCTAAGGATGCTAGTTCCTGTTTTAAGAATGCAACAAGTCCGGCATTAGTCTGTGTGCTGGAGTTTCTGGTTTAGCAATAGAGCTGTGTCGGGTTTAACTAACACATTTTGGTCACACATGATTTGACATAAAAAGGTGAAAGTGGTACTACAGATGCCTGCAATTTGATTGATAATGTTAGGAATGTTCATCCACACACTGTCCATTAGATTTGCTTTGCTGAAGTGAGGTTACTCAGCTGAGATCTTTCATACAGGCAACAAATCTGAAGTTTTGAAGTCAAGTCACAAGTACTACGTGCTCCTCTTTTATGCTCCATATTGGTTGTATGTGCATGTAAAAAATGTTAATCAGATGCATTAAATTTATTAACAACAAATATCTCTTGCATTTACACCACTCTGCTGTAACTAGGATCGAGAAGACAAGCTTTAAACAAAAAGAGCTTTCATAACCTGCTCCAGGAGTGTGACCAGTCATGGTAGGTTGCTCTTGGACTCATAACTACTGAGAGGACTTTTGAAATGGGCACTATTTGAACTTCTGAGCATGGTCTATAATCTTGCTTAATAATTACATCAACTGTGACAGTTTAATTCAGTGTAGGTATCTAAAGCTATTCCTGAAATTAATAATAGGCATGCTTTATAGCTTAAGCATGTCAAAAGTTGTCAGACAAGTCTCATCATGGAACTTAACTATTTTAACATGACTTTTTAAATAGTCCAACGGTTTAAAACAATTACATAATATTTTTTTCTCCAAATTTTAAAACAAAAAAATGTTTCTTTGTATTTATACGGTTGAATATAGTTAAGTGACCTCTACAAAAACTTCCTCTTTGAAGTGTTCTCTGAAGAGATCTTCAAGGCAGCTGCGTGCCTCAGATTGTGATTTTGTAAGGTTTTGATGCTAGAAAATTGTTTAACAAACAGCTCCAAAATATTGAGATTTTGATTAATAACATACAGTGTCACGGTATTTAAATAATATAAAGTTTGAAATCTAACATGTGGCAGAAGAGTATGTGTTCCACATGGTTAGGAGAATGGGAATGGGGGCATACCAGTATCTGAGCAGGAGGGAAATAGTTACATAAAGCCAATTAAACTATTGTTTAGGAATATATTAAACTGTTGTCTCTACTTGTGCCAGAACTTTTCCTCTAAATTAGTGGTTGAAGAGGATGCTCCTTCGGCAGAAGAGGGAGTTTGGGTTAGTGTTGCTTTGTTTTTTCCATGTACATACTGTATGACGCTGCAGAACCCTGGATTTGGTTAACATTGACTTCTCAGCAGAGAATAGTTTGGGAGTATTAGCCTAATTTCTTAATATAGTAATATGTGAATAATATAACTCAGGGAATCTAGATGAGTATAACAGTCCTGAAGAGCAATGCTCACACTGAAATCAGTCTTAGGGCCTCAGAACTTTTCACTGTAGTTAACTTCTTGTAGAGTTTCATGCTCTTCTCAATGTTGAAACTTTACTCAAAAAAGAGTACTCTGCCAAAAGAAATTTTACTCTAAGGAAGCAAAATACTACTGTATTTGGAGTTTTTCCAATGACAGGACGTGAACTAATGTTAAGAGATGCTGTGCTGGCCTACACTGAGGGGTAATTTAAAAATCCCACCTCATTTATACCCTCATTACCACTAGATTAGGATCGCATCTAATCCCATAGTAATTACATATTAGCTGTATATGTTTGCTCTAGGATGGGATCTGATGTTTGTATCAAGTATTTATTTTACTAAGTGAAAAGGAGAAAAGACCTAGCCAACTCTGGCATCATACATCTATACCCCATTTGCATATATACCTGTTAAATTCTAAACCAGAAAAAAATTGTAACTTTAATTTCTATTTTGGGGTAAACCAACAGGGATTTTAAAATAGCCAAAAGCGTTGATTAAAAAAAAAATTAATTACAGGAGCAAAATGCGGACTAGTTAACTATTTGATGTGAATACATTAACATGAGAATATGCAAGGTGCCATTTACTATGCCATTGCAATGCTGCAACTGTCCAGACCTAACACTGTTGGAAGATGAAGTGTACCTGTAATTCTTATTGATGCCAACATTTCTTTGTTGTTTTTAATGGTTGGAAGTAGTGGGTAGCCACAGAGATGCACAGTGGAAAAGATTCATAACCTACATTTCTGAGCAGTTTCACATTTGATCTATCAGTTTGAAGAGAATACTTCCAAAGGCAGTTCTCTGTTAGTGATGGGAAATGGTTACAATATGGATATGCATTCAGCAGTGCACTATGTAAAATGGACAATGAAACTAAAGTTATTCTGTCTTCAGATCAATGTAGGCACGAATCTTAAAATGTGAATAAAACAGCTCATTCAGCAAGCCCTTCTAATTATGTCTAGCCCGCATTTGCAAATTGTTTAATTGTGGATTGGTATTACTAAATCTCAAGGATTATTTTGCAGTTGTTGGAATCAACATTAAAAATAGTCTCCATTTAATCTCTTTCAGAAGAGTTGAAGCTAAATGTTACAAAACTAAAATGTAAATAATGAATAAGAGTTGTATGGCCAAATTATTATCTATTGACTGGAATCCAACTTCAGAATCATTACAGAACTTCTTTTTTAGTGTTCATTCACCCCACCACAGATGTAATTTAATAAAAATTTTAAAAGAACATTTTAATAAGCAGGAATATGACAAATCTTTGTGAGTTAGGGTTTTGAGACTGTAGATTACAATCTTTAATCTCAGCTAAACAGAAGATAGTGTCTCAGAATTCTTAAGAACAAATACCTTTTAGGTAGTTTTTTTTTTCCTAAATAGTTTCTGTGGGTGAATTTCCAATCTGTTGATGCACATACCTACCACAGCTCACAGTCTATTGCAATTTCAAATTTTAAAACTAAGTAGGCTGGTATTTCTTCAGTCAATAATGCTGAAAGGTACATACTGAAGAAGGAGGAAAACCCTAAAAACATTAAAATATCAAGAATTTTCAAAGTGCGTAACTCATGCAGTCTTCAGGAATTACAGAAATTTGAAACTGCAGGACTGAAGTTGCTGATAAAATGCTTTTTACTGGTAAGCTCTTTGTCATGTATGGGAAGGCTAATCAAAGTCTGAGGCAGCCTTGTTGTTCCAATTTCGTCTTTCCAGAAAGACTGGTCTCTGAGATGGAGGCATCAGTTTTTCACCTGACGGATTCTTGATGAGGCTTCACAACCAGATCCTCACGGTGTGTGAGTTACAGAGCTGGCTCTAGGCAAGTTCACATGAAGCTATTTGTATCTGTGTCACTTTGGACGTGTCGTGTTTTGTGAGCAATTAAAAAAAATAGGTCATGTTTTGTACTCTGGAGATATTGCTGTTTGTGATTCTCTCAAAATTTAAACATTTTGCATGCCTCAGACCACTTGCAGGGTAAATGGAGTCCCCTGCTGAGTAGCTAATAGGGGAACTCACACTTTCAAGAAAAGTGTGTCTAATAGCAGGGGATTACTATAAATCTCCTGGTTTGATGTACACCCTTGCTTAAATGTTATGGGAGTGGCTTCAGTATCCTGCAGCTTCTACATCCCACTTGTAGCTGCAACCAGGCATATTTACAAATTCATTGAAGGCAGAAATTTTTAAAGAGGAGTTATCAGCTCTCCTTAGAGATATCAAAAATCAGAAATTAAGTAATCGGTTTACCTTTCTTCCCTCCTTCAAAATGCTACATATGCTTATTATTTTCAAGTTGAAGTCACAGCTCTGGGGGATTTTTGAGTTCTGTGATAGTTGAATATGGACTGCATATATATTTATTTGATTTTAAGTAGAGAAAGTAAAAGAACTAAAACTACTTTTGAAATTAATTTATAAACTCAGTGCATTGCATATAATACTGTGTTGTGTAGTAGATAGTATTGATATGAAACTGATCTCTGAAGTAAGAAAAAAGTCCAACCAGAAAATATTTATTTGGTAAATATAATGATTGCATTTGTTCATGTTATACTCTTGGACGTAGCATCTCCCAGGCACTGTTTGTTATTCACAGACTGCTGTGCTTTTATTTCTAAAAGAATCTCTGGAAATTTTCTGAAAGACTAGGTTCATCCACAGAACATCACTTGTGCAATTAATGGTTGTCACTAATTTTGTCGTTTCCTGAAACACTAGAGAAGCTTCCTAGATTTTCTTTTCTAGGCCAAAGATCTCTTGAGCTTTGCCTGTTTCCTGAAAGCCCTTGCTTGGGTGTTTCTAAGACAGCTTGATGTTCCTCAGCTGGGCAGCAGGCATTCAAGCAGGTGCTAATTGTAATAAGGCTAGATAAGAGACCAATCATGTTTTTAATTGCCTTATTTCTCTGCTAGCTTTGAGAAGTGAGCAGTGCATCATGATTACTCTGCTGCTCGTACTTTCAGGTACAGACCGGGGAGGTGGCTGGGATTTGTATATGATACAAACAACATGTTCTTTTTATTAAATATGGCTATTAAAGATAGTTTTGTGGCTAGCACAGCTGTCAGTCTGACAGCAGACGTAGCTTCAGTTCTATGGAGGTCACTTACCCCGCTGTGTTATCACAGCAGTGAGGTGAATACTGGCACTGGTGACCATCATCTCTTTCCTGACTGAATGCTGTTCTTAGGCATTTTGTGCTTCACAGTACACCTCTCCAGAGAAGTGGGAATCTTAAGCTTGAAAGACTCCTGAGGCAAATGGTATTTCAGTCTCATTGAAATCCAGTGAGGCACCAAGCACTGAACAAAAACTCCACAGAAATTACAGAAGAAATAACAGGAGAGACTTAAGTTCACCTGAATCAATAGGAGTTCTTACCCTGCCTTGCAGAAAGGTGAGTTCTCAAATGCTGCTGCTGCTAATTCCCTTGAATACGTGACCCATGAGCCTGAAAGTGAACTGATAGGATGTTTCCTGTGTTGCCACACGTGAATAACTCAAAAATATGCAGAATATATAGGCAAAGTATGATTACTGGTTTCCTGTGAGGAAGTCTGTGTTGGTAAGTGTATTGAGGGTTGTGTTGGGTGGACTTTCAGTGGCTCAGAATCTTCCTTGATTGTTGAATGCCTTTAAAAGTAGCCCATGTTTCTGCTGGGATCATGCAGAAAACATGCAGAAAACAATGTGAGAAGTATCACAGATAGTTGCAGTGAAAATGGTTAACTTTATCTCAGATTAATCTGTGAAGTCACCTGGATTTGTATTCAGTGAAATATGCAATGAATGTGTGAGCCCCTATTTTTGTTCTGAAGTACATTTTCTTCATTTTTAGCTTATTTTTTGCAGTGAGACTCTTTCTACTTTCCGTGTGTTTTAATTATTCTTTTGCTTTGAAAACAAGGCATAGTTGGACTCTTTGCATAGCAAAATGAAGAATGCAATTATGAGTCTGCTGAATTAGGGAAAACAACTTGGATACCTTGAAACATTTCATAACTTCTATTTTCTGCAAGAGGAATTAAGGTTGATAGGGACAGTAGTCACATACTATTTGTGCTAATACTACTCTGAAACGAAGAATGATGAGGACTGGAACTTGCAGATTCAGAAAGGGCAAGTATGTTTCCAGTCTAAGAGTTAAGAAAAGAGAAGCAATCATTCAAGTTATTATTTAATGATGGACTGGAACTTGCATTTGAGAAATGACTTTGTAACTTATGCCAGATAAAATGAAAAGAGAAGTACCTTTTACCTGGAAGATAAAAAAAAATAGTAATATTATTCTCAACCACCTACTTAAGAAAATTGGGTATAAATTGACATAAATTGGTTATTGAAGCAGAGGTTCCACTAAAACTGTGACTGATTCTATTAAGTCTTCTATCACTTTGAGCTGCAAAACAATCTCATCTTCTCATTAGAATGGCTGGAGACAGCTCTGTGAGTGACTGTAGATTTCTTTTCCAGAGTCTGTAAATGTTTCAGATGCGTCTGTCAGGCCATACACCAGTTACACGTTAACGTTCACCAAAAATAATGACACCTCATTGTTACTGAACTAACATAACGCAGCTATTCAAACTTGGCCACCTACCTACGCATTCCAATCTACAAAACACTGTGAGGGAAGAAAATTGAAGTGGGATCATCATTTGGCAGATACATATCATAAATTAGCGATCTTCGCAAGGCTTTTCTCTGAACCAGCAGTGCAGCTAAACAGCTGTCACTGAGGCACCGTGCTCACATTGTAAGGAGTAAGAAGAAATCATTAATACAAACATTATTAAACAGTCATTGATTCTTTGGAAGATAAACTGAGAGGGACATAAAAGTATTCCGAGCTGTATCAAGGCACCAAGGTAAGGAGTGTCAATTGTTGGAAGCTGTTTGAGTCAGGACCCCGAGTGAAGCATAAATACATGACAGCCTTTTTCCACCTGCTGAGGAGCTTGGCTGCCTGTGCTTGGGGCAGGACTGGCATGTGGGATCAGGTGCTGTGGATAGACCTGTGAGAGAGGGTCTCACTGGGGACTTGTCTGTGCCTGAGAGCTATGTTTACACTCAGCTGGGAGGTTATAGGTGTGCCAGCTCCTGGTTCTGTGACCTTCCGTGAAGATCACGTGATCTGATCTCCAGTCTATTGTCACTTGGCTACCTGGCTCGAGCGCACACCTGTTTTGTCACTACTGATTTTTCTGGCAGCAAATGATTTCTGGCTGATCTTGGTTGCCATTGCCAACCCTGCTTTGCTCTTTTTGTTGGGTGTTATGGGGAAGCTGTTCCCACTGGTCTTGCTGTCACCCTTTGTGCCTGGTTGGAGTTCTGTGGGTGGCTCCAGGCCACCAGCTGCCCTGGTGAGAAGGGGACAGTGTTTCCACCCCTGGGTGGTTAGCTGGAGCCACCAACAGGGGCATTTCACACTTGGCTTCCTTAGAGAACTTCAAGGAATTTCCAGACTTGTGTTTCAAATGGAAGGAAACAGGACACATAGGAACCAGGTTTTCTCTAGTTAATACCACAAGACCCATATATTTTGGTGGGAGAGACTGTAGCCAATTGTAAATACCATTATAAATTTTTTTGGAAATGATGGTTTACTTTTGCAAGCCTCTCCAGATCTTTTAAGACCTTTAAGCTTTCCATCTGTTATCCAAAATGAAACACTAATGGATGTAACTTTACAGAGTATGTTAAAAAAAAAAAGTAATGCTGAAATCATTGACATATACTTGGTTAGTGTTTTGTAATTAACATTTTTTCCCCCTTTTAAACCACTAAAGCACGTTGTGGACTAAGTTCCTGTGCCACTACTATCAAATAAGGTAGGAAATATTTTATAATACTTTGATTCCTATTTTTATCCCAATTTACATTATGACATATTAAAGATTTCCTTTGTTCAAGTTGGTGAACTGATGTTTAACTTTAAATGTTTTTACACTTTTGGTTTTCATCATGTATTTGACATAACTCAAATGCAACTAATTAGTACTGAACTACAACTTTTATCACATTTTTGCAGATATATTTTTAAAACATTTATTCTGATTATTTGTTTAGTATATCCTGATTAAAATTAAAATATTGACTTGTTTTAATAAGAACTCTGAAGTCTGCTCATACATCCTTCATGTAAAAGGCCTAACAAGAATTCTGTTAGTCCCATAACATAGTGGTATTGCTGTAAACGCCACAAAGGGTTTATGTTTATACCATTTTATACAAAGGTGTTCAATGCTAATCCTTATTCCTCAACTTCAATATCTTTTTGAAACCACTATCCTGAGACGTAGATAATGTTTGAAAGAAGGCAAATTTTTAATGCAGAGCAGCATAGTCATCAATAGGCTACAAAACACAGTTTAAAAATCATGCTTTTACAAACATGGCACAGACTGCTGTAGCACTGTATGCTCTAAAAGCTGCAGATATATTTTAGAAAACACTGATGAAGCCATTACTGCTTCATGCATTTGTTCATAGTATATATCATTATTCAAGAAATTTAAGAACCATAATGATGGAAAATCACACAGAAAGAAAAGGAACATGGACTTTGTCAGAAACAAGGGCTACATTTTTATTCAAGAGGCCCATAATGATGGAAAATCACAGTGAAAGGCAGAGACGAAACAGGGATCCCATAAAGGGACTGACACACCACAGTGGCACAAGTAGTAGAACCGTCATAGCAAGTGGATAAAAATAAAGAAAACAAAATTAACTAGAGAAGAGCTGGATTCAGGGATGAAGCAGAAAACAGAAACAAATCACAGTAAATGCTGAAGATTAATTTCAAAGAATCTGCTGAGAATGAGTGCAGAGACAAGTTCCATCAATATTAATGAAACTGAAATAGAACTCCAAACGACCATGAGTACAAAATGGCACACAAAGCATTTTCTTTTAAATAGGTTGGAGATTAGATCATAAGACCTTCCCAAAAATGAACAGAATACATAAAAGATGTTATTATGGGAAAAGCGATAAACAATCACAACATAATTAATATTTCTATAGTTCTTTTTTAAGATTTATCAGCACGCACATTTATTATAAAAGGATGGTTCATAGAAGAGATATTTAGGAAAATAAGCAGAGAAGAGTATTTTCTCATGTCCAATGTTCTACAAATATCTTAAAGGGATCTGGTATAGCTTCAAGCAGCAGTCTGCCTCTTTTTTTAAAGCAGTCTAAAAGAGCTAGATACCTCAAATCCTTAATAATATGTTCCACTTTAAGTTTATATAATGAACAAGAAAATATTATTGCCCACCTTGAAGTGAAAAAAGAATAACTGTTATATGTAACTTGACAGTTAAAGCTCTGTGCAGTTAGGAAATAAACTTTTCTTCCTAAATTACTTAAGCTGCCCAGTCGTATTAGACAGCCATGAGTACAGGCCATGGATCTTTCAGAGATTCTCATATTCTTGACATTAAAAATTTTTGCCCCACCAGCTGACAACTGTATTCACTTCTCGTCAGATAGCCTGTGGTTAGAAACAAAGGGTCACACTTTAAAAACTTGATTTTGAAAAAAGACCAACGCAAATGTGTAATTTCTTGGATGATGTTGTCAGGAGTCCTGTAAATTGTGACTGGCATGTCAAATATTGTAAGATCTTTAGCACAAGAGCAGAGCAAGTGCGTACCTTCTCTGATAAAGATTGCTCTCCCCTATGAACGTTTGTTGTGACAGGCAAAATTTCAGTGTCACAGAGAGAGATACAATCAATCTGTTTCACTTACGTAAAAAGTTAAACTATTAAAGGTTTTTTCATCTGTCACAAGAGTGGCCACGTCTTTCTTCTCATAGCAGGTCGCTGATGTTATTTCAGTGCTTTCCCACAGCTGGTCAGCAGTAGTTCTTCTCCATTTCAGGGTTCTCAATGCGCTTGCTGCCAATGCACAAACCTTTCTTTTACATTGCAGTAAAGATGTGATGATCTAAATAAAGCAATTGAGAGGAATAAAAATACTTTGTAAGGCAAAGTTTTGGTTTGAAAGGGAGACTGGGATATAAAATACTGGAATAAGTGTAAAAAGAGATGTAGATTAGGTTTGGCAGAAAAAATAGTTATTTGTGGTAGGCCGTGTTCTTGTGTTTCTTCAGTGGGGCAGAAATTACATAGTGGCAGCCGGTAGTTACATTCTGGCTGAAAATCCCTCTACAGAATTTATTTGGATTCTGAAATCCCTAGTGAAATCTGTATTCCAAGCAGTCATGCTGTTAAGTCAAACTTTGGTTGCACCCACAAAAATATTACAATTGTGAGGCAACAGAACTTCTATGATCATGTGTTATTTCTTAACATGGTGATAGTAATCTTTACCAGTTGAGAAGTAATTCCTTAGTGTTTGGTAATAAGGTTTCATTGTCTTTCCAGAACTCCTCCGCAGAGGTGTTGTCAAGCTTTGGCTGCTCAGCAAGCATTGCTGGCATGCCCAGTCCTGTCCTGCTGTGCGCATCCTCCACACCAGCAACGGGCAGGGCAGGGATCTCTTCCCGCTACTGACGTGAGCGTAACTCTCCTTTAGGGCAACAGGGCATGGGATACACTGGGAAGCTGACTGCTAAGCAGGCTTGTATCAGGTGCACTGGCACCTGAACAGTTGTTGCCAGATGATGGTGGGTGCCAGGCAACTGTGACAAGGCGCCTTTAGAGATGAGGACTGCCGGGGTCTCTGCAGTTGCTGCGGGCTCTTGGTTTATGCTGGCACCACTAATAGTGTGCCTATACCAGTTGTTTCTTAAGTTAAAATATGGCAAATCCCACATTTACAGATGAGAGTACTGCACAGTTGAGAATGGAAAGTGAGGAACAACTTTGTAAGTAAATTATGAGGAAAGCATTCGTGTTGGCTGAAGCTTTGCTGAGCTTCAAAGTTTTTCCGAATAGAGAATTACAAAATTACAAAGTAGCTAAGAGGTCCTCTCCTGAACACACAAGTGAGGCATAATTGCATTGTGACTTTTTCTTATAAATAAGAACACTACCATGAAATTAAGGCAAAATAATATATATGTGATATGAGTTTTAAATTGATTTTTATTGGATTTTTGTAATATAGTAGCTGAGTTACAAGGAAGAAATGATTGGATTCTTATTATAACAACAAGAATGCAATATTAGCAGTATGCCATTAGTATTTACATATAAACTGAAGCATTGTACAGAATAAATCTCCATTGTATTTACAGAGGTCACTGTAATCCTAATGTAGAACAGAAACTGTCACCCCACCTTCTCTAGGGGTGCAGTGCTACCTATGACAGTGTTTCTGAATTGGACTGAGGTATACACTCATCTGTTCATGCTAAACAATATATCTTCGTGAGGCAAAACTAGCTGACTGCAGTTGTAAATTCTTGACATTTTCTTCTGCAGTCCCATCTTGAAGGTGCAGTCTGTGTCCCTGTTACCATCTCTCTATGTGCATAGGGCTGACGTGCTTTGGGGCTTTAATGCATAAGCCCAGAGGAACATGTCCCACCCCCCTTCTGTGCACCAGGCTCCACATCCAGCCAAACATGCAATTTTTTGTGAGCACTCTGGATGACCTGGTAAAGGTTGCAGATTTTCCAGAGCATAAAGAATTCTTTGCTATTTTGCAATTAGGGTCCTATTTCCCACAAGTAACTTTTTCTAGGCCTCTAGAAATGTAGATGACTATTATTAATCTCTTTTATCTGAACTTTTCAGGTTATAAAATACTTTACAATCTGAAGAAGTAGAATAAATATAATATGGAAAAAATTTAAAAGACTTCCAGAACTGCTGCATGAAGTCCTTCAATATTTCGTTTGGTTTTCATTTTACAGTCATTTTGTAAATATGTAGTGTATAAAAGGTATCATTATCACCTAACTAACATAGTGTATTAGGTATCTCATTTTGTTCTTCCATCAAAATAGAATGTATCTTATCAGGCTAGAATATAACTGCTCAATCTGAATTAGATCCAGAATGAGGTTTGTGGCTTTTTTCCTGAGACCATGTTTTCAAGTTCCACAGTCCAGATCTCTCTATACATTTTTCTGCTGTGTTCAATAAATGGAGTCATTCTATCTATCCTAAGAAGTTACATCACAAACATTTTTGTGCCCTAGAAGAGAAAGATGAAATGTCTTTGAAAGCTAGCAAGAGCCTACTATTCTTGCATAGACATTTAACAGCACACAGTCAAAAATCTAGACTAAATGACAAAACTTACATTCTTTTAGCTTTTGATGTTGTAACTTCAAACTTGTACCTCACGCAAATTGTAGAGTTTAGAGACATTTATAGAAAAGTAATTTTATTTTCCCTAAGGTTTCTTTCTTGCCAGTCTCTCCCAGGCTGCTGAACATAGCTCAGAGATTGCAAAAAACTGATTCAAGAATAAGTCCTTCTATGGGTTTATTCCTAGTAGCGTTCTTGCCGGGTGGGCTGGTTTGGGTTTTTTGTTTGCTTTCTTTTTTTAAAGTGCACAGGTATGGTCCAAATTCAGAGACAGAAGTCTCCCTACTTGTAAATTAGAGCATCTTCTTTCATGTTCAATAATACCCTGCAAAGCATGAGAATTATTTAATACTTATGTTTCTTTTTCATAGTTTGTTGTTCAACTATCAAGCATCTTGATTAATACACAACTCAGTGCTACCATCTACAACACTAAATAAAGTGAAATCTGCATCTTTTTCTTAGGCCGCTACCATTCATTTTCTTTTAACAGTTCTTTCATGTCATAAGGTTTATTTGTTGAAAAAAGAATGGTCAGGCTAGAATGATCCTAGCCTCTTGGAGGCCTAGAAAAAGCCTAGTATTGCTCACCTCATGATCAGTCCCAATTTATTTTTTTTCTCTGTTTTTATTAGTATTAATCATAAAAATATTTTTTTTTCATAGTGGTACTCTCATTTTGCTAAGGTACTGAAATGTTCAAAGTAGACCTGTCATTCTTGAACTGAAATTTTATTAATTCACTGGTAATTTGTCCAACTATAGAAACTCTCTCTTCTTGTGAGCAAATCTCTTTCACTATTCTCACCATGAGCATCTCAGTATGCATTCTGCCTGTTAGTGACATTGTCCATGTTAAAGTTACGAAATTCAGCTGATATTTCCAGGGGTGAGAGAGATGCTTTATGCCACCACAGCAATCCCGACCACCTTTGGAGCTGCATTAACACCATTAACAATCTGTTACCATTAAAACAAGGGCAGTTATCACAACACAAAAGAATGAAAATGTGTAAATATAAAATGCAAAGGGTAGTATGAATATAAGTGTATAAAGAATGGAGTAAGGTTAGATCTTCTGTGAAACCAGCTGAATCCACAGCTAAAAGAACACTATTGAACCCTACCAAATATAATGTTTAAAAATATTGTATTCAAGCACAGTTCAGCTGTGTGATGACTACCTTTAAACTTCATGGAACTCTATGAACACCATTTAGTTTAGACCATGCCCTTGAGTAGTGTTTCCTTTTAGTTCTGAGTGTGTTTATTACTGGGAGTCATCTGGTTCCCTTCAAGTGGCAGGGACCCAGGTAATTCCGAGCTGGGGTGTGCAAAGGCAGCTGTGTTCTTCTCACCCCCTGGGCTGCACTGAATATTACCTGGTCACAGCAAGGATCAGGGGCTCTGTCTTTATTCTTTCAGTTCTACAAAACCACTTATTTTTGCAGCTGTAAATATATGTTCTGGGCAGCAGAAAGCAAAGACTGTTGGTGGCAGAAACAACAAACTGTTTTATTATTGTCCCTTAAACATTGTTTTTAATCAGGTAGAGTTGCTCCAGGGCTGTTTTGGCTCCTGCACATGATCCAGCTGTACAATAAGCTGTATTTGTGCAGTACTTCAGTGTTGGAGAGTTGACATTGAGATGATTGCTTTCTAGATGTTTGTGGTTTTTTTCTGTTAAACTTATAAAACACATTTTGTATGTAATATGGTCAAGATTATGGTTTAAACCATGTATGCCAGCTTAAAATGAGGGTTTCACCATTATGACAGACTTGGATAGAAACGTTCAGCCAAATAAGGCAAACCTTGACTTTAAAAGCAACTTGAAATCAAAAGCATGTAAGATGAAGTGTTACATGGCCATGAGTCGATTTCTAGCTGAAGGAATCAAATGCTTTGAAGTCCTGTATCTGCATTTAGTGAAGTGGCCATGCTAACAGTAAATTAGATATAGGGACTATGGGGTGGGGGGGAGGGAAGGGGAGAAGGGGGCCATTATTACAGTACATTGATTGAAGAGCATAGATTAAAAACTTGTATTCAAACTTGCACATTTTTGTACACACATTGCTGACTTTGGTACCATATGTAGTCACATTGAAGTACAGCAACAAAAGTAGGCAGGGATTTTAATTTCTTTTTCTCTTCCAGTTCAGCTGTTTTCTCCATCAGCTAAAATCAAAATTATACCTATAGTAGGCTTTATTATTTGCATATGTATATACACACACATACACTCCTTTACTTCCTGTATCAAACTGCTTATGCCTTATGCCTGTATTGTGCTTACAAACCGGTAAGTTAAATATTTTTATTTTAAGAAGACAATCAAAAGGTTTACTGAGAGCTATTGTGCCTAGACTGGATAACAAAATTGTCTGACAAAATGTTTGGATTGTGGGAAAATTTAATAAGCAGAAAAGCTCTCCAAAAGTAGCCTTTCAGGAAGTTTGTGGCCCTATTAATAGAGCTGGGCAAATCCATCCTGTCCTGTTGCTGTGAAATAGTCTTGCAACACGCTACTTTCAGGACAAGTAAAGTGTCTTGAACTTTAGAAGGGTGGGAAACTATGATGTTTTTATTTTGTTCCTGAAAAAGAAACTAAATTTGGAAACTGAAGTTTGTAATTTATGGATGTGAAGGATGCAGGGGCTGCGCTGAATTTATTTATAAATAATTTCTGTTAATTTCAATGTTACTGAATGTTTGGTGTAGTAAGACACTAACTTTATTCAACAGCTAAGTAACTGTATCTTAATCTGAATTAGATATACTTTATTTTCCTCTTAAGTGTATAGTGATAGATTTTAAGACAGTAGAAAGACCACATAAATATATTACCAGCAAGAACTGTTGTTATCACTATACTAATAGAAAAACTCTGAACAGATACAGCATTCTCTTCCTCAATATTATTGTTGCAAAAATCTCATGTCACTGAAATATAAAAATAGTAACAGACATTTTTGTGTATAATTTGAAATTAGGCTTAGTAAAAGTGTTCTTTCTTTAAAAAAAAATAAAAATATGTTCAATATTATATTTCTTTTACTGTGATAGAGATGATATATATCTAATGATACTCTCACCTTGACTCCTTCACTCTGGTGTTTTTCAAGTTTTGAGAATTTTATCTTATGGACTTAAAATAGGGCATGCTATAAGAATAGTTTTTACTGCCTTCTCTCCTTCAATTTTCTTAGCAGGCAACACTTGATGGTGCCTGTCTTTAATGGTTTAGAGAAGCAGAGCCTGAGTTAAAGAAAATGTCTAATTTTTTTTGAAGAGTCCTGATCTGACTTCTGTAACATTCTGCAAGTAATTTTTCATAGATTCTAAATGTTTCATCTTTTCTTCATAACCTATTTTATTCCTAGATTATTTTATTAATTTGCCATGTAAATTGTTATAAGTCAATCACAATGTATTTACAAGGGTCTCCTCCTGACCATACACCTCTTCATCGAGATAAGCATGGACAAAAATCTAGTGGTGTGCCTAAGCACCAGCGCTCCTTTGAATCCAACAAGTACATGGCATTTCTCTGGGCACTGGGTATTTCACCTTTCCGGTGCTTCCTGCTCTGGTGCGGGATGGATGGGCTGGCAAACAGAAGGCCGGGGCCTTAGCCTGGAGGAGGCTCAGGGGCGGCCTTACCGCTGTGTAAAACTCCCGGGGGGAGGTTGTGGCCCCGTGGGGGTCAGGCTCTTCTCCCAGGCACCCAGTGACACGATTAGAGGACATGGTCTTCTTCAGCTGTGCCAGGGGGGCTTTAGGCTGGACATGAGGAGGAATTTCTTCACAGAAGGGGTGACTGGATACTGGAATGGGCTGCCCAGTGAGGTGGTGGAGGTGTTTAAGGAAAGACTGGACGTGGCACTCAGTGCCACGGTCCGGTTGACAAGGTGGTGTTTGGTCATNCCGTGCCGGGAGGGGACGGGGCGCGCAGGGTGCGCGAGGGTGTCGCGGGGAGCTCAGTGTGCCCTCCTCTGTGCTTGCAGATGCCCCCGAAGAAGGGAGGCGACGGGGTTAAGTCGCACCCGATTATCGGAAGGTTCGGGACGTCCCTGAAGATCGGGATCGTCGGGCTGCCGAACGTGGGGTAGGTGTTCGGGGCCGGGCGGGGGGCTCCTCGCTCTCCCCGCCGTTGCCGCTGCGCCGGGCAGCGACCCGGGGCGCCGTCTGGGCGCAGGCGGATGCGGATACGAGCTGCGGGACACAAGTCTTACTGCTCGGGGATGGACTTCCATCTTTAGCTGGAAGTACTTGCAGGTGGAGCGGCACAAAACTGGCAGCGATAGGCAGGTGTGTACGAGCCTGGACAAGATTATAGTCAAGGGTTCAAAGCAAGGAAAAGTCGTAGTAATTGCTGAGTTTTATAAAACACTATGCCGTTTGCATTTCCTTACTTCCACTGGTGTGTATGTGTAATGCATATTTTCATGCAAATACTTAGGCACGCGTGCACAACAAATTCCTATTATATTTTGGGATGATATGTACAGGAANAAGGTGGTGTTTGGTCATAGGTGGGACTGGATGATCGCAGAGCTCTTTTCGAGCCTCACAGGTCCCGTGCTGTGCGCCGGCACTGGCGAGCAGCGTTCCCGCGGGCGCCGTTCCGTTCCGCCGGGGCCATGGCCGGGCCGGGCGCTGCCGCGCGCGCGACCTTTCCCCCGCGGCGCCCGCGCCAATGNGGGGCTCCTCGCTCTCCCCGCCGTTGCCCCTGCGCCGGGCAGCGACCCGGGGCGCCGTCTGGGCGCAGGCGGATGCGGATACGAGCTGCGGGACACAAGTCTTACTGCTCGGGGATGGACTTCCATCTTTAGCTGGAAGTACTTGCAGGTGGAGCGGCGCAAAACTGGCAGCGATAGGCAGGTGTGTACGAGCCTGGACAAGATTATAGTCAAGGGTTCAAAGCAAGGAAAAGTCGTAGTAATTGCTGAGTTTTATAAAACACTATGCCGTTTGCATTTCCTTACTTCCACTGGTGTGTATGTGTAATGCATATTTTCATGCAAATACTTAGGCACGCGTGCACAACAAATTCCTATTATATTTTGGGATGATATGTACAGGAAGGGGTTAATTATTCCGTCTCATTAGCAGTGAAGAGGACTTTCTTTTTTGAAACTTCTTCAGAGTTTGTAGTGAGACAAGCCTAAGTGACAGTTTGGAAGAGATGATGAAATGTTAATCATTGATTTCTGTCATGCTTCTCATCTGTAGTTGTTACGGCTCCTCACAGGAGCTGTACTTGAAAAAGAGGATGAATTGTTTACCTGAAGGATATACATGTGAAACTTTTTGGTATTAATTCGTGTATCCTGTTTACTAAGAGAAGGTCTCAGCATTCTCAAACTTTAAATCTTGAACAAATTAGAAGACAAACCTTTGTGCATGTCTTAAAGCTGGAAGCATTGCTTTCTTGTGTTTTCATTATAATTTATTTTATTTTTCAGTGTGTAGCTAAGATGTACTCCGTAAAGGAAGTAATTAGCTGTAACGTTGTACTGCGTGTCAATGGGGATGAATAGCATTTTCAATTATGTTACAATGTAACTTTCAAAGAAAATTGTTAGTGACTTTGGAGTGTGGTGGCTGTATGCAGAGCAGCTCTGAAAAACACAACAACCTGAATACGTATTGTAGAAGATTTGGGAGTTAGTAAATCAAGAATTGCTCCTTTGGTTTAATAAATGCCAGCTAACAAAGTAATCTGCCTCTTGGTTTAAGAGAAAGTGTTCTTTTTTTTTCCTCTGATAGAGTACTTGTAGGCTTTTTTCCACTGATATTTAACAAGGATGAAAATACTTTGGTAAGGTACAACTGTCTCTTCATATGCGCAAAAGATTACTTGTAATTGATTAACTGATGTGGTTTGCTTTCTGTGCCACTTTTTTTCTCTTTTCACTGTTGACTTTTATTGCTTAGATACTGAAATTGTGTTACAACGTAAATAAATCTGAAGGAACAATACACTTGTGGAAAGGGTGAGTCATGGCAAAACTAGTTCCAAAAGAAGTTTCAAGCATCCTTACCAGTGTTTCACTGTACTTAAAGAAAATGAGAAATGGCCAGTAGGGCTGTGCACTACTTTTGACTTAATTTTTTTTTGCTAATATGTGTGCAATATACTTATTTAGGGGAATTTTAAACGGTAGGGAAGAGAAGTAAACAGTGGGGCATTCCAGATACGTGTCTTCTGCTAGAATCAGGGGAATGGTCACTGCTGTTGAAGTCAAGGGAAAGCTTGGTATTGCTTTGGGTTAGAATAAGATGTGGTTTTATCCAATACTTTTAAATGCTTCTAAATTGAACTTCTTTAAGAATGTCTGTATTTCATTTATAGGAAATCAACGTTTTTCAATGTGTTAACAAAGAGTCAAGCGGCAGCGGAAAATTTTCCTTTCTGTACTATTGATCCAAACGAGAGTCGAGTACCTGTGCCAGATGACAGATTTGACTTCCTATGCCAGTATCACAAACCTCCGAGGTAACTCAAGTTCTTAAATACTTTTCTTCCGTTAGGCAGCTGAGGTAGTATTACTGAACCAAAACTTTTCATAAAAGTTTAATGCAACTGTAATGTCTAGAAGTTTGTTACTGACATCTGTTTTAGAATGTGAAATTATATATGTACCTGGATTATACCTTTCCCATGCCCCTGATGTGACCTTTATTGTATGAGAATGATAAATGTAGGAGCTGTCAGTCATTGCTCAGCACCATTTGGTGCTTGGTGTTCCTGTCTTTGAAGGTGGTTGCTCCCAGGTGACCTGGAGGATCTTTTGAAGAGATTTGGGAAATGAACATACCTAACGTGTCATAAGGTTGCTCATTTGTAAGATTTCCACCCTATACTTTGTATCATTCAGAATATTGCACCTGCTGTAGGTAGCTAAACAAATATCTGTCATTATCCCTGCATACTCAGGTATTTGGCAATAAATTTTATGGGCAGTCTTTTTTGTCTCCGATTTTCTCTCCTTTTAGTAGGCTCTGCTACTTGTTCTGTGGTATATTCAAGGATATTCCTACACTACATCTCTTCCGATTCTTTCATTATTCTAAGAGTGTATTAATTTTGTTACATCAATTTTTTTTGCTATTGACAGTGTCTCTAATCTGCTCTGTATGATCAATGTGGAAGCTGGGGTTTTTTTTTTTTGCTGGAACAGCAGAATTTGAGGTGCTTTCAGAAAACAAACTTAAATAGGGAATTGTGGCTCATGAGTTTCAGTTTGCAGTTTCTTGCAAAGGTATCTTGAATCGGGTGAGTGTACATAAATCATAGGGCAAACTAGCATGCACGTGTGTGCTTTTTTTCAACTCTCAGGCCTCAGTTTTAGAGCCAGATCTCACCCACAGTTAAAAAAGATTGATTAGTCACTAATCAAAAATCCATTTTCTGACTTAATTTTCAGGTCTAAACAAGCTGTTTCTGTCAGTAACTAATGTGCACTTTTTAAATACTGCATTAATTGAAGCTGTTTGTTTAGGTGGATTGTTATAACATCTTGTTTTTTCTCCTCAAGTCAGTGTTAAGCATGATGGTCACTGCATGAATCTTAAAAACGAAACCACTGAATTAGAGGCAAAGCTTTCAGGCTGTTGGCTGTGCAGAGATAATGGTGTGGCTTTTGAGTTTTGTCGACAGTTTTCTTCTGGCTTGTAGTATTAGTGCTGCTTTGGCCATATTTTTCTTCTCACTTAGCTATGAATGGCTACTCCCAAATTAATAGTTGAAGTGACAAAGAGATTATTACTTCTCCCCTCACTCTGCCTTTGTCCATCTATCTTTACAAGGATTGCTAAGGTTGTAAGTACCTGTATGTGTGTTCTCTGAGTAGCAAATTCTCCTTCCCTCCCTCCCCCCTCATTACTCTAAAATAATAATGAAAATAGTATATTTTGTGAATCTGTATTCAGTAAATATACAGAATTTGATAATAAGCTGGATGATCAGCTTTTATTTGAATGGTCTTTTGGCTTTCTGCAGACATTTGTTACCTAAAGTTAATGGATGTGGGCATTGGTGGATAATTCAAGCTTCTGAGTTCACTTATGCTGCCTATATGACTTTTGTATTTCACTGTAACAGTAACAAAGCAGAGATAATTAGTGGTAGTCCAATAGGACACTGGACTGAAGTAACTTATTGGGCTGTTTGTGCTTGTCTGCCTGAGACTAACTCAGGAAAAGAAGGCTGTAGTCACAAAGATACGCTACTGAATTGTAATTTAAATGTCTTAATTTCTCTGTATAGTCTTGATTTTGTTCTTCATCTTTATGTAATACATTCTGTGGTAATTTTCTACTTGTTTGGATTAGTAGACGTAATCCATCTGTGTACGCAGAATGTTTTATAAACAGTGAATTCTCTTTAAATTGGACTCTTGTCTAGCCTCAAGATTTTGTCTTTCAAAATCTAAAGCATTTGGGTTTTTATTTCCCATATGTTACACTTAGTTTTCAGCTAACTGCAGTCATTGTTGGGGGATGGGGAGAAGAAAAAAGGGGTGACTTTGTCTTAGCTGAAATAATGTATGACAGGACAAAGTGATCTTGCCTTGGTGCCTGCTGTGAGCCAGGGGAGGGGAGAGGGACAGGGCTGAGCTGGCGGTTGCTGTCTGTCCCTCTGAGCTGGGATTGCTCTGCTGCAGCGAGACTGGCTCTATTGCCAGGGGCATTGCTGGCATGAGTTAGTGGCTGTTCTGCCATCAGAAGAAGAGTTGGGATCTTCAGGTACTGTTTGTTGCTTGAAGGTCTGTTCCTCTCTCCAAAAGAGGAGAGCCTCAGCTTGGTTGGGGTTGGTGTGCTGTTACATGTTAGCCCATGCTGAAAGCTGACTGGGATTAACTGGAAATGTAGATATTTGTAAATGAAATCACATAGGCAACAATTTAGAGACTCTTATCTACTGGTAAATCTGTACTTAATAGATTAAGCTACACTGGCAGAACTTGTAACCTGTGCTTTTTTTCTTTCTGCAGCAGTGGGATGTATGTGACTGTTGACAGTAAATAAGTTGAATGATATAGACTGTACACAGAAGGTGGGCTCTAAGAACTTACAGTACAGTAAAAACTGCTGTGTTGTTGCCAGATGATATAGATGATTTCTTTGAGCTTTAGTGTTACTACTGCTTGCTTTTTGGTGTGAATGAAACCGTGGATACTAAAAAAAAGAAGAAATCCTGATATATTAAACACAATTCTGAACGCTTGTTATTTTAAGGTATTTGTTTATATTATGTTACTAACTTTATGTATGTATTTAAACTACTTATTTGTTTGTTAATAGATTTCATACAATATTCGGTGAAAACTCATTTGTGCCCATGTGTAGCTTTTTCAGAAAGGAGGTGGTTGATTTTTTATTTTGTTGTCCTGCTACCCCGTTCCCCCAGTACAGGTACTTTCAGGCAAGATTTTACAGCCTAATGATTGGATTAGTAATTGGAAAGAGAATATTATCTGTAGACTGATTCACTTCAGCAGGAACTAAAACAGAAAGGTATATTCCCCCCCACCTAATCTATGAATCCTAGATAAGGAGCAGAGAATGAGGTCTGCTAATTCTGTAATGGAAAAGAGATGTTTTTAATCTCACCAAGTAGCTCCTGACATGAAGTTTATGACATGGAAGCCAGAAACAGTTGCTCTGTTAACTGCAGTTAGTATTTTATGAGACATGGTGTGTTTAGGAGTGATGGGTATCTCACACAAAAAAAGAACTGTGTGTATAGTGCATCTGAAGAAATTTTAGTAACTTAATAAAAGCTTTAATTAAGCTATTTTCTTGTATTTTTTTTTTGTTCTAAATTTAATTAAAATGCTGCTTAGTCACCTTAAACTTAGAAATATTTTTAGTATAAGTATGTCAGACACATGTAATTTGAACAGTGATTTGTGTCCCAACTCACAAATGTCTTGAAAGCCTCTGGGTGTACGTACCCACCATCCTTAGCCCACACGTTCTCTGGCCTGTTGCCACAGCTGTGGTGTGCTGTGCCTGACCAGGAGATGTGCCTCAGGTAACACTGGAGTCCAGCCTCAAAGTGATTTTCACTGAGGTGGTAAAGGAGACTGCAATTTCCTCTTCATTTGATTTATTTTGTGCCCCAATAATCTCCTCACTGCAATTATTTGCATTTTTTCTACTTTAAGCTACATGACTAAAAGAATTACTCAGGAAAAAGCATTGTAAGCCTAAGGTAATAAACCTACAGCCTAACTGCAAGTAATACACCCAAAGACTGCATTGGCTGACAGGAATCAGCCTGTCTGAAAATATTAATAAAAAAGGTGATTTTAAAGTCTTATGTTTCTGCTTTCTCCCTTGCTTAAAATCAAATGAGATTATAAGCAGGAGTGAGTCAAGAGAGAAGGGATGAATCAAACTACTTAAAAAGTTGTCAGTATTTGTTTCATTCCTTGTTTGCACCTGTGAGTTGCCTTGCACACGTGCGTTCACAAACACAAAGCTTATTGCAACCACAAACATTTGTATTCCGCCTAGATGATTTCTAATCTATCTTGGATGTCCTTTTCAAACTTAAATTTTAAAGCAATTTTGGTTATCTCAAAGGAGGATAATATCTAAACTGCGACTACCTTTCTTCAACTCTAGCACTGTCCATTATACTTCAGGATCTTTATCCTTTTTGTCAGCAGATTGCTTTGATTTTTTTTTTTATTGCATTGCAGATTGATATAATTAATTCATTCAGGTCTTTAGTGCTCGAGTGATGGTTACTGAACTAAATCTGAGTTCATCCTGTTGCTGTCTAGATCATGAAAGTCCTCTGCAGTATTAAATGAAAGCTCCCTTGAACTCATTGTAGGACAGCATACTCAGATACGTGATAAAGTTTTAAAGTTGAATTTATGTAATCAGTTGCTGGAAAGCATTTTGTAGAAACCAAATCAGCAGTGGGCCTTTGAGGGACATCATGTGGGACTTAATCTATGTTTAAGAAGAGTGTTTATGTAAATGGAAACCACCTGTAGTTTGAGAGTAAAAGATCAGTAACTTAGCAGGATGGAGCTCTAACGTATCAGTATCTGTAAAAGAATCCCAATTTTTTACAGAAGATGACTGAAAATTTGTAACTATATCCTGTTGTTAATGTTCTTTTTCCTTAGGTGTTACTGAGTTTGCCTGCTCTTCAGTTTGTTCTGAGCCTGTGTAAATCAGCTGGGCTGTGATTCATGTTCTAGCATTGCATATTTGCCAGCAGTGAATGAAAAATCTTAAGTAATGGTGACTTGAGCCATCTTTTCTGCCTGATGGGAGAAGGCAAAATTTAATTAGTTGTATTTTGTTGGTGTAATAACTTACTGAATAGTTTGAGAATGCAGGTGTTTGGTATGTACAAGACACAGAGTATGTGTCGTAATCCGCATTGAATCTCTTACCTTGTTGTAATTCATATAAGTGCAATTTCATTAGCAGATTTTTCACTTCTGGTTCATGTGCCATTAGGTTCAAGTCTTGTTTGTCAGTACCATGGATAAAATGCTATTAATGAAATCATTCTTGCATAGAAATGGCCAGGGTTCATTTGCAGTACCTAGTTCTTTGGAAGCAGATTCCTTTAACTGCCCAGTGAGGGATTTTGCTTACATTGGTCAAAACTGCTTGCAAGATGGATTGCGGGAGTTATGATAGGGAGTACAGTCTCCTGGAAGAGGGAGTTCCAAACTGTTCTGTTTGGAAATGAGCCAAAAATAGCAGTGAGGACAGACTGAGAGTTGAATGGCTCTCAAAGAGATTGTCACAATATACACATTCTCTTTCTGTGTTGCTGCTTTTGCTTCAGGTCATTTGTGAATGCTAACAGATGACTCTTGCTTAAGTTGTATGAATTTTCAGGAAGGAAGGAAGAATTTCACTTTTCTGCAAAACATGTAACTCTGTGGATGTATAAGCCTCTTATTCCTGAAAATGCCCTAGCCACTGGACTGCAAAACTGTACTTTGTCTGGCCCAGTGAGTCTTGTGCTCTTCACTGCGTGGTTGCTCATGCAGTGAAGGCAGTACACCAGCACAAACTCAATGCTGCTGTTTTTCAAAGTGAGGTGAAAAATCCCTGCTCAAGCATTATACCTTTGGTTAAAATATAGAGATACTTGCGGATCTGGTGGTCTGTTTCACGTTATAAATCCTTGTGACATGCTTTATGGTAGATTGGTGTTGCACTGATTTGTACAAATGATCAGTTGATGCCACCTGTTCCTGATGATCATTTGAGGCTCAGTGACATTATGCTAATGCTGACTAACGAATCTTAAGAAATGGAAATTAATTTGTTTAGAGGGGAGAAAAAAAAGCAAAATGCAGTTAAGTCTTCAATAAACCATATTCAAGATGTACAGTACTTTCCCCCCATTTCTGCGCAGTGTTCTCTGTTTATTTAGTTTCATAATGTTTATTCTTTGTCCTTCAGAGTACAGATTCGAGTGACTAGCTTGTGCCTTTTTCTGCTTTTCTGTGTATTCATCTTTCTACGATGAAACAGAGATTTAGACCCGGGAAGGTGTCTGCCAGTGGGGATAGTTTTAATTTGCTTGGAGTGTGAGCTTTGAGGTGCCGAAGTGAAGGTGAGAAAGCACCCTGGAAACCCACGTACTTCAAAGGTCTCTTGCTTGTATTACTCAACTGTGAAAGAAATGTGCTGGGGTTTTCTTTCCATTGTGTAGCAAATGAGGTTGATTCTGGTGATAGAGTGGCCATCTGCATATGAAGGTATCTGTCTTGCTCTAATGTGGCATCTTTGTAGTGAAAGTGTGAATTGTTCTGATGGCTGGCCAGGAAATTAATCCTACCAGAAAGGTGAGAGGGGAGCATAGAACATTTCTTACACCACCTTTGTTTTCCTTAAAATACAGTTTAAAATGACAATGGAGAAGTTCTTTAAAGAGTGGCATTTTTCTGTCTTGCTTTTGAGTGAATAGTTATGTGTCAAAAAGCAAGGACTGGGAAGTTGCCCCAGTTTCTTCTGAAGTATGTTAGTTCTGTTTGTGTCAGGCAAAAGGAATTACTGGATTAATGCCTTAATAGTTACTGGCTTCTGTCTTCAGAATGTGAGTTACTCTTGGTAGTGCCTTAAATAAGGATTTGTTTCTTCCAAGTTTGTGTACTGGTGGTTAAAAAAAATATAGTGTGGCATAAGTGTAAAATTTGCAAAATTGGTTTACTTCAGAGTGTACTTATATTCATGTTCTTTTGACTGCATTCCACAGCATTAGCTTGCAGCACACAATATCGGTCTTCCCAAGGATGAGCCCTTCTTTTCCTGGGCCTAGTGAAGTTTTAAGTCACTATTGTGTACCTGAATTTAAGTAACTTACTGTATTGTGTTACGCAGTTGCTTCTTTCTACGTACATCACAAAGATATTAATTACATGCAGCATGTCGTTAAGTTCCTTATTTTTTATACCTGACAGGTTTAGTGACACTTTGAACTTCACCTTGGTAGACAAAAGATTTTGTCTAGATCTTGTATTGTGAAATTATTTTACTTGGAAGAAATATTTTTACTTTGGAAGTGTTAGAGCAAGATTGAAGACAAGACCTTTAGGTCACCACTCTTCCAGACATAATTGATGTTCCATACTCAAGCAGATTTTAGTGAATCTTGTCTCCCCAAATTAGAGAGTTAATTTGAAGTGAGGAAGCACATCAGTTGATATGTGTTATTTGCAGTCAAATGGAAGTGGGGTAGCACCAAAGAAAAAAAAGTTGGAATTGTGTTTTGTTCTACCTAAGTCAGTTGCTCTGAGCAGAGATGATCATCCATAGATTTCTGTAACATACATTTTTTTCTGTCTGGGCTATAGCTCCCATCCCACTGGGATAAGAAGGGAAGGATGATTTTCGTGCTGGTGGAGTTTCCTGCTGTTACCGATTTGACAGCAGTCATGTTGTCAAATATTTCAGTATTTGAAAAAACGTATTTATTAGCAAGTTGTCACACTAATAAAACCAAAGCTCAGTTTGGGCTGTGGACGATAAAGATTTCAGAAGTGTAATACTGCTCAGAGAAGGTTTCTGTAAGGGCTGCTTAGGAGGTTACTGGCTAGGTCATCCCTAGCTCTCATTCCCACCTTTGTGGGTGTTTCTGTCTGCGGGCAGCACTGCAAAGGTAGGTCTTTGGAACAGGCATCTTAAGGTAGACCACAGAATTTATATCTCTGGACTTGAATCTCGTGTTGAAGAACACTCACCATGGAACAGAACACTCCGCTCGTGCCCGTTTCAGGGTGTGTCACACCCCTCTCCTTGAGAGCGTGAAAGCTCTGGGTTCGAGTGTTGCCACTATACTTACTGCCAGTAAAATAGTGAGCTGCTGTATTAGTCCCAGCGTAGTGCTAATGAGTGTAATGGTGGTGAAGTGTTTGATGGGAATGAACTACTGTTCCAGCTTTATTTTGGAGCCATCAAGCTGGAGATCTTGAGACTGTGGTGTACAGTTTTTGGTCTTTTGCAAGTGAGGGATTTGCAGTATTTCAGTGTGGTTCTGTCTCTGCCACTGTTCGTGATGATGGTGTTGTTTGCATAGAGCATATAAAGGTGCTTTTAGTCAATGCCTTGTCACAAAGTTTTAGTGGTTTCTTGGATTTTTCCCTCACTCAGCTGGATTTTGAGAAGTAGTTTGGTTTAGAGTATACATGAAAAGTTTAATACCCATTAAGTTATTTGTTCATTTTTTAACAAGTTGAGAATTTGTGGAGGATAGAAGGTTTGCAGTTTACAAATTTCCCATAACTTTAAAAGCTTTCTTCCATTTTTTGTCAGCTAATTTGAACTTAATGACTGTTCTGTTGTTGCTGTATAAAATGTCATGTGAACATGTCTGTTTAACCCTTTGCTGTTCACTATGGTGGAAAACATCACAGCTGTTTATATTATAACACCATCTTAACTTACCTGTTTTTTTCTGAATTGTTTGCATAACCCTGATCACTGCTAACTTTAATAATCAGCACTGTATTAAAAATGGAAGTGCCCTTCTGAGAAAGTTGCATAACTTACTGAACTAAATGGTAACCTTGGAGGTGTGCAGTAGCAGAGTGCAATGGCCTTTTGTGTCTTATCCCTTTGTTCTTGTGAAAACTGTGCATTACACATGACACATTTATGCCTCAGTCTTCCAGGCCTGCTTGATTATTGTATAGTTGTCTGTATGATTCCACATTTCAAAAGTAGTTTACTTAATTTTATATAAATATTTACAGAGAGCTTAGAGAATGGATGTTTTACATGGGATGGGGGGAATTTTGTCTTACGCATTCCATACTGTGATGTTTAACCTGTTCCAGAAAAAGTGTTGGATTTTCATGTTCTGAATTTATTTCAGGGCCAAAATTTTGGCTAATATGCTTTAGTAATGAAACTTCTAACTTTTATATTTCAGCAAAATTCCAGCATTTCTGAATGTGGTGGATATTGCTGGCCTGGTGAAAGGAGCCCACACTGGACAAGGCTTAGGAAATTCCTTCTTGTCTCACATTAACGCCTGTGATGGGATCTTCCATCTGATGCGTATGTAAACTTACTTATCTGTTTTCTCTAGCTTAAGGACAGCATTGTTGTACTGTAATTAATAACTGTGGAACAAATATACATTACAATTTAACTTCTACCGTTCAATTCAAAGCCATCAGGTCTTGGGTTTTTCCAGCCAAGACAATCCTCCTCCTCTGCTATCTGACAGGTATGCCTTTCTTCGTTAGCTTTGTACTGAAGACTTAGAAAGAAACTGGGTTTTTGGAAATCTGCAGTAATGGTGTGTCATTTTCTTTTGCCAGCAGTGCATGGCAGTTTGTTTGTTTAATTTCATGAAGAAGGAGAGTAGGAATGTGTTAATAAAAGACAGAAATGGAAGTAGAAATCTGCTGCTTTTGTAGATCCTCAAACTTTCCAGATCCTGAGAAGATGAAGGTTCTTTGTTGCCTTTCACCAGGGTTTGGTCCAAGTTCCTGATGGTCTGTGTGTCTTTGGGAACCAGTGCCCTGAAACCAGCTGTCAGTTTTCAGCCTGGTGGGTGGGCACTGAACACTGACTCTCTGCAGTCACGGTAGGAAGTGGCTTAAGAAGAACCCATGCAGAATGCACGTGTTCAAGGGCGGTAGGCAGGGGACTGGAGGGTGGGACTTGAATGCCAGCAAGCTGGAAAGGAGGAGTTGCTGAAGCTGAAGAGATGATAAAGTGTTGGTAAGAAGAGCTGTAACAGCAAGTGATCTGGGGATTGTGCATTTTCAAAGCATGAACACTTTAGTGTTTGTTTTCATTTTGATTTGGTCTGGAACACATTTTCACCTTTGAGCACTGAAAGTGTTGCTCCCCGTCTTTATGCTGTCGTGATATGCTGCACATTACTACTGCCTGTGGTAATGGCCAGCATGGGAGGCAGAGTCCTTCAGAGAATTGGTCTTTTTCTTTTTTGTGGATGCCAGGCAGGAAGTCAGAGGCCGGTCATTGTGGATTTGTGCTGTAGACTTCAAGCTCTGCATGCCTGAGTATATTGAAGAAAGGCTTGTTAGGCTTTGACTTAGAGTGGTTCAGTGGGTAATTTTGCAGAAAACAGTTTGAGAATTAACCAAGTTGTATCAATTAACGTAACAATAGGTAAGAAAGTGGCTTGATAGGAATGGAGAGCTTTTGTTGAGTATGATGAGACAAACTTTGGGTAGCTCACCAAAGGTATTTTGTAGTTCTAGGCTCAGTGTTTTGATCCTGTTTTCTTTATTTATCGAGGATGTGTTAAACTGTGTTTTCTTTAGGATGGAAGGTTTATTTGTGGGTTTTTTAGCTGCTGTAACAGATTATTACCTCTTTGTGTTCTGAGATGTTTTTTGGAGAAGGCTGTTGCCTACCAGTTGATCCACCACAAGGCACACAGGTGAGCTCTTATATGGCATAAAGCTGAGGAGAAATGGGATCTATTCCCACCTGGCTAATTCTCTACTTTCCTTACTTCATTTAAAAAGAGACACTATCCCCATCTTGAAATGGCTGTGGATTTTCAGCCTTCAAATTTCCATATCCTTGTTAGACTGTTACTTTTCCTGAGATACATGGTTTTCATTAAATCAATAAAAACATTGTTTATATGTCTAAGGTATATTTCAATATATGCAAAGAAACTGGTAACACGTGGCAACCACACATGGTAGAGTAATAGGACAAGTAAAAGGAGAGGTAAGTTTGTGTTGAGCACCAGTGTATTTTTATACATGATTAGTGACAGTATGAAGTAGATTCTCTTAGCTTAGCAAGCAAGGCAATTAAGTTTTCCTCTGCAGAATAGAGCAATCCATTCTTGGGCTTTGATACTTTCTGTAGATTTTTTTTTTCTGTGAAAGTGCACAAACTGAAAATGATGTACTGATATTTAAACTAAACCAGTTGGTCTCCATACGCTTAAAAAGAAAAACTTCAGATGTTATCCCAGTTTCTTAGGGGTAGGGGTTTAATTTACTTTTGGCCACATCCAGTTATGAAAACCTCAGACAGATATACTTGCTTGCTTACTGGCTGAGTGAATGAGGGATTTAATTTTGAAATGGTTGTCTGTCCTGGGTACTGGCATTTGCAGTCCCATAGTAACCTGACACATGCTTTAAGATACTTACAGCTTTGTTCATCTTCCAAGTTTCACAGTTTAATTTGAAACATTTCTGACAGTTCTGTTCTCCGTGTTTCAGGTGTACTGCAGTTTTAACTGAGGCAGCAATGTTTTTTGTGGTGAGAGAAGGCAGGCTGTTTGAAGGTTATGATAGTGTTTCTTCCCCAGTTTCACGGCTTTAACCACCTTTCAACTTTTATGGCGGATCGGTCACAAGTACTTGTAGAAAATTACTTTCTTTGTGTGGTGACCCATAAATGGCAACTTTGTTACAAGTGTAAATTTACAAATTACACTTAAACAATGCTTCAGTGAGGAAAATGGTAGATACCAGTATTTATTCCTTACTATAGCTCTGTCAAGTTTTTGAATGTACTGGATGTGAAACAGCCAGAGCTCTTTATGTTTTTGAATTTCTCTTCCCACTGATATTCTGCAGTGCTAGTTTTCTAGAAAATACGTTCCACATTTTTCTCTTAGTTTTAGTTTCTTGAATGAGATCCAGTCTTTCTCTTCAAAGGTACAGAAATTGAGAGGAAGCTTGTCTGTAAAAGTACTTTTCTATCAAACACTCCTTTTGAATTAATAAAAAACTTTAGTGTTGGATGCCCGATGTTTGAAGTAGGGCAGGCAGCATTGGGTTTTGTGGAAGAACTTGGGAGCTCACCTGTGCCATCCCCTGGTGTGCCAGTCCTGCAGAGGGTCGTGTGAGATGCCTGTGGTGACTCGGTGCTGGGGGAGTGCGGGCAAGTAGGGCTGGGAAGCTCCTGCTTTGCTCCTCTGGAAGTGCTCTGACTTCACAGCAGAGGAGCTGCAGCTGCCTTTTAGCAGCAGGATGGGGAGTTTGGTAACTGATAATCCGTGAAATCTTGTTCTTTGTGATAAGAGTGAAAGAGCTCTGAAGCTAGGTAAACATCCCCTGCGGTCTTACAGAAGTGACTGGTGTGACCAATGTGAATGGGTTCCTAGAAAGCTTTAATTGCACTTACTCCAATTTTCTGTTTGTTAAAACTGGAAATGTTTAGTCCACCCCCTGGTTCTGCCTCCTTCAGGGTTTGAGGTAATTTCTAAAGCTATTTGTCATTACTTAAAGCTTCACTAGCTATGAATCATGTCAGATGAGCGTAGTTTATTCTTACTTGAAAAAAGTACTAATCAAAACTGAGTTTGACGATATTTTTGCTCAGCATTTAGAATCAAGTTGGCTTGACTTAACTATTTTTTTACCATCATGAAGGTTAATGGTAACTCGCAGTAATACTGCCAGTGTTTTGATTTGCCTGCAAAAATCAAAGTGATGATAAAGTCATTTAACTGAATAAGATACATCCTCTTTTTTCACTTATTTTTTTGATTTTCTATAAAAATGTGTGTATTTTCTATATGAAGAAGCTAATCACCTGTAGCTTTTACATACTTGAGGCATGATGCATTTTTCCCCCTGTTCTCTATGAGGAAATCATACCTGCTGATTGCTGGTCCTGGAATCTGACTGCTACTGAGAGGAGGCATGTGAGGATATCGCTTAGCCACACTCCACTGCACTAGCATTTCAGTGAGCAAAGTATGAGTTACATTTCATCCTTTCAGCATGTGTGTTCTGTGCTTTGGGAATCACAGTGGCTCAGTTTATGCAGCTGTAGTTTGGCTGTGTCACTTCTAATACCTGAAGCTGTTTTTTCATCTTTATAATGTGTCAAAATTCACCTTGAAATGATGTAAACATATCTGTCTTAAAAAAAATTTATTGTCTTTGACATATTTTGGTTCGATTTTTTGAAGACACTTTGGTTTTGTTTTATATTACTAAGTGTAATTGACACCTGTTAAAAAAGGATTGCTTGTTTGCAAATACAAACCTTTCACTGCTAAGCTACCAAGGTTTAAAAATAGTCTGCACAGATTAAACCTGTTAGTGTTACACAATCAAGATGTATGCTATTGAGTAGATGATAGTTCCTATTGAAATTTTCTCTTCTTATTTATTGTTAGAGCATCTGAATTAAAGTTTAATGAAATATTTGCAGTGGCTCATAGTTCAGCTAAACTTTCGGTTGGCTTTCGGTAACTTCTCCATATAAAATCCAGAAATCGTGAAAGCTTTCAAATTAAACTGGCAGTTGTGTCTGTGTATTACTGTAATGCTTGTGGGTTTTTTGTTTGTAGTTTTGTTTCTTTGGGATTTTTTTGGTTAAATATTGTACAGTGTTTTGATTTTGAGAAAAGGCTTTGCATAGGAGGTTTTTCTGATCACAGAGTTACGAAAATGGCATTCCTCTACTCCCTTTTAGTAAAACCATCACAGAAAGTGAACTGATTTGTATTTGCAAGACTGTTTTTGCATTGCGTGTTGCAATTTCAGAATGTCGGGTCACAGAAAAACTAAGGATAATTGTCTTAGGCCGTGTGTTACCTGTCTTTGAATTTTGCCTCTCCTCATTCCGATACTAAGCCCACTGCCTTGAAAGGGAAGGGAGGCTATTAATATTTATGGAGATACATACAAATTTGTTTATCATTAGTTTTTCCTCATTAAAAAAAATGCTTTTGTTGCAGGAGAGGAGGCTTTTTCAGAGGTTGCTTAGGTGTGTTTTGCTTCGGAGATTTTGTTCATGTAGATCTCCTCCCCACAGCAGCAGTTTTGTACCTGCAGGCAGGAACAGAATGCACGGGTAGTGAATGATCCCTGGCTGCATCTCATCAGGCCTTTGCACCCTCTTGGTACTGTACCACATTCTGTGGTAATGAGCAAGACTGGGGACAGTCCCTTCTCAAAGCAGGTGAAGTTAAGCTCTGAAGCAGACAGCATTCTAGAGAGGGATTCCATATGCATACAAGTCTTCATTCCCCTTTAGATAACATGAAGCAAAAGGAAGCATGTTTGAATAAACTTTTTTTTTTCATTTGAACACAGTATTCAGTTTGAGGCAAAAAGACCTCGCAAAATGCATGATAGAGGAGGGATTTGAAGAGACAATGAGTCATGGAAGACTTACTCCCAAGAAGTACCGCCTTGACACAAGATTTCTTGCAGGGCAACACATGGAGTTGTCCTTAGTGTCATGTACTAGCTTTAAGCCATCTTGGAGAGCTAGTGCTGTCTAATGCTGTTGGATTTTTCTTGCTGGATCCAAGGATGGAAGCACAGCAGACTTTTTGCTCAGAAATAATGTTGGTAGAGAGAAGAAACATTAGTACAGACATCTGCTCAAAGAAGCTTCTTGAGAAATAACCACGCAGGATTGGAGTGTTTGTGCAGCACCCAGCAGCAGAGGCAGTAGATGTAAATGAAATTGAAGTAGATTATGAGCCAGAGCAGGCATCACAGTGGCTGTTGTCTTTCTTATGTGCCTACTCTTCAATACAAGAACATGGAAAGAGACTTAGGATGAAGGCTGATGCTTAAAAGCAGTTGTTTGTAGAAGCATCTGCAGAGCAGAAAAGAACCTTGTGTGTGCTTTGGATGCTAGTACATGATTGTCCAAAATGTTGGCAGTGGAATTAAAGGACCAGGATGGGATTCTTGTGAATCTTCTCTCATGCAGTTTCAATTACTACTATCTTTAAACCTAAACCTGCAAGAGGGAGGGAGGCATTTTGTACACCAGCATCCTGTTCGATAGATCAGTGCTAGTGCAGGATCAACTAGCTTTAAAGTTTTCCACAGCTGGCCAAATTAACTAATCAGATTTTTCACTTAGGCAAGAAGATAATTACAGGAAGGGTAATAACCTATGCTGAACAATTGCAGAAAAACTTTGCAAGATCTGTCATCATCCTTGGACATAATATTAGTGTGTTTGAGATAGAGGAAATCACATTGTAAAATCACCCTCCTCTCCTGTTTTATTGCTGGTGTTTCTTTCCTTTTGGTGTGCATACATGAACAGAATTTGTGGGTTTGTACCTCAAAGCTGTTTGCAGTATGCTGTTTGCAGCTTTGTCTTCAGCAGAGGAATGAGTTTGTTTTCCTGGGCACGTGGGTGCAGATTGTGGAACAGGTCCTGGAAAGTTGTCATCACTGTAGTGAGTTAGCCTTTGTCTTTATTGAACAGTAAATTACAACGCCAGACTAAGTGAAAGTGACACCTGAGCTTTAAACCATGTTCCTCTCAGGCCAGGTACCTGCAGTTTAAAGCACAAATAAACTCAGGTAAGGGTTTAAATAGGTTTCATTCTCAAATTTCTCAGAAGTAGTTGTTGTTCTGAAAGCTGAATAAGCCTCCCCAAATATTTGGATATTGGGAGCAAAAATTTATATGTATCATTTTAATACAGTTTAATTAAATAAATGTCTCTCAAGGATATGCTTTACTTCTTCAGGTAGAGAGAGCTATGAGCGTTCAAACGTTATGTTATTAATCAAACAGTCCAAAATTTGTTTTATGTTGAGGTTGTCTCTTGATGTCACAAATTGAATTTTGATTGTATAGTACCTAGGAGGTTTCTCTTCAGTCTCAAATACTGTGAAGTCTGTAATTTTATTTAATTACTTATTGAGAAGGGAAATTACTGTTCTTGCATTCTTGTCTAGCCTTTATCATAGTTAGATAATGCTAGATTTGTTCGTATCATGCTAATTGAAGTGACAGTAGATTTTGGAAACCACTTTGTCATTCATCTTTAGCATGGTATCCTATGCCTCTTTATGTCCAGTTTCTTTTTCGTATCAGAACAGATGAAAACATAAAATTTCCTGTCTAAAGGCCACCACCCTTGCTAGAGTAGCAGCATCTAATGCCATTCTATTTATAGATGGAACTTGTTAAGTTTCCTCAGCAGGGACTTAAAGCTATGACCTCGTAGGCCAGAAACAGGAGAGCTACCTACTGAGCTACAAGGGCAATCTCTCAATTCTGAAGAATACATAGAAAATTTCTAATATACTGTACTGTGAGTCATAAAGTACTTGACCAGTAAACCTTCCTTCCCTGGAGAATAAAGGCCAGGCAGGCTATCTTTACTGAGTCATTGCTATTATTTGACCTACAACTGCTTTTATCATAGTTCTGAGTGTGTGATTTGGCAGTGTGTAATTGCTGTTTAGGCAATGCAGATGAGTTTTTCCTCTGTAATACTTTAAAGAAATTGTCAGTGTGTGATAGAGTTGGGGTGTTCAGGTGACTGTTTCTGAAATACATCTTTACCTGTTTGAGTGGGTGTCTTTGCTGATGGTGTAGGGTATCCTAACTTCTTAAAGCAGTGGTAGTTTAATAATTTATTAATAATTTTTTATCTGCTGTTCCATGGACTTTCTTGAAAGCTTGAAGGGAAAAGTACTGCAGATGGATTTGTTTTGTTTTTCTAATATGAAATGTGAAAGCCTGTTTTCCTTTGGCCGGAGGAAGGCTACCTCAGAAAAGGTAAAGTAACAGTTCTTTGCAAAAAAGATCGGTGGCTGAGTGTTTTCACTTTAATTAGCTGCATGATTGAATCAGAAAGGTGGGTAGTCTGGAAACTGAGACTATTATAGCATCCCTTTCTGAAAGTTGCTTTTGAGAAAGTGTTGGTTTTTTTTTTAATGTAGAGTTTTCCTTAAAACTTTAAATTAGCAAGGTTCCTAGAAGCACTTGTGTTTCCCAATTGAATCATAGATGGCTGTGCTTCTTAGCACAGCTGAGGGCATGGCTTGCCCTGGGTTTGTAAACAGCAGTGGGAGTTTGCTGCAGCTGCTCAGGGGCTCTTTATTGCTGTCCCTCATTGCTTAGGAGTTGAATATGCAGGTGAGTCAATACCAGATGAGCTGAGGTGGTAATTTCCGAGGCTTATGTGACTTCAGTATTAAAATAGACAAGGAGCAGTTTACATATCTGATTGCTGTGTTCTGAACAGTGGGGTAACTACTGCAAATGAATACCCAGAGGAACCTGGCTTTGGGTTTCTTATTCTGGCTGTAAGTTACTTATCCTAGACAACCTAAACAAGACTCCTGGGTTAGTTAAGATACGCTGTTGTAAGACTTAATTATATATACCTCCTTTTTGTTCTGTGTCAAGCAAATTTTTGGGATGTCAGTTTAGAGTTCCTTTGTCTTTGCCTATGAGAATTTAGGAGACTGTTTAATAAACTGACAGAAAATCCTCTCATTCAGTTTCCTTTCAGAATTGCTGTTTATCGGAGCAGCCTGGTTTCTACAATGGCCAAAATGGCACTTTTAGAAAAATAGGTGTCTGTCTCTTTCCGAGTCATGCGTTGTGCCAGACTTGTACACTGGATTTCCCCTTTTTCTGTGAGCTGAAGCGGCTCTGTACTCTGACATCTTTTCTCATGAATATGCTGCCACTTTCTTCCGTGCTGTTGGAACTGATTGTGAAACCATGTAGTAAAAGAGCTTTTGGTTTTTAAAAATAACCATGTTCTTCTTCTTGGGTTATTTTAAAAATAGGTCATTTCTCTAATCAGATTTAATATGTAATACACCAAACAGTCATGCTGTTCTAGCTGAGGGAGCATTAAGCTGAGATTGGTAAAATGAAAAATGTTTGTAAAAAGGCAGCCATTATGCTATGCCAAAGGAATTATGCTGGTTGCATCCTTTTTTTTTTTTTTCCCCTTTTTTTTTTCTTCGAAGTTTGCGAGACTTAGGGATGTTTTCTTTCAAACCCTGCACGTTGTCCACTGGGGTCTGAAGAAATCTGACTTTCTTATGATTGTTATTTATGCTGAGATGTTATTGAGATGCAGAGTTTGGTTGCAGATGTGCCTTTGTGCTGTTGTAATGCTGAAGTATTGATGTGGAAATCTGCTGACTTCTTTTGGTGAGCCTTCAACAGAGATAGTTGGTATGTTTTCAATATGCTTTCCAGACTTTCTCTTCTGTCCTGATGAAGTCCAGCTTCACTTTGGCTGAAGATGAAGTTTTGCTTTTCTGCTTGGGCTTACACAGAATCATGTATTAATCAGTTATCGTGACATCTCGGCAGAAATTCTTATGGCCTGTTTTTTTCTGTTTGCAACTTGTCACTCAGTTTCTCTCAGCTATTCTTTAGTGTATTTCAAGATGAATTTTTATCCTGATATCTTCTGCAGAAAACAGAATTAGCAATGGGCTGGATTTAAGTACTGGATGTTTGTCAGCAGTAGTTGCTGCTGCTGCTTTTTCCGAAGCGCTGCTTTGGAAACTGTTGCTTTATTTTTGATGCCAGAGGGTCTCTAGCCTCAAACAGCCCTTTGGAGCCACAGTGCCTGGAGACAGTTAACAAAATATCAAGCCAAACATTTACTTGTTTTTTTGAAATACCTCAGAAATGCTACTTTTGGTTCTTATTTTGGGTTTTGCAGTTAAAGTGAAGCTTCATCTGTTGTTGACAAAATAGCAAGAAGATTCTTCAGAACCTCAGGGTTTATCTTTAGATATGTAATAAATTTCTGAGTATTTAAGTAATACATAGTTAATTTGTTTTCTGTTAAAGTTAGTTTAAAAGACTTTCCTTACAAAATCAAACAACATCCCTTCTTCCTTTTCTCTACCTTCCTGATTTTCCCCCTCCTTCATACAGGTTTTTTTTCCTGATAAGGATGATGGCAGAAGCTTCTGTACCTCAAACTCACTTTACTAGTTAAACTTTTAAAATATGTTTGAGCATAGGTTTGCATTTCAGTACTAACCTAGATGGCTGTTACTGAGATAACAGTTCCTTGATGCTTACTGAATATTTTTATGTACCCAGCTTTGGTAATTTGGTGTGAAAATTGATGTCTCAAAACTAAATAGCAGTAAGAATGGGAAGTCGAGTGTGTGAAAGAGTTGCAAAAGGGAGGAAATGTAGAAGTACGGGAATGTAGGCTACCTGAGAGGAATTGCTTGCTTTCAGACAAAATATGGAAAGAAGCAGAGGGGATCCAAAAGCTGGGCAGTTTAAGACTCTGGGTTGGTTTCTCTGAAGTGTCATAAAGCAGAAAAATTAATCTAGTGAACATCACCATAGAAATTGTGTGTGTATGTAGTGTACAAGATAAGAAATACTGACGTCGTATTTTTTAATTGTTAGGGATGGCATGGTAGAACTGCCATGCAGAGGAAAAAGTCTGATATGTTGTATGTGAGTTTAATCTATCCGAACCAGCAAACATTAAAATGTTTTAATCATAAGCAGATGATTATTTCATAATTTAATTACAAGGCAGAATATAAAGATTGTTTTGGTATTCTTACTGCATTTTTGTCTTCTCAGCTTACCTTCCAGTTTTTTAAAAATGTAGCAAAATCAGGGAATACCACTCAAGGTTATTTTGTTTTAATTTTTTAATCTGAATTATCTCTGTGTTTTTGTTGTCTTTTATTTTGCTTGGAAGTCTTTCGCACTTAAATGTAAATGTAAATGAAGTATGTTCCTCCGTTCTGTGCAGTGTAGCTTATTTAATTAATTTTTAAATAACTCTGTGTGCTTAAAGAAAACAAAACTGTTCATTGGACTGTGCAGTATTTAGAAAAAACCCATGTCATTTCAGTAATGCCACTCTTGGCCCAAAACTACATTAAGCAGCAACTGAAATGCCTCACTTTCGTTTGGTTTTAAGACTTGAAAATACCCTTCCAGAAATTTCCTTCCAAGGGTACCACAATATTCAGCTGTTGTTTGAGATGGATACAGGAAAGACAGTCAGCAAGAAAATATAAAATTTCTCGTCTTAAACTGATTTTAATTTATATATCACAAGGTAATGTTTAAATATTGAGTCCTTTGTGCAATTACAAAATGTTGTGAGTGTAGGCAGAGCTCAAGTCAGTGGGATCCAGAACCTTACCTCAGTTTCTGCTTTTAGCAAAATAATGGATAATTTTCCCTGAGCCATAGTTCATCTTTGTAGTTAGTATGTTGAGCTTTTATTTGTAGAGATTGTTTAGTCGTTATGATAAAACATATTATAAAAATTTTGATAATAAGGAGTTAAAAGCTCTTAGTGTTTTCTTTTTATAAGCCACCTGTTGCCTTAGATGCATAAGTATATGAATTCGAACAAAGTGCTCATCACTTGTCAGCCATCAGTGGCAGCATAAAAATTACTTGTGGTGCTTGCTTTGCAAGAAGTTCTTTTGTGTTTGTGACATCAGCTTTGTTTTATACAATTAAAGTATTACACGCTAGAATAATCTAGATTGCAGCCACTAAATGGTGATGTAGTTCTTTTTTCATAGAGCTGAATTTGTTTACTGGTTGTATACAGCTATTGACTACTGTTTAACATGACATGTCCCTTTTGCCTAGAACAATCTATGGAAAAGGTGTTTTTTTGTGTCCCGTTCTTGTCTCCCACCCCCTCCATTCCTCCTCACTTCTCCATTATGGAGAGCTTTTCTCGTACTTTTTTTAACAAGTAGATAAAAATACACATTAGGCTTCAAGGTTGTTTTTTTTTCCAACTCGCAAATTAATGGCACATGATGATATTGCAACAGAGAAAAAAGCCTTGCAGTGAAGTGATCCGGACTGCAGGAGATGTTTTGTTCCATATGAACACGTTTTGATGTGAACAGAATAGTTTTTGTTTGCATGGTTTAAAATAAAACCCACAAGCAAACCACGTTTTTCTGATTCTGACCCTACTGTTCTAATGACTGTACAGATACCACTGAATGGCTTTCTCTGTTGGAAATACCTAATCTGTGATGTTCTGTTCCTCTGTTACTGCTGTATTTTTCTTCTGTTTACATGTCTTCCCCTTTCAAAGTGAAGGGGAAGAATTTGCATGTGACTTGGTTATGATTTCTTAAAGTTGTTCTCCTTGTGTTAAAACAGATATTCAGTGCTATAGAAATAAGCGGAAAATCTGCTGTCCCTTCTCAAATTACGTTGTATTGAATAAAATGTGATTTTTGTGGAAAATTCGGCCAAGTGGGTGGAATTAGTCTAGTTTTCTGTGTGTTGGCTGAGTGTGCAGTATGCCTGTCTTGCACCCCGTGACCTTAGGAAAGGCATAACATCTCTTCAGAATTTCCATATACTTGAAGTCAGGCGAGGCATAGTTCCCATTTGAAGAAATCAGGCTATAACTAAGCTACCTTATTGCTGATTTTTGTATTCAATTTCTCTGTTTTTGGAAGGAATGCAGGACTACTGTGTAATTCCATATTAATTTGTATGTAGGACTTACTGGATCTGCTGAATCTGTGATAAAAGCTCTGAGGCTGCATACTAGTCCTGGAGCATTAAAGGCTCCCTTTAGCAGTCACCCCTCCTCCTTGGGCCTGAAGCCCTAGGAGAGGAGCATATAAATTCAACTTTCATACTCTTTCACACTGGTCTAGTAACTTGCCCTTCTGAGGAACAATCCAAGTTAGAGATTTAGATAGAAATAAAGTTAAAAGTAGCTTACAGTCAAATATTGACTACAGCACTGTTCCAACAATAATCCTGTAGGGATGGGATATGAAAAGGATATAAGTGGAAGCTAAAGACCATGCAAAACAGTATTAAAAAATACAGCTCTCATATGGTCTCTTTCCATACAGTGGCTTTGATAAGAGTATGATTATTTTTAAACTGGTAAGCCATTAACAACATTCACTTTATTAAGATACTTCCATTTTATTATTCCAGCATAATTCTAAGCTGCTGACTGGCTAATTATTAATTCATGCTCTCATCCTTTCCCATGTTTTCCTGTTGTCATTTTTCCTAAAATGTATATGTAAGCAAGTAGGGAGAGAGAACAAAAGTGACCTTTTAAAGTACTTCTAAATTTTTTCCAAGGGTGCAATTCTTCTATTTAGTCATACTGTGTGATTCAAATTCCGTGAATTGCAGTCAAGTTCTGCTCAGTGTGAATAAAGATGGCTTGGTCTGAACCTTGACTAATCAGTATGTATTTATAGAAAACAAAATAAACATCTTCCCCTCTTCTGTATTGATTACTTTTGCGGACTGATGTTGACTGTGCCATGTAGAGTGAATAATTTAGTGTATGAGTTAATTGATCATTTACAAATTCACATTCTTCTTGTGAGGAGATAGAATGTTTCCTTCTAATTGATTTGTCCCACACTGAAATAAAATAACAACACCCATATGCTTGTTTAAATTTAATTTTTCCCCCTCTCTGTATATGTTCGCTGTGAGTGGTTTTGAGTATTAATGGATGCAGTTGCACCCTGAGTAAATAATTGGGGGCTGGTCATTGTGTGTATATATTTTCCATATGGAGAAGTATTGCAGTGTCATTGTTGACTTGTTTTAGCCGTTGTTGGAGCTGGGAAGTGCAGCATGAATAGGCCTAGCAGAGCAAAGGTACTGCCAGCCAAATTGGCTACTCAGCTTCTCAGTTGTCTTGCTCACTTAACCTCAGCAGGGTTTCGGTTACTAAGAGAAGGTGAAAACATTCCTAATTATTTAATAATTTGTTTTTAATGAAGCCCCCTATTTTTAAAAAAGTGTTAGATGTTATTATATTTTTATTTTCTTCCTATATGGTCAGTGTAATATTGCCATGCTAAGATATTTTGACTACTTCATTTGAGAATTATTGTTGAATAATATGATGGACTAGACACTTCTGAAGGTAAATACATCATAATCCTGATTCTCCTAACCAGCCACCATTTTGGGGAAGTATTTTGCGGTTTTTCCTAGTCTTGCTGTAGATGGAAAGGTGCAGCTTGCTGGTCAGTGAATTCAGGGAGCCAGTTGAATCCAGGAGAGCGGTGTATCCGAGTGCTGTGTGGATGTGTCCAGTGTGCATCCCACTCCGGTGCCCGGTGGATGTGTCTGCATTCCCTGGGCAGGGGATGAGCTGATGGCTACAGGCTCTTCCTGCGTGCCCCCGCTGTGCAGGCTGGGCAGCTTCCTTGTTCTCCTCTGTCCTCCAGTGCTGTGAGCACACGGGGCTGTATCTGGGGGAGGGAACGTGGCGTTCTCAGGAAGAGTGATGCTGGGAAGCCCGCAGGGCTGGCAGGCACTGCCACCTGGAAGGTGCCCTCAGCTGGTCGTGTATGGGCAGCTTGGTGCAGAACACCAGCGTTTCCAGCTTGTGTGGTGCAGTCATACCAGGAGTCCCTTCGTCTGGTTCCCATAAGCAACGTCCAAATTCGCTCCCTGCTGGAGAGAAATGCTGCTTTTGTCAGCTAAAAACATCAAGTTGAGCTTTTCTCTCATCTCTTTCTGTTTATGGATTTTTTTTTTCCAGAATGCCCCTGCACGTGGTTTACAGATTTGAGGGGTTTTTCCCTTCCCACTTTTGTTTTCTTGCTGTGTAATAGCAGGGTGATGTTGGTTAACAGGATTTTAAACATCAGTGGTGCTATTTATTAGAATGTTGTTAATTTACTGTATTAGAGCAGTGAAAATATGAGAAACAATCATTTGTTTGTAGTCTCAGAGAACTGAAAGCTTCTTGACTGGAAAGATATCTCTGGGACCACTGCAGCTATAGGAAAATTGTTTTAAGTTGAAATGTTAAATTTGCTGGCATTTGATAAGTTAGTACAAAGCAGTTTCAAATCTCACCCGTAAAATCACTATAAAGTTACTTTTTTTCTTCTGTTTTAAACTTTGCCTTGGAGAACAAATAACGTTCTTTGTTTCAGAACATGTGTAATTATGTGGAAGTGCATTAATTCTGTATTATACAAGCACTGCATAGAAATATTTCTACATAACTAGGCTGAAATATTCAGCGTTTTTGAGAAGAAAGAACCTTCTGGAAATCTTTGGTAAGGGAAAATGCTACTTATATTTAAATGCAGTTTGAGTTTTTGATGCAGAATTCATAAATCAGTATCATATGCCACCAGTTTGAGTGTCTTGATGGAGTGAGTGGATGGGTAAGCTGGGCTTCGGGCTGGCAGTGTGGGGGAGAAGGGCAGATGGAGCTGCATCCAAGAGCAAGGCTGTGTTCCTGTGGAATGCTAACAGGGTCTAACTGCCTCTCTTAGGAGGAAGGGATATTGTAATATTATCAGCAATCCTGTATTGAAAATTGAAAACAAGTAACTGAAAGCACATTGTAAAGAAACAGATGATTTAAATGATTCGGAGAACATTTCTAATGTTAGTAATCAGCAAACCGCAGAGAAATTTGCTTGTGATCAGAGTTCTGATTTTTCACCAAAATGGAAAGCCTAGTCAAGGGTAATCCATCTTCTGTTCACTTAACATGTTTTTTCTTAGGTATACTGCCTACCAATTTATTTAAATAAAAAGATTTTGTATGTGTATGTACTATTAAATAAATGTCGGAATGGAAACTTAACAGCTTTATAGCTTTTTGGAAATTTCCTTCTTCTGCAGTAGCATCTCATAAAGTTTAGAAAATTTTCATGGACACAAATTGTTTGAAAAATAAGCATTCAGTTAACATTGGCTAGCTGAAAAACAAAATGCATCCTGTTTTCATAGCACTGCAGCAGCTATGCTTTCTTCAAACTTTTTTTTTTTTGTGGCAAAAAAGTCTCTTGTTGATTTGGTGTGTGTTTCTTCTAAACTTTTTGAAGTTTAAGCATGATATTTTCAAAAGATCTGAAATAGGGTTTTCCTGCCGTATCAAAAGGAAATAGTAAGACTTTCATTCTGTGTTATGTGATATAGTTGAGTTTTTATTTTAATCCCTGATCTAATTTAGGTTAGAACATTACATTATGTAAGAAGTACATACAGTATTCTGTATCAGGGTTGTTACAAAAAGAGAAAAATTAAACCATGAACTGTATTTTTATACCAAACTTACTTGGAATCATAAGGTTACTTTAAAATACGATGTTACTCTTAAGGGATCTTCTTTTCTGTCAGATTCTCCTCCTTGAACTAGCAGGGGTGTGAAGTCTGCTAGAACAGTTCTGGCCTCTGGCTTGCTCCTGTCAGCTCTGTCCTGTGGGCAGAGGGTGAGCAGGCTGTGAGTTGAGTGAAACTGCCTGAAGGGATGGTGGTGCCTGAGTTGCTGGTCTGGGGGGCGTCCCTAGCAGTGTTAGAGGCATCTGTTTAAGTGCTTGGATACTGCATATGCCTTTCGCATGTCCTTTGAAATTTGGGGAGTTTTGTCGTCTTTCCTGTATTGTGGAGAAGTTTAAGTATTGTGGCTTAGCGTCTTCTGAGAGTCTACTAGTTTTAGGAACCTTAAAATAATTCTATCTTTTTTTAAAGTAATGGTAGCCTCTTCAGGATAGATGTGGTCCAAGACAAATGCTACATGATAGCTTTTGGGGAAAAATTGCAAGGAACCTTCCTACAATAATTGGATGAAAGTTTTTTTATAGATTTAAGGGCCAATGGACAAGGACTTGCTTCAGAGACTTCAAAAATTGCCAGCAGTATGATGGCCAGTATGATCCTTTTCTTTTGAAGAGTTTCTTGGAGTGTTTTGAGATGGAGAGAATCTTCATTCTGTCTAAGAATGATTTTTAGGTTTATTTTATCAGGAAAATAAGACCAGGGTCAAACCAAACCTTGAACAAATGATGTTTTGTTCTGGAATTAGTGGTCAGCATTGTCTATTTCAGTGTTTTCTGAACGTGTCTCACTGCCCATGAGTTTGACAGTTTGTATCTCAGCCTATTGAAGAAGTTGTTGTCGCAGTGGTGTTTAAAAAGGCAGGGGTCAAGTGAAAGATAATAACATTAGTATTTCTTTTTCTTTCTGGAATGTTTGAATTTAAAATACTTTTTTTATATCAGAGAGGAAATATTTTAAAATACATGTTTCCTTATGCTAAAAGGCAATGTGAGGCCTGCTTGACTTCTTTGCTGTGTGATACAAATGTTCATACTGACATTCATATGTAGAGAATTTTGAGAGTTTGGGTATACCTTTATATAAGCACATCTGTTGGATTTCAAAATTTAAAGAACCCTGCAGAGGTGTACATAGAATTGCCAGCTTACAGTGATGAGGAGCCTAAGGCAATACTGCTGAGACAGGCAGTCTGCCATCAGTTTGGTGTTGGCCGCATTTTTGCCTGTGCACTATCCCGTGTCCATATGTGAGCACAGAATTAGCTGTGGTTGTGTGCCAGACTTTATGGAAGGCCTGATCTTGTTTACTACTAACCAACAGTTGCTTTGTAGCTGTAATCCTTGTGTTTGCCCATCTAGTCATCACGAAACTGTGCTGAAAGAAAAGCTTAGAAAACACGGCAGGTGACACAAAATTCCTGACGTTGAAAAATTCTGTTAAGTGATAAAAATATATCAGAACAGATAAGAATATATAGAAGCTGGTAAATAATGGTGTGATACAAGTAATGGGGAAAAAATATCAGAGTATATTTTCATGTGAAAATGTTGGTCTCCACAGAGACTGCTTGCTAGAGCTGAGTCTGCACGCAGTTTTACCTTGTAAGCATTTTTAGGTGTTACTTTTAATACAGACAGATATGAAATATAAAATATGATGTAAGAAGTAGAAGGTGGGTTTAAAAATAGCATGTAGAGGTAAAATATTGTCACTGTTTTAAAGTGGCAAAGCAGAAAATTTATATAGCAAAGCAGAAAATGACTATCTAACAAAGTCTGCTGCTGTACTGGCATTGCAAACCAGTGTGTTCAGAAGAACACAGAGGCTGTGTGGCAACCATCCCCTACCTCCAGCCCAGGGTGCCTGGCATTGCCACAGCCTGAGTTAGCCTTTGCTGCTTGTCCCTAGCTGCAGTTCAGATGCTGTGGTGATGCCAAAATACTTCCTACGGCCATGAAAATAGTGGAACTGTATTAATTCTTCAACTCTGCATGAATAAAGATAATGTAGAGGTTGGGCATGTTTGTGGGTGGTGAGCTGTCCTGAGGGACACAACAGTTTGTGTGAATGGTCCTTGTCCTACGTGAACCATGTGGTGTCAGGGTAGTCCCTAAATGGCTTACCTAGTCATGCATAACCTGCACTGACATTTTTAATTCATGAATTAAACGTAGTTTCACTTCAGATTCCTAAGTTGAAGTTTTCAGTGTTTTTAACAAAAAGGTTCATAACAAACTCTTCCTCATGCTACGATATTTTATATCATCTTTGTCTTTTTCTGGCATTAAGAAAAGTGTTTCTGTAATGTTAATTAGCTAGTAACTGCTGTTTTCAGTGTGCTTTAATTACTGTATGTTGCTTGATTATATGTTATGAAATAAACTTAAGGTTATTCTAGATTGTTAAACGGTGAGCTAATATATAACTACTGTGCTTAAGATGAGGTTTTTCAGATATGGTGGTGGGAATATTGGGAAGAGGAAAAGCTGGAAGTACAGTCTCATTCTTAGAGACAAATGAAGACAACTTTAAGAATTGCCTCCTAGATTTTAAAATTACTATTTATGAGAAATATCTGGTAAAATACCATGAAAATACTTTAAAACATGCATAATCATAGAATAGATTGTAAAGATGTAACTCTAGGATGATTTACATATGTGTTACTAGTAGGCATCCTTTGCTGGCAGTCTAATTGTGCAACGCAAGATACTTCTAATTTACTATTACTAAAGAATTTTTAAAAAGGCTCCTGTTCAAATTGCATTTAGCAATAGCTACATTGCAAAATTACATGCATGTAGTTCTGTCTGTCTACACATGTAGGTTTTTTTGCAGTGACAGTTGTACTTTTTAATTAGCAAGTTGTTTAATTAACTTGGTGGCCATGGGCAGTTTTATTTTCGATTTCAGCTAGAACAAATGCTATATGAAAGGTTGTACATGGTGGTTATGTTATGTTTGGTAAACAGACAAAAAGAAGTAAGCTAAGCTTTATAGATGACTTAAAATATCTGATAGAGATATTTGATTGCCTTCCATATTAAAATAAAAAAAGTTGGAAATTTTCTTGAGCAAAAATTTTGAGTATTGTAAAACGTATCCTGTAAGTGCTTTGTCTCTTTAAAAAGATGTTTGCAGTGGTAACTGATCTAGCATTGGAAACCACTAAGAATTTTAATATTGTTCATGTGTAATTGCCGTAATCCCTGGTCTTTGCAGGAGATGGTACTTAACATACTCAAGTTTTTTTCCCATGGTGTTTCTTTCTCAGATTGCTAGAATGATGTCTGTGTTTATTTCAGTCGATTGTACCTAGAAATAAACAATTTACATTTATAGTTGATGCATAACATTTTCGTTTGCTTTACTCTATCCTAAATTCTAGCTTCATCCTTAGTTAAATTTTGTGGTTGTGTTCACATACTTCCCCTCAGATCTTCAAGTAGTACAGTATAAGCAGCTGTATAGCTCTGATCACGGGCTACTTTGCAAACAATGAAAAATATATGAAGATAAATGCTGTATTGTGCCAATTTATTCTCCCAAAGATTTTTGTCATCGTTTTTACAGTAGTTTTTCAAATTTATTTCGCCTGTATATTAACTCTCAGTAAGCTACCACTCAATAAGCCGTATTTTCAAGATCTTTTAGTTTTATGGGTTATTTTAATAAGTTTCTAGTTTTTAAAGAGTTTTTCTTTGAAATAGTGTGAGAGTTTCAGCAATGCCGATACCTAGGAGAATAAGGTCAGCAAAGGGGGAGGGGGTTGTTCCTTTCCCTGTAGGCTAATAAAACGTGGCATTTTAAGTGCTGTAGAGAGGGTCTCGATTGTGGCCACTCTCTCAGTTAAGTAACTACTTAGGCACACTGAATATGCATTTTTTTCATTCAAAGAAAGTAAAGCAATGAAGTGTTCCTTCCTCTACGAATGTTATAAAATATAACGTATATGTTAATTTCCCTTATTTCACTATTCTTAGTGGATACTGGGGCTTGGGTGCAGGCAGGGGCCTTCTCTTGTTCCTTTTAAGTTTGATGCATTTTACAGCAGTTGTTAAGTATCAGCATCTCACTGCCAAGTCACTAAATGGTAATTCTTTTAATTTTTTTTTTTAAAGTAAACTTACTGCTCATTCTGTAAAAATCTATTAGTGGCATTTTGACAAATGGAAATTTTGAAGTTTTCTGGATTCTTTAGTCACCAGATAACGATATTAATAACATAGTAGTGTGTAACAGTGTATAGGTGAGATTTTAAAACGTTTGAATTCAGCTTGTATTTAAGGTTGATAAATATGAACGAATCAGCCTGGGGTTTTAGGTGCAAATATTATCACATTTAAAACTCTTGTGCCCTGATGGGATTATTTCAGTGGTTGACTGAAACATTTAGGAGGAGGGGAATGTTTCTTTAACTCCAAACAGAGGGAATTGAGCTGGGAATTGGGAACAGAAAAGGAAAAAATCCCCAACTTTAAACATCCCTCTGATTATGATTATCATGAAGCTGAGCTTTGCTTCAAGATTTTAGGCAATGCTATGTTTTCATAATTTAATGGGTATTTATTTTCTGAGCAGTAAGTGATTTGTATTTCTTAGAAGATGCCTATAACAAACTGGGTCTATCAATAAGTAACTCATTTGCAGCATTATTGTACTCAATTGAGAGAAGTTTAATTGCAGTTTGCTTCTATCATTTTTCTTGACAGCTGTTGAAAAAAATAATGTGGTAGATTTGGGTTTATACTGACTTTCAAGAAGGAGATATTTGTTCAAAAGCAGTCAGGGAGTGCAAAGATCCATGCCAATATTCAGAATTCGTATTTCCCTTGAATGGAAGGTTGTGATAAAATGGTACATGGTGTGTTTTCATTGCCTGTTGAAAGACTTTCATGCAGTTAAAATAAGCATTTTGATGGTGGTTGAATTAAGAGTTTTTGTCAGTCTCTTCTCATCATGGATGATTAGACTAAAACGTCTGCTTGTCTTGACTTGAGATCACCACAGCTTCAGATAACATGCTTTGTGATTGAAGGTCGAAATATTTTGAATTCTAATAGGCTGCCAGATGAATTGCTTGAAATAGACTGTAAAATTTCAAGGCTTCCTTTTCCATCTGCTGTGAAAAGAACCATTGGGAATGGTTGAGCTTGATGATCATAGAATTACGGGATGGTGATTCTAAAACCCTCAAAGGGAAGTTGCTATGGAGATCTAGTTCCAAACTGTGAAATGATTCACCTCTGAAAGGCTTCAGGGTCTGAGGAGCTGAACACATCATTGTTCAGGTGGTCATTGGTTAGGAAATTGCTGGTGCCTGTGTAATCAGCACTCCTGTGGTAGTTAACGATCTAAAAAGGTTTGTTCTGAATGATGTGGGACAACAGCAATGTGCATAAGATGGCTTCTCTCAATCATAGTTTGCTCAGCCTGGTGCTTGTAAAAATATAGTGAGCTAAATGGCAGGGAGACAAACTGCTTCATTGAGGAGGTCTTTTAAAAACAAAATTCTTTTCTGTGATGGATTTGACATCTAAAGTAAAAGAAGAACAACTGTTTCAGCTTAAAAAGCTGTGGTTAGATGTTGCAAAAGTATCATATTTATATATTTATTTTGCAAGGAGCAGAACAGCAGGGCTGCATATTTGTATTTGCTTGCAGGCTAAAGGAGTAATACAGTTGGAAATAAAGATTTCTACCCAGTCACACCTCGGGAACGTAATGAAATAGCCTTGATATATTCATATTACTCCTCTTCTATCCCCTGTCCCCAATATTAGGGCCTGCAAAGCACTCTGCTCTGTCAGTCGTGAAGAAAACACCTTGTATATCTAGGATTCAAGTTAATCAAAGCATATGTTTTCTTTCTTAGTTTCTAATTAATTTGTGTGTTTTGAGGATACGAAAAGGGAATAACTGGCCAGTGTTTGCATACATGCATAAAACAATACATTTTGCCAGCAGATTCTTAGATTACTTGAAAACTCCCACATGCACCCAAGTATTTAATGTACTTTTTCAAGGAGGGCAGAAGTCATTTGCACAGTGCACAAGTAGTCTATAGGTGACTATAGCTGTCTACCTAATTCAACATAAAACGTTTTCTTGACTGTATGATGTTCAGGTAAAGAAGTCTGAGTTACTATTCCTTGCATACCTGTTCAGTATCACCCTTTCACAGTCTCTTTAATGGTTTCTAGTAAAGAAGACGCCAATGGCTACTAGATGGTGCCAGATAGTTACAGAACACGATTGATATGTTCCACAATGTAGTTGCCATTTAAGTAAAATGTTACTAGAAAGAAAAGTGAATGTCTGAGGGCTAGGGATTACTTTACTGAAGTAATGTACAAAATGAATTCTTTACTTCCTGTGTGACAGGCCAGCCGATCTATAGCAAGCAATTTATTAATTTTTTGTTGGGATGTTTTTTTGGTCATTATAAAGGAAGAGACCTAACATCCCAAATAAAATATTAATATTGTGTTTTATGTGGTCAACTGTTACCTGAAGATTTGAACATTGAACAGGAAATGTTGCAAACCCTCTTTATCAAGTTTAGCATCTCAGATAAGATGCAAATTATGTATTACCTTGTGTTTCAGATCCTGTTCTAAAAAGATCATTTGATATATCTTGTAATTGCAAGCCTGTACTGTTATGTGAGGTCCTAAGAACTGTGACATCTCTTAATTTGTTGAAAAGTAAATATGTGAAAAATAGTATGTGAAAAATAATAAGCTCTTTACCTAATGATGTAGCTAAAGCTAATGATATATTTTAAAAATTATTGTTACTAATTTTTATTACTAGAAACCCACAGGCAGCACTCTTACAAAATTGGAATTGATTTGCAAAGGATAAATCTGGACTAATAGTATTGCTTCTTTTGCATTATGTTTATGTTTTACATTATGAATGTGGGTCAGAATGTCCAGGGGTAAGGCTCTATGATGAGGCACATTTTTATAAGGTAAATCTACTGAGAGGCATTTTGCTCTTGTTTTTAAAGCTATTGTGTTCACTTAGCAGCACCGCACTTCATTGCAAACTTATATAGGGCATATGCATACCTAATGGCACTGATAAAACAATATTTGCTGGTTTCAGTCTTTATCAACTCCCATTTTTGTTATACATTGGCTGGTCTTCCCTTAAGTATATTTACTCCTCCACACCTCTATTGTGCAATGAAATAGATCCTCAAAGGAGAAACACTGAGATAATGGAGAATAAGGTTCTTTGTTAACATGTGATGGACTGAGTTTACAACTCCTTATAAGTACTCTTCTGGTAAACAATGACTGCTCTGTAAACATAGCTTTCTTTTCCCTGCTCTGTCAAATTCTATAATCCGTTTTTATAGCATTTTTGTAAGGCACTGCAAGGCGTTTTGACAGTTTTGGAGGGCTGTTGTTTTATCATAACAAAAATGTCATTTTAACTTTCAGGATTTTTGGAATCTACTAGGATAACTAATTTCTTGTAGCTGAAAACTTCTTACTGAGTTTTTTTCTTGGTATTTATATATCTTAAGTTATTGCTTTAAATGCTTTTGAAGTGAAGTTGCTGTATTGAAACAATTTTATACTCTTTGTTGTGGGTTTCAGGAGGGTTGTAGTTTTGTATTCTGCGCTGAACTGAACTGCTCATTCTCTGTTCATTGTTTTGCAAAGACCGATAACCTTCCAGGTTGTTGAAGAATGTGGAACAGGAGATGAGCTGTCTGTGCACAGGAGTCAGAGTGTGCTCAGCAGAGTTTAGTGGCTTGGACTTTGTTGCAGCATTAGGAATGCAGAGGGCTTCAGTAGGAGTACAGTCATGGTAACCGCTAAGTAGTGCTATTCCAGACCCAATAAAAATTTCAGAGCTCAAGTGGTTTTTTTATATTTCTGCATCTTTGACATAATCAGTCTGTGACCCAGGTGAGTACTCCATGAATAATTAGGATGTTTCCTATATATCTGATCGTTCAAGGCCAGGTAGAACTGCCCTGTGGGTTTTTCCTAGTAGCTGCTGTTTGCTATTCATGATCTCAGTAGATATATTGTCTTAAAAACGTAGTTATTACTAGCAATTATATTTTGTTACAGCGACCCTCACAGATTCCAGTTAAGACTGAACTGAGTATTCCTAAAGAGAAGACCAGGATGACTGACCTTCAGAGAAAAGAGGTGAAACGCAGCATGGAGATAGGGTGTTTCTGGAAGTAGTATGAATGCACGGTTATACATATAGGCATATTTCTACTTTCCAAATGATTGCTGCTTAGGAACCATGTTTTTGTACAGTGTAGATGCCATCAGGTTGCAAATATATGAATTGCAGTCTACTTTTGAGTAGGAAAATTGTCTGGATAGATGGTACACAGAGACATGTTAGAAGCTATCCACTGATGTTTGTGGCCAGACTGTCCTGTGTGCCGTATCCTTTATGCAGGCAGTGCTGCTGCCGAGCACTCACCAGGGAGGATGGTTCTGTGGAGAATCCCCCTTGTTCCTGTTCACTTCTCTTTTCATGACTTAAACTCACAAAGGAAGGTTTTCAGTCATTAGAACAGAAGGTAACATAAAACAGAATGGGGCTGAGCTCAGGGTGACAAGAGCACTTGCATTTGCATTCTTCAGCTTTTAGGCAATTGACCAGGCTAAGTTCCTAATTTGCCCCTTCTTCCAGTTAACACAGTTGTAGTTTATAAAAATCTGAAAGAGACACTAGTTTTTCTTAGGGAATTTTACACAATTTATGTGGCATGCCAGCCATCTCAAGAAGTTTTACATCGAGTGCTGCCCTTCCCGAGCTGTCTTCTGATAGTGAATCCGTGTGAATTTCCTGGGTAACGTGTGTTGCAAGGAAGGAAATTAAGGAGTGTGTCCCAGTTGTGTCCCAACTATTTGGTGGGCAGTGCAGTGATAATATTTAAAATACATAATCGAGGGAGGTCAGAGCAAGCCCTTGGCAAACGGAGGGACAAAGGGCTCAAAGATTTGTTATTTCAGCTGTCAAATAATGTCCTTTACCCAGTATGACCAACTTGATAGCAAGTCTCAGCAGGTAGAAGGTTTTGCCTGCAGAGTGTTGACTACAGCCCAGTGGTGCCAGGATGAAAGAGCAGTGGCAAGTAAACACATTTTACATCTGAAATAAATCACTAATATTTGTCAGACACACTCAAGAGTAAGAGCTGTGGATCAGGATTTTACAGATGAGCTTATTGGAGCGACTATCTTGGTAACAACTTTACTCTGATAAAACTGCTTCCATCAGGACCTGGATTGTGGTTTCTTCTGCCGACTCTCATGTCCTGAAGTGAATTGCTGTGCCTCAGTGTTTCCCGTGGAGATTATAATTCTCATCTCTGACCTTGTTCAGTACTCGCTTGACGAGTACTTTTATGCAAATGTAAATTCTTTGTATGCTTAAGAAGTTGATACTACAGTCATTTAGAATCCTGTATTGCTTCTCCATGCTCTCATTGTGCGTCTGCTGGTGCAGAAATAGACGTGCCCTTTTTTGTCAAATACTCCCAGTAGATTTGATATTGAAAGGGCTGCCATTCAGCTGCTGTTTCAGACTTTTGGGGAGCAGTTTGCTCTCTCCTGACTGGTGTGGTATTAGGGCTCAGCAGGGTAAGTGTAGCTGCTTATCTTTTATATAGGTAAGTAATGAATTAAGTCCTAATGCTGCTGCACCAGTCAAGAAAGCCCAAAGCAGCTGCTTTTACCATCCTGTGTCTGTGTAGCCATATGGTACACATAAACTGTAATGTTGTGTTCAAAGTCATTAATGCTGCAGCTAATATTCTGAACTGGTTTTTTGTTGCTAAAAATCAGCTAAACTTGAGAATAAAAACAAGTCTTTTAAATGGAAATTAAAACCTTTTCTTATATTTTTACTATGCAGGTAAAACAAAATAATTATTGCCACAGTGACTGCTTGCATTTAAAATAAATTTATACATATTATTTTAAAAAAATCTAGTTAACTTTAAAATATGTAAGTTTTCTTGTCATTTAGGGTTCTGTGAAGCTGATCATCAAGAGGGTTGCAAATCATTGGCGGTTTCTATTTTCAGAGTTCCACATCCCAGAGTAATTTGCTTTAATTTCACCCAATTTAACCTATACTTCACACCATCACCATTCAGCTTTAATAGCTATGTTCTATGCATAAGAAAAGCAGATAAATGTCCACAATTAGACTGCGAGTGATTACAACTAGTTAGGGCTTTATGAAGACAAAACTTAAGGGGCTGTAGCACAAAACAAAGCCACAAAAGATGTCTGAAAAAATTCTTTCTTCAGAAGTCAAGGTTTACTACAGCGTTTTATTTAATGTTTTTTGTACTTGATTTTGCTTATGTTGAAGATGTAGGCAGGTGCACCTTCTTCAACTGAAAATTACTCTGCTTAAAGAATATTAGGTTTGTGTTACAGGTGATTAATTTCACTTGAAATTAGCTTGCAAGGGAAAACATGCTAAACCTACTTTATTTTTGGTTCTTTGTTAACATGTGCTTTGTTTAAGAAGCTGTAAAATGTTGATTCTGATGGTATTATTTTGTCCTTCTAATCATAAATATGCATAGTAAAATGTACTATCATCAAAGTTTAGTACATTCTGTAATGTTAAATATACCTGTACCTCAGTCAGAAATAGCAGTATCTTTTACTGTTTAAATCTTTGGAATATTGGTGATAGCATGTCAAGCCAGTCTAAGTATAGATATTACTTATAATTTAATTTTTTTGACACTTCTAGTCTTGTTTTTTCGTAGGTCAAAGAAATACCCTACTTCTAGCTCCCCACTGAAGTTACTGTATTTTAGTTAGTTTTGTTCTCTCCCCCATTCCCACCAGTAAGTGGCCAGATAGATATTATTGCTCATTTATCTCAGGGCTTATAGCAGGGGGTGTGTGTATCGTGATGTGACGAGCTCGCCTGTGCCGAGCAGCTCTTTTTGATAGCAGTCATTGAACGTATGTGGGAGAGGAAGTGCAAGTACCAATTATTCTCTAGGTCTGGTTTGTGGTGGTGTTATTAAACATTCCCTTATAGTTTATTGACAAGAAATGCTGGTCATTACCCTAAATACCAATGGGAGTTTCAGCTTGGGATGCAGTTCAGATTCTGATCAAATTGTAAATTTCCCCCTTAATTACAGCATAACATATACCAATGTACTGCTTACCTTTTGTAAATGATGCAAGATGCCAGAACGCCATTATGTAAAGCTTAGTATTAGACAAATATTTGGTTACATTCTACTTTAAGGGTAAGGATAATTAGAGAAATGAAGCGACTGGTATATAAAATATAAATTAATCTTGAAGATATTAATTAATTTCCATAATTGCAATTAGGAGCAGAATAAGATAAGTTTAGAAGTAGTATTCTGATTTGGATTTTAGCATCTCAGTGGCAGCTGGGAGCAGCTAGAAACAATAAGGTTTAGGCTATAGGCAGCTTCTTGGTTTTTATGTCAAACTAGTTTTATATGCTATATCATAAAACTTTCAGTCCAATCAGCAACTACATTTAAATACTGCAAATTGTGGCAGCAAAACAATAATTCTGCTGATTAGCCCCTTTCCATTTCTTGTAAGTGAACTGTTTATGCTGTTGAGTACCTTTTGAAAAAAGAAAAAGCCAAAACAGCCTTGATTAGTCAAGGAGTAATTGGATGACTTGATTTTAGCAAGAGAATGAATTGGTTGATGATAGCCTGTAACTAAGTGTAGTGGTTCTGTTCAGATGAATACATAACATACAGTCATCAGATCTTGACAGGTATAACATAAGCAATGCAAAAATTTCTGGAGGCTGAGAGGTAAATTTTGTCAAAAGAATTTTGAAGCTGATTTTTGAAAGAAATGGGAAGAAATGTGCATGCCATTAGATGATACCATTTAAAAGTGACATTTGTTACGGCTGTCCTGTATACATATTTATGTGCTCTTATTTTTGCTTGTCAAGAACAGATCTAGACGGTGTGTCCTGTCTGCCGTCGAGACCTTATAAATTGACAGTTCCTGCACTTCTGCAGGAAAATAACAGAGTCAAGTTGCACATCTTCTCCATCCATTTGTTCTGTTTTCTGCATTTTTTTAAAGCCAATCATTTGAAAGAAACGTGCAGAACCAGCTATTGCTGCATTATATCTTTAATGCCACTTTAAAAATTATTTTTGGCCCACCACACTTGGACCCAAACAGCCCAGATAAAGTGCTCAGCTAAACCCTTCCCTGAAACCGAAGACTATTTCGAGTTCGAACCTAAGAGCAACAAAAGAGGGAGCTGGGTGTGGCTGTGATAATTTCCACGCTCCTCACTTCTAATAATTTCAGGTTAAATCATTATTTTGGGGCTGTTAGCTGGCAGAAATGAATCCTGCTCCTGTATTACACTTTACCATTTTCCTGTCTAAATACTAGTCTTGTTTTAATAGCAGTATCTGAGTACTGCTAAAATGTTATGGGAATTTACCACAACAGATGTTTACCTGCAGTGAGCCTGATGTTTCTAACTCCATAATCTTTGTTCTTGTACACTAAAGGAAGTGACAGCGTTTTTTAAAGGTAGAGTGCACATCCATCAGGATGTTATGGGAGATTATTTGAGAAAAGGCTTGTATATATATGATACTTAAAATAAAAGATGTGGTTTCTGTTCAACTTCCTTTTGACAAACTTCTGATAAAATTATACTTTACCTCTGCTAGGATATGTGAGAGAGATGCCAGAGAAGTTATAATAATTTTTTTAAATAATGAAATTACTGATTAGGGTTTCCCAGTTGTCCTTCCTGTTACTGCTGTGTGATTAGCTTAGCTGTTGACAAACAGATGCTTCCTTGGGGAGATTCTTGAGTAAGTCTATTTTATGTGTGTATTTTTTTGCCCACGTGGCAGATTGAGTCCTTATTCCCCTTAGAGTAGTATGCCCTAGTTTCCTGTAGTAGAAAGAGGGCAGTTTTGGAGCACAGGCAGTATAACTTGAGGAAGCAGTCAAAAGGAAGGTGGTGTGGTTTGGGGTAATGTTTGAGAAATACCAAATCCTTATGTTTTGAAAGTAAATGCATTGGTGAAGACATGGGAAGTACAATGGATTTTCATTATATTCACTGGGGAAGGTCATTGTCCATTGGTCGTACTGCCTTGAGAACACAATGGTGTGGCTAGTTTTCGAGATGTTAATTGTAAATATACTTTTTAATTAGTGTTGTTTTTAAATAAATAAAGTAGATCCGTTTGTTTGTTGAAATTGCAAAATATGAGAACAGGTTTTTTTTTTTTTAAAGACAAATTTTTTAGCACAACTTTGAAAAAATCTATTTCTTAATGAAAACTTTGGATGCTAGACCACAGAGCTCAGCTGCCTGTAGCCTGGCAGGTGTGAGTGTGCTGCTGAGGATATTGTGTGAACAAGTTGCTAACCTTGTACATGTCCCTCCTGTTTGCAGAAGTTGAGGCCTCATTACGTCCATAAGTAGACAGACATGGTTTGTTTGAGGTTCACCAAATTTAAACACACCTCATTGTCAGAATGGGCTTTACCTCTGACACGTGGCCATGTTTGCAGTCTGTTGTTTTACACCTATCCCATTCTACTCCTTTGCTTCCTCACCCGGATGCCCTGTTAGTATAATTTTGGGGAATTTCTGCTCCCTCATTTTTATACCAAGCTCTCTCCCAAGCTGTAATCAGCTTGAGATCAAAACAAGACTACCAAATGTCTGTTTTTCCTTCTCCCCATTATTTTTCTCATCGATTCTGTTGTAATGAGAGAGCAGTATCAGACAAGCCAATCTGTGGATTTCTTTGTCAATGTTTGTTTTTCATTTTTCTTCTTCAATGTCCATAAACTAACTGGTATCAGGTTTTTTGCCTGACACCCAAGACAGTCTTACCTGTTCCTTCAGAAAAACAAAATTCTCGTTTGTTTGCTATCATCTTGTATCTCAAGACCCACCTTTCATTTTCCCTGTTTCTTCCAGTTCAGTGGTTTTTAGTTTCATCAGGCTGCTTTTCTGCGTAGTGCATGGTATCAGCTGCTAGTCTGGTGCTACTCAGTGTTCATAGCCTGTGTCCACCTTGTGCATCCTGTTTGTTGTACAGCTATTGCACTGTCTTCAATTGGACAGCGATGGGATTCTTAGTACCCCATTTGTTGTGCTTTAAAATAAAGCCTTTGGGTTTTCTGTTTTGCTGCTGTGTATGCTGCAGGGAAGGTGGGGCTATCGTATCATCTTCCCTAACAAAAGAGAGATAGAGGCCTCGCTTGGCAGTGGCATTTCACACAAAGGCAGAAAGACTAAGTAATAAATAGCAATATACTGTTAATAATCTATTTCGGGTAAGATTTGCATATTAGGATTGTAGTTCTTATTTTTGTCATTGAAAGTTGTAAATAATATGCATGTTTTCTTGTATGTCTTATTTATAAACTCAGTTTTACAACTCCATTTTTTCCTACTACTTTGCATTTTTGTACAGGTAGTTTTTTAAAATCAGGTACTGGGTAAAACATTTTTCTAATAATTTGACTGCTAATTTCTCACAGCTATACTTTTTCCAAGAGATCTCATCTCTCACCCAAAGCCTAATTCCTAAGGTTACCACCAGTTCTGGCTCGCTATGTCTGCATGCAGCTCTGCAGACCAGAATTGAATTCCCTACAATGCTCGCTGTGATTTGTACCAGACCGTCACTAGGAAGGAGGCTGGAGGCTGGCGTTACAGATTGTTCAAGATACATCCCACATGGATATCGAGACAAAGTTGGAACTAAGGCTCTTTCATCGTAGTGGTGTCACTCTGCCTTTTCCTTCCCTTCTTCTTGAGTCTTCCCCCTGTCGTGTCTCTAGCTAGGCTGTCGGTCAGAGGATCATCTGGCTTAGGTTGATGACTGAAGTTGACATTGAGAAACTCTGAACAAGAGATTCACAAACACAGCTCAGTGCCTGTTGCCTTGAAGAATCTCTCTTTTGTACCGAGATGTGGACATTACTGTCAGTTTGGTCTTTTGTGTATAAAAAATCTTAAAGCTGCCACTTTCTTATGGACTGTGTCTGTCTAAACAGGAATTCCTATAAATGTAGAATAGGAAATTTAAGCCCAAAATCCATGGCTGTAGTGGAATATCCAACTAGTGTTCATTCATTCCATGAAAGGAGTCAAGCAACTCAGTGAGGAGCAGAGAAGGCTGAATTGTTGCCACTAGTGGGAAATCATCAGCTCAGTAAGAGGGGCCTTTTGCCCTGGCAGGCAACTCTCTGTGCCAGACACAGATCTCTTGTCATCATGTTGCCTGAATGAACTGCAGGGTGGCTGCTGACACAGGCATGACAGGAGGAGGAAACTTGAAGAAAACTCTGGCAGAACACTGAAGAGTCCATGGGTTAAAGCCTTTAGGGGGCTGAGAAGAGAGCGAAGGTAAACTATATAGAATCAATTTTATAGGGGTGGAAATATACTGAATTAATGGGGTTTGGATGAATAAAGAACAATTATTTTGTGAAAAGGAATGGGAAGATGTGAAGAAATTAAGATAATTGCTGGAGAAGTATTTTGCTGTTGTTGAAGAAAATAGAAAAGTATAGCTAATGTATAGGCTGGTTTGTGCTGTTTCTGATTCACCTTATACTTGCTTTTTTAGAAAAGCTTCGTTCTTCCTTTAGACCAAAACAAGCTGTTTACTTTACTTTTTGTGTTCTAAGTGCAAGATCTTCATAGTCATGCAGCTTTTCTCCTGACTTAACACTGTGGGGATTTTTGTTGCTTTTTAAGCCCATGGACACCAGATGCAGAAGGATGTGAGGATATATTATTTACATAGTAATGGAGGCTATTTTTCTTGATATGAGGGAGAAAGATAAACTTTTAGCTGCATGAATACTACATATCTGTTGAGAAGGCTGAGGCAAGTAGACTTTTTGTTGCTCTGTGTGGTGACATCTTCCTACTTCTACCCTATTTATTCAATATTTTCCTTGTAGATTAGAACAGAGCTGTTAAACTGTTTTCTAGTATTTGCTCATCTGAACAGCCTATATCTCATTCAGTCAGGTGTGCAAGTAAGGATTTATAGAAGACAAAGACTATGTTATCTCTTCCTTGATTGTCTGGCATTGGTATAGATTAGTGTGGAGTGTTTCCATTTGACAGAGCAGCCTGTTCTCCCATCATGGCCAGCATCAGAGTTGGATCTATTGCTGAGGTAATTTTGCTTGCACCAAGGGAGCTCACTCATCATCTTTGGAGAGAAACAGTTACTGAGAGAGGAGGGAGCTTCTGCTAACACTGTTTGAAAGTCTGTTTATAAGTTTATGTAAAAATGATTTTGATATTTGACTATGAACAGCATTTTAAACTTATGTTCCACGTGCATTGATGTAAGAGCTTTGTTGCTAAAACCTTGGTTTTCAGTAAATTAAAAGAAAAGATGAAGTTTAAGATGTGCATAATGACAAAGAACCCCCACAACTTTCTGTGTATCAGTTAAGGAATTGTTTGTTGCTTACCCTGTTTCCTATCTTTTTCGGTACAAGAAATGTCTTGGATTTTTTTTTTGTGTAAGAAATCAGTTAATTTTAATTTTGGTAATGTTCGAATAACATTATTTCATGGTTGATTTCTCATGTATATCTTTAATGTTACAGGCTAGGCGTGCAAATACTCTGAAAACTGATCCAGGGAGAAGTAATAAACTCTTTTTAACTGTTAATATTTTTATTTTTAAAACACGTATTGATTTTTTGGGGGGAGCAGGATTTTTTTTAAGTGATGCTGCTTATCTGATAATTTCAATCCTGGTTGAATTATGTTGCCAGATTGTCATCAGAAGGGCATGAAGTCAGCACACATGCGTCAGTAATATCTGGTTGTTTTAACCTTATGTTTCCAGTTGGCAATTTGAAATTATGGCTTCAACTGCACTTTAAATATGTGATAATAGCATGTGTTTCTAATAAGGGCCAGCACCATTTTGTTCAGATACTGTGAATGGTTGTCACTCATATATGACAAATGCACCTTCATCTGCTTCTTTGATGGCCCCCTAAAAACCATACCCTCAAATCAGGCCGATGAAATTAGCTGCTGTGTAAATTGTGTGTCTGAGTGGTTCATTATCTAATCACCGTCAGAACCACAGTGATAAAGTAGATTGAAACAGGGACGAGGTCTGCCAGATGATTTCAGGCCTTTTTTTCTAAGCCCTGTTTCCCTTGGAAACACTAAGAGTCGTTCAGAACTTCAGAATGCTTTGTCTTGAAGTTCTTCATTTCTTAATATGTAAAATTGGTCAGCCAGTGAGGTCTGCCAAGGTGATTTGTGAGGTTTTCTTTCCATGATTCTTGTAATCATTACTGTGTGTATTAAAATGTTCTGCAATGTTCAGTTTAGCTACCGTGTTGCTGCTTCTAGGTTAGATATTGTTAAACACACCAGCTTTTTTCAGGAAACTGCTCTAGCCTATTCCTTTGTGGGAGAAACTCTTAAATGCTTTAAGTCCTGTCCTGAAATGGTGAATTGCTGTGCTTTGTGTATACAGAGCGAGCTTTGGATTCTGGAGTTGATATGTAAATTAACATACTAAACCAGTATGATATAAAACATTGCACAGGACACTCGTACATGGGTGGGGTGACCATGTGACTTTTCAATTTCAAACTTTTTTGACTCATTATAGTATGTTCTAAGCATATATTTCTTGTCTTTTTAGCTTAACAGGTAATGTAAATGTTCTTTTGTTTTAGGAGCATTTGAAGATGATGATATCACGCATGTTGAAGGAAGTGTAGATCCTGTTCGTGACATTGAAATAATACATGAAGAACTGAGACTTAAGGATGAGGAGCTGATCATGCAGAGCATAGATAAGCTTGAAAAAGTAGCTGTAAGAGGAGGAGACAAGAAATTAAAACCTGAATATGTAAGTACATGACCTAAAAAAGTAAATCATTAAGTCCTCTTGCCATTGAATTGAAGTATTGTTGGGTTTTCTTATTGATCCCTCATGTGTAATACAAAACACTACGACTATTTTTATATGTACTTTAAAGTAATTATTATTATGAGTTGAAAAAATGCTAGAATGACTTGCTGTGCTGTCAGTGTAAGATTTCTTAGTTTTATCTAATTGTAACTTTTGAAATTTAACTGTTATTTTCTTGCTGACACAGCTTTGTATTAGCATTGCCAATCCTTTGTCAAACTTCCATCAATGTCTAGTTGTAATTCAAAGTTCAGCAGTCACTTCTGACTTATTCCTGCTGTTAAGTTCTACTATGATGTTGATATTAGTATTCCTGTAGCCAGCAAGTGAATGTATTTTTTTGGTGTGATTGCACTTCGTGTCTTTTAGTGCATGTTAAATAAAGACTGCTAGTTGAAATTTAATTTTTGTTGTTGTGGAAAGCTGCTTAAATGAGCTCAATTATCACAGGGTAGTAGTGGTGTTTCTTTGTAAATTAGTAATGTATAATAATGATCAACTTCAAAGTATATTTTTTGCAAATTATTATTTTACTGCCATTTGTCTTTTGAGTCTCCTACACTTTGCCAGTAGTCTAGTTATTCATTTTTGTCATTAATATTCTATAAATATTTCAGGTGGTATATAAAATGCATTCTCTAATTATTACAGCAGTTTATCAGTGTGGAAATAGACTATTTATGTCTAGCAAGTAAGTATGAAAAAACACTGTTTTCTCAGATGGATTTTTTGAAGGCAAGTACTAAGAAAAACATTGTTATACTAGTGCTGCTAGGTTAATTTATCAGTATTGAAGTGCAATTTGTTGGCCTTACCTAGTGTTTGGAAACGAATGGGAACTGAAAGTGAACATCCCTCTCCAAAATGTTCGCTCCATGATGCAGTGTTAAAAAGCACTTCCTTGGTAGTTTCGGTTGGTGAAGAACTGGTCTTCATCTGGCATGAAAAGTATTTTATTCCTTGATTGGTCTAGGCCAGAAAAAACAGCTATTGTTGGATGATGTAAAGGCTTTCATGTAAGCCGAGAGAGAGAGAACCAGGTATGCCTCATTTAAGGTCCTATCTGTCGTGTGAACCCAGCCCTGGGTACACGTGGGCAGTGATTTTTATCTTTTACAAAAGGTTTCACATGCTTAGAGGAACAGTGCAGTTTATGCCTACAGTTTCAAATAGCATCCACACAGTGTTTCACTTTCTAACTCATCTTAAAGAAAGGGGCAAGCAAAAATCTTGTCCATAGCGAATTCAAAGTTCATCCAGGGGCTAAATTTTACATTGGTATGACATGATGAAAATGAAGAGTGCTATGATGCTGTTCTGCCCCAGCCTCGAGCTCTTCTCACTTACTTTGTTGTGTGGCTGTCTTTGGAAGCAGCTTTGCTCAGCTCCTTGTGATGGAATGTTCCTGTCTAGTTTTTGAGTGTACCTCTCTGGATGCTTTGAGGGTTTTACATCACAATCTGTGTTCTTCCTGTGGTAAGGAAGAAGTTGGCACTTTCGTGGTTACAAAGAATCAAAACTGAAGTGTGTTTTAGATAGAATTTGTAATAGTGATCATGTAACTTAATGGGTGGTAGGTACAGTTATGATTGTATGACAAGAGTTGCTCTTACTCATTTTTTAACTACAGGGAGTTGGTATGTGTTTGTAAACAGAAAATGTCAGATTATTCTCAAATTAAGGGAGACTGTAAGTAAAAACCTCAAATCTAGAAATGCAATTTAAATTAATTAAAGAAAAATTTCAAATCTTTATTATTCATCTGTCTTTACCCAGCTTCAGTTTCTCATCCCTTTCTTTGCCTCTTCCTTCAGTCTCCTTACTATTACTTCATCTGTAGTTCACCTGTCAGAATGACTTTGTCACCTTGTATTTGTAGCTTACACTTCCTGTCATTTGCTGTGTTTTTTAATCCTGTTTTTATGAACACATATAGCACAGGAAACATCAGGTTCTTGAAGTCATGTTGCTCTGCCATATTCTGTTCCCAATAATAGCTGTTACACATGACTGGTCTCAGCTGAGTCTGTCAAAAACAACAGAGGTTTCAAAGGCATGAAATTCCTTTGTTTCATGGGAAGAGGTGGCTGAACAGAGTGGGGAGGCACAAATTAATGCTTCCCTTGAGACAAAGGCTGCACATAGGAACTACAGTCACTAGGGAATCTCTTCAAGGAAGTGTTGTGGGGTATAACACCTGTGAGTCTTGCTGATCTTGGACCTTCTTGCTTGTCTTCCCTCTGACTTGTATGCTTGAATTGTAGGGTATATACACTAGACTTCGTAAAATGGACTTTTTAAATGGTGAAGGCTTGTGAAAGCTCTTTTCTTCTCCTGGTAAATCAATCCTTAGGCCCAGTTACGCAGCTTCTACGAATAGGTTTGTGTAGTTGTAGGACTGTAAGAGCAGCTCTTGGGCATTTCCAGCCACTACGGGGCTTATTTGGATGTTCATCCGCTGGGTTGTGAGGCACTCCTGTGCAGTTTGCCTTGCCTCTTTTCCTTTCGTGTTTTGTGTTGCAGAGGAGGCCTGTGGTTGCATTCTGTATAATATACTGTAGTACTGTATAGCAGGATTGACTATGCAGTAAATGACTTACAGGTCTAGGATGGAAACCAAGTGGGATTGGTGAAAAAAGCAGTTAAAGATTGTCTCCTTCCTAAAGTGGTACCCAAATGTTAGGTGTATATTTTGGCTATTTGATCAGTCTGCACTTCCCAAATTCATTGCGTTCTGCATTTAGCTTGTCTGTCACAGAGAGTTCCCTGTCCAGCACAATTAGTAATGTTTCCATGCAGCTTGCAGCTACTGTTCAAGGCTTGCTCTTTCCAGGGCAAGCAAAAGTCATTAAGTATGCCTGAAATTAATACTTTTTTCCAAACAGGTTGTCTTCGAAAAAAGGGACGATGGGACAGGACTGGGAGAGAACTTCACAGGATTTGCCTTTTTAAATTATTTGCTAGTATAATACACAGCCATTGCTAATATTCTGTTCTTAGCAATATTCTTCGTCTGTAGCAGAGATGTGGAGCAAACAGCTCTTATCTGTGCACTGAGTGTTCTCGGTCATTTTTCCTTTCAGGAGAACTAGGAGGTTACAAAGGAAAAAACTTGGTATTCGTAGATTGTTTTGGTTTTGTTTTTAAGCATGATGTTAAAATTTTCATGGCTCTCTTTTTTTGTTTTCTTTCCCCCATTCTTTTTGGAACAATTCAAGGGGAAGATGCTTGAGAATGTCTCAAGAGTTTCAATTGTTTGAGTTACAGAAGTTATTTGTCTCGTTTCATAGATATGAATTGTCTGCTTTAGGGGATTCGCTTTATCAGTGAGCCACCACAATCGTAACTTGGTAGTCTGAAATCTCCGAAAGGTTTAGGAGGAGAAAAATAAAAAAATGACAGTGTATGTCAGTTGCCAGTACTTAAATCTGAGATTTGTTCTTGATTGCCTGCCTTCTGGCATGGTGTTACAACTTGTTAATTATCATTTTTCCTCTGTCTAAGCTCACATTGCCTACAGGTGGTAAATTCACCGTTGTGCAGTGACCTGGCTTGGCAGTTGAATAGTGTTAACTGTTTGTCCTGTCTCTCAGAGAATTGATTTCTCAATTCCCTGTCAGCAGAAATAAAACAGCTGACTGTTGTTAGGGAGCTATCAATGAAATAATTTTCAAGTTCTACTTAAAAATCAATGGCACAATATGGTCCAAGATCACCAACATGTAATGTTGACATAAGCTTGGAATAGCTTCCTTTACACACGTGGTTTTTTTGCAAGTATTCCCACTGCCCTCTCAGAAATGACTGCCTGCTATTACTAAGGGTACTAATCTTTCAGACTTGATATACCTTTAAATATTATTTTGGCTATAACCTTCTCAAGAGATATTAAAGAATAAAAATACTCCTGTTATTTTCATGTATTAAAACAGTGCAAATAAAATTTCAGAAAGCAATCAGAGTACTTTTGATTTTATATTTTGAATCTGTCTGGTGCTGGTATATGCAGAGACATGAGACAGATACTGAATTAAACTTTATTATTAGCTTATTATTCATCTGTCATTTTGGATAGCAGGGGATTTCAAAGTAAAGTTCAAATATGTATGACTTTATAGATCAGAATGTAGAAATGATAAAATTATTAAAAATAATTTTTTTTTAATTGATGGGATTTTTCAGTCTTGGAGACAGAAGCCTTTAAGTTAATACTATCTAATACAATTAAGTGAATGTTATTGCAGGATTCTCTTCCAATGCCCTTCCAGCCTGGTTCAGTACTAGTCCTTAGAAATTGATAGCTCTGCAACAGATAGCTGTTCTTTCAGCCCTTTGTTGGTGCCCAAAATCTTGAATTCCAGCACACAGGAATTCTTATGGTAACAGTATTGAGATTTATATATCCGACCACAAGGGTATTGTTTATAGTCGAGTTGATGCAGATTATTGATGCTAGTGATATGAAGACACAATCTTTAGGTCAGAATCTATGTGCACAGTGTTTGAACTTCCAATTTTCAGTTGAAAGGTGGCTTCTGCAGTAGGTCAGGATCAGCGTTCACTGCATTTGAACTTCCAGTGTTGAGTTGAATGGGGTGCTTTCACAAGTCTCCATTGTAAAGTCTGTCATTTTAAAACTGAGATTAGTTTATCAAATCAAGCATATTTTGTAAAAGGAACAGCAATTGCAGTTATGAAAAGAGCAGTTAAATATTCCCTTTTATTGTAATGGTACCAGAACCATCTAGTGCATATTCAACTTAAAAGAAAGGCATCAGGCTTTGTTTTGTTAGTGTGATGGGCAATGAACTAATAATGAATACTTACACTCTGCCTATGGTCATTGTATTTGTCAGCATATATGTACTATGAAGAGTAAAGCAAAATCTTCCTAATGATGGTTTAAGTAGCTTTAATCCATTTTCCTCCCTAACATTTAATGTCTTGGTCCTGTCCTGAGAATACAGTAACTGTTTGAAAGATGTTCTTTTGTTCATCATTTATTGTTAAAATCACCGATATGGTACGGGGGATACTTCACATACAGCAAAGAGCTGGTAGATTCAGTTTCTTCTTATTACTAATATATACTAGATGAAAATCTTTCCTTCCTGCAATATTCTGATGAATGGGATGGTGCCAAGCAGAATTCACTGACCTCTTGCTGCAAGCGCTTGCCGGAGTTCTCACGGATGGATGAACTCTTATTTCTAACTGATGATGTCAGTTGGGAATGTTCACCTTTCTTTCGTTCCAAGTTGAAGATAAATACCGTGATGAATTGTATAAATTTTTTCTGCCAGTTTCTTTGGTCTCCTTGTGTGAGGAGAGTTTAAGAGGCCAGTTTGTTCCACAGGAGATGGAAAGAAAGGAACAGTGTACACATACACTGTTGACATACTCTCTGCTGATGGCTTTTACAATTGCTAACTTAAATCATGGGGAATCGAGAAAATATTTATATTCTTAATGCATATAATTATGCCTAAAATCTTGAGTGGACCATTTACTGTGCTTAATGTAGTATTTAGAGGAAATTAAAGTTCATTCTGGAGAACATTTCGAATGTAGCATGGCAGATGTTTGTGAATTGATTGGTAGTAAAGCCTGACTTAAAAGTACATAATGTGTAAACACATGTTTGGATTTTTTTGGTATTATCGGTAGACAAAGAGAAGTCAGTGCTTAAATACTTTCTGTCAAGGCTGATCTTTCCTATGTAGATTTGACACGTAGCTTAAAGTAATTAATTCTGTAAATCACATCTCTCTGGGTATGTCTAGATCCAAGCCATTTTAAATTGTATGTGCATGTGCCAAAATAACACTATATACAAATAGGTTTATTCTGAAAAAGGCACCTTTTTCATTTGGCTTAATTCACACAAATCTACAACAAATGCATTCACACATGGATTTATTTGGGAATTATTGTGGAGTGGCTAATGCAATGAGGAAAGTTTAGTGAAACTCTGCGAAAGATGTTTCGTTTTACTTTTCAGTGCAATTTCCCTGTTCTGAGTTTCTGAACTGCTGGAAATAATCACTTGTAGATAAACTGCTTTCTGTATTTTTGCTTGCTTTTTTCTTTGAGAAGCGACAAGTGACTGAGTTGTTTTATGTATAATGCTGTAGAGCCCACAAGGATGACCCACACAGGAGAATTTGGGGATTATTGACATGAATTACATTGCCCGTAATGCTTGTTGCGTGTTTTGGGTGGAAGTGCTTGTTGTGGTTCATAAACATTATTGGCATCTAGTTCTAAGTAAATCTCATATCATGTACAGCTTGTACCAGCTCCGTGAGAAGGTATTAAATAGAAGAAAGGATAATACACTTGTCCTAAATCCATTATTTGTCCCATTGTATTTTTATTAAAGTCAGTGAGCAGGGGAATTGTAGGAGATTAGACATTGTTTTGTACCACAGAGGAGCTCATTGTCGCTCCAGTTGGTGCAGTACCTGGCTTGTTCTCTTTCCTGCACCCAGCTGCTACAGCTTATTTAAGCACTTACCACAATGAAAAAACACGATCTAGCCTTTCCTTTAAACTGCAAAATTTGTCTTAATTGTCCTTTAAAATACCATTGTTTTTAAATAGTGTTTTTAGAATAAATTCTTACTATGTCACTTCAGCCTCAATCTTTTAAATCACCAGAAAGTGTCCAGGAAAAGCAGAGAGCTGAGGCTATGCTCAATAGAAGTGAAAAGATTTCCAAGGAAAGCTGTAAGTGGAAGGACTGTGGGCTCAGTGCACTCCGTACACCTTGTGTTAACAAGGAAAATTGTGTGTACTCTTATAAATTGCTCTTGGTGCAGCACAGTTAAACTAGCTATGAGTACCTCAAATAGTGTTGTTCTCTATCTGTATCTGAAAAATCATTTTGAAATTTTGAAGGCCAGATGAAATAATAATTATTATCTGGTTTGATCTCTCACACATTCCATTTTAACCACAGTTGTAAGAATTAGGTTGGGATATATCTCTTACAGGAAAAATTAACCTTTATTGAAATATTTTGTGGCTAGAGGTAAATTACTTTAACTTGTATAAGCTATGCCAGTAATTAATTATCTTTACTGTTTAGGAATAAGACACAGCTTTAGTCTGTATTCGTCAAGCTTCAGCAGTCATTTGATTTCTCTATGCTAGAGTGAAAACCCTGTATATGTGAGGTTTTTGCTATAAATGTATAAAATTGAATAAGAATAAAAGCATAGAATTTAAGAACACCAAGTCTTCATGCATAAGCACTTTCTCAAAATCTGTTTTTTCTCCAGCTTTTCATTATTTCAGCAGAGATAAGCGTAGAATTATTCCCGTTGGACATTAGGCTATTTATATACTCTGAGATTGCGTTAGTCTTCTAGTTACAGTACAGTTCATTTGCTTGTGACCCTCCAGGCTTCTCAGTCACTCTGGCGAGAGGGAAGTCCTCTACTGGCGAATACTGTATCCTCCCTCCCTTTGTCCCCTGCCCAGCAGTGTATGAACTTCAGTGTTTCGTATTTAAAAGCACCGTTTGCTTTCACTGAAGCTGTGGGGCAGTTCTGGTCCCTGCATAGGTTCCCATTGTTAGTAATGTAGTATTCTCAGAATGTGTGTTTGCAGTGCCATCAGAAACATGCACATTGGGGTTTTTATTTACTGTTGTATTCTGAGACCTACTGGTTAGGTGGTGTTGACTCCATTTAGTGTATGCAGTGATTTATTAAAGAAATACCTTCTGCCACTGAGCCAGATTTCTTCGGGAAGTCAGAATATGTTATTTTTACACTACCACCTTCATTATTGTTGTGCAATGGTGTTGGACTTTGGTATGAACTGAGAGGAGCTAACTAAGAGCTACAGGTAATGTTTTAGGTCCTCCTTGTGGCTTTTCCAAGCGGCAGAGCAGTGTAAATGATAGTATTTTAGACAATTGAAACATTTTAATAAAAAGTATTTAACTGCTTTTGAAGTTTTACAGGGAGCTGGTGAGTTTTTACATCTTGGAAGTTTTGAAGGGCATGAATAAGGTGCTGAAAACACTCCATGCTTCCCTTGGTGGGGGAAAAAACCCTGCAGTACTCACAGTTACTCTGTAGTAGTGGAGATTTTTGCACTGCCTGCAGGATCACAGGGAATTCGCTTGCACTTTGAAGTGTGAAGTGATAATCCTCACAACTGCTTATTTCTTTATTAAATTTGCGGAAGTTAATTACATGCCCTGCTAATTTACAACAAAAAAATCACAATTCTCTGATGCCAAGTAGGCAAGTGAGTTTTCCAAGCTTCAGTTTAGTCCCTCATGCTGTAAGAAGAATTTGGCATTGGCACACATTATTACTATCATTCATCCAGAAAGTCTATTAATGTATGCACATTTTTCTACACAGTAGTGTCTCATGAGTAGGTCTTGGTAAATCTGCTATATGCAATTTACATGTATTTCATTATTTTATACTGCTGGACTTACTGTTAATGTCCTGCTTAGCATTTGTGGGTTCACTACTTGTGGTCTTTGGAAAATGGGAGCAGGACATAAATTAAAATCACTATATTTAATATAGCTAAATATACTGAGTATTCATATGTGCTAAATATATTGCCGTGAATATAATCAGAAATTAACTGATTTTTAAAACAGTGATATTTTATATTCATGAAGTTTGCTGTATTGCATATGCCTTGACGACTGTAAGCAAATTGGAATTTGGAGGGATTTTTGGTGGCTTTCTGAATGGTTCTTGTTAAAAGGTTGCTAGCTGAAAAACAAGAGTACCCCTCTCATCAGAGAAGGCAGAGTGGATCATTCTGCTGGTGACAGATTGACCTCAAAGTGTGCGACTGGGGAGGGCAGATCTAATGAAACAAAGTGGATCATTGCTCTGTGTTCTGTTATTAAGCATTTCAAAGTTAACTTGAATAGTCATTAAATGTGTTTAAATGACTGGTACAGTGATAGAGAAGATAAAAAGATTGGGTTATACTCTTTCACCAGTCCTAAATAGAAGCAAATAATTAAAGAAGGTGCTACATGAGAAATAACCCAAAAATGTGCTATTTGCATGTTTGTTTAGAGTATTGGGGCAGCTGAGTTAAAAAGAAATACGTGGAACATGTGCCTTTCTTCATATTGTCATTTGTGTTTAACAATTTCTTGTTAAGGAGTTATATTAAGTCTCATTTCAGTGGAACACCACCACTGATGCAGGGGAATCAGCTGACCCATTTTTAAATTTCTGGGCTGTCTACCTTACATTCTGCATGGTGTGACTGCTGCCCAGATTCTCCATCAGAGAACTTCTTTGTGTCTCACTGCTTTATCAGCTTTGTACTAAAATGATGTATTTGCTTACAAGTTTCCATCCTTTTATCTAAAGAAAGTTTTCCAATACTTTGCCAACTTCCCTATAAAAACCAAACTAAAATTGCAAGTATAAAGGTGTCAGTTCTCCCCAGCATATTCAGCTGTAGGTCAGCCTTACCTGTGGAAATTGTCCATGTAATCACTCCTTTAGAACAACAATTGCAAACAGCATCAAGTCAGGTGCGTAAATGAGAACTTACTAAAATTAGGTCAGTGCCAAAATGGGTTTAGATCTGTGTGTCACTGTAAGTAGCAAATGAATGTGGAAAGAAGAGAGGTTTTGATTGGCAGCTCTGTGCTTAGATAGGCTTTAGAATGGCCAAACTTTATTTGCTGTGTTGATGCTTGAAATTTTCTGGAAGTTCTGTGTTATGTAGCTCCCCTTACAGTGTGATTACAAAACATTTCATTTCTGCTTAAGCCTAAAAGTTTGGCTCTGGAGACTTGTGCTATAGTGTTTTTTTCTGTCAATTTTTTACTGACTCCAATTTGTACGTAGCAATGTGTTGCTATTGTGGGAGAAACTGTAATGCTGAAAGCCATGGGGTAGGTGCCTACAGAACTAATTTAAAACCCAAAATAGTGTGTAACCAGAATTCCTTCACTGCTGAACAGGAATCTTGGAGGTTGTGTTGATTTTTATATATTCTATTTAAAGAGAAGCTAAAGATAAAGATCTTAAGTGAAAAGTACTTACTGGCAGAATTGCTTCCCTTATCTTGTTTATACTGATTAATTAAAAAATAAAAAGCACATAGGGTTAAAGATAAGATGGTACCACTGTTTTCTTCTTTATGTGTAATCTTGTTGCATGTCTCTACATAAGCTGTTCTGGCCACTCATCATAGTAACCAGCTGGGCCATTTCACCTGCTGGAGCCATTAAAGAGGACTCTCTCCCCCTAGATTAATCCCCTCCGACATTAGTTTTTTGCTCTGACAACTGGAGCAGGCATTCAGAATTTGCAGGTGGCCAGTGTGACGCACATAATTGCCTACAATTTTAGGCAATGAATAAAAATGGTCTACATTACTTGTCAAAGGTTGTATATGCAGTGCCAAGTGAGATCTATGGGAAGCCTTTTAGGGTTTAAAGAACAGTTAATAGCAAAGCTGCACAGTGCTTTTTTAATCATAATGCATTTGTAATATAGCACTTTGATCTTCTCCTTGTAGGAAATGGTGTTATATTAGCCACTTTTAAACATTTATGAGTGAAATTCAGTTATAGGAGAGTAAAAGTGATTATTCTTAGGCAGAACATGTTAGATTTCATTAAAAGTTTTAGCTTGCCCCTTCCTTGTTAAAATCTGTGGGGAGTCCTGTTCCTGGAGGGTTTCAAATCAGGATCTGAAGATTTAGAAGAGCTTTTTCTTTTTTTTTTTTCTCCACTAAAGCTACTGCAAGACTAGAAAAGACGGTAGTAAATACTGATGTTATTTGTGGTTGTTTATAAATGTACTTCAACTGCATAGCATTAAGTGCAAAAAATGTTGTGTGCTCAACAGTTCAGGGAATGTTTCCTTGTATTTTAAAGATCTTATTGCTCAGTTGCATCAATTACAACTTAAAAAAATGCATTATTTAAAGCATGATCATAAATTATCTACAACAAAAAATAGGCGACTCTAAAATGTACTACTCCTAGAAGAGCAGAGTTTGACCTTTCAGACCCAAGAGCCTTTTATTAACACCTGCCTGTAAGGAGAACCGTGCCACACGCAGCTTTCGGATTCACGACCACAAAACTGATGAGGAAAGGCTTGAAGGGTTCAGTTTGTGTCACTTGCTGTTTGCCGTTTCCATTTCACAGATGATTAATCTTTCTGTGAAGAAAGGCCAGAGAAACAAAGCACATTGGGCTCTTCCTGCAGTTACTCCTTCTGAATGCACACTAGCTTGCTAACTAAAAGGCCTTTAGATTTCCTGCCGAGAGAGATGTTCTGAAAGTGAATGCAGCTGGTTGGAGGTCACCAGTGCAAGGCTCTTGCCATTGTGTAATGGAGGCTTTGGCAGGTTTCATTTTGGGGGGGGAGGGAGAAGGTGTTGGCGAAAAATTAATGCGGAATAAAAAGGGCTTTGGCCATTTGAATTAATTTCTTGAGGGTGGATCATCAATAATAGGCTCCATTTCTTTTGCTCACAATTTAAAAAAAAAAAAAAAGATATTTGCTGTGTTTTGTCCCACCCATTCCCTTTTCTTAATGGCATGTTTATATTGTACGTGGTCTCTCCCGCTGGATGCTGAAATGTTGTGTCTTACTGAGTTCGAAAAGCAATCTAAAATGTACTGATTTTTGCATATATTTTATGAGCTCTGCTGATGTTCTTGGTGACAAGAGATGATACTTGAGTATTGTGTATTTAACTTTCTAATTCTGGGATTTGGATGACTTTAATAATGCGTATTGCTCTTTAGCGACTTTTAAAGCAGCAATTTCAGTTTTTCTGGGAGAGTAAAAATTCGTTTTTAAAAGATGTTATCTAATTTTTAGTTTCTGCGTATGTTTTGAATCTTAATGTATACATGCCTTGTTTATGGAAGAGAATAGTCTTGATATCCAGCTGAGTTTTTGACTTTGGGTTTTTTTTTTTGATCTTGCGTAGGACGTAATGTGCAAAATCAAGACATGGGTAATAGATGAAAAGAAAGCTGTCCGCTTCTATCATGATTGGAATGACAAAGAGGTAGGCTATAAATATTATTCCATGAACTGACTTCTGATTTTGCTACCTGTTACTGGTTCTTTTTAGTTGGGTGTTTTTTTTAGATTTCATATTCATGGTGTATTGAATGTTAAATTTATTAGCTAAATCTATGCTTATCTGTGATTTATGTATTACACTTGAATTCTGTAGCCTTCTCAGACATGCCATGAGGAAAATGATCATAAAATTAGTTCAAGTTGATATAAACTGTTTTTAAAATTCTCCCCCTTTATTCTCTCTTCCAGATTGATGTTTTGAACAAACATTTGTTTTTTACTTCAAAACCGATGATCTACTTGGTTAATCTCTCTGAAAAAGACTACATTAGAAAGAAAAACAAATGGTGAGTGTGTACAGGTTAAATGTCTAAATTTATATTTCTGTTTCACGTTTTTCAATGGTCAGTAATTCCTTGCACATTTGGATCACCAAGTGTATTAATTAAAATAGCAATATGAACTAATCTTGCACTTCTGTGCACTTGTTACGCTCCCATTGACAAGCTGCTTGAGTACAACGCATATGGTGAAACCCTGACTGAAACTGCAGGAAAGAATGTGCTTGCCTTCCTTACGTTTTAACATGAATCCATTAACTGTGAAGAAAATAGATTTGATTTAGAAGTACTAATTTAAATAAGCATATGGCTTTATCATGTTGTATAATGCTGGTTGTCTGAACAGCATCTTTTTCATTCCGAAGGAATGAATTGAATGCCAGAAGACTAAAGCTATGTGAATTGCGCAGAAGTCTTTCAAACAGAATTGCACATTTTAACATTACTCTCCTGTTTGCAGTTGGGTGCCTGGCTTTCTTGCCACTGCTTGTGTGTTGCTTGTGGTTTACAGGCCTCTTTTGATGGGCTTTAATGCCATGAACAGCTCAGGTTTTAGTCAGGTATTTCTGGCATCAATATTGTGACTCAGGTACATGACGGTTACAAAATCAATCCATCAGACGTTCAGTGAGCTGGATGAAGATCCAGTCCTGCTAACAGGGTAGACGTATGGTGGGAATCCACTGTTGAGAAGTACAGCATTTAGCGTGTCATTGGAAGCTCTAGATGGCATAAGTGTTGCTCTGTGGAGGAGGGAACAGATTGGGTAGTTAGTATATGAGGAAGGAAGATCTATGGCAGTGTGTTTAGTTTAAAAAAACCCAACCAAACAGCAAACCTTTTCTTACAATTCAGAATTTTAAGCACTGCACTTGCGAGATACTTTGAAGATGTATAAATGTATGTTTGTGAACAGATATATGCATGTAACTCATCCAAACAAATCAAAAGTATCTAAAGCGGAATATCTGAATTCTCCTAAAGTACACCCTCTGTTTCTCCCTGTACTTCATTAAGTACTTAGATGCACATGGTTTCAATTTTCCATTAAAAATTCTCATTTCCATATGATATCAAAGAGTGAGAAGGCTTTAAACTGAAAAATAAACATTCATAGACTGGAAGCCAAAACAATAATTAATGTCAGATGGTTAACTCCAATAAATCATTAGAATAAATTCTGTGAAATTACTGCAACTAAAACTGTCCTTTTGATACTCCAAGACATTTTGTGTTGGTACTAAAGAACAAAATTTAACGTATTTTAATAGCAAACCCTCTCAGTCCCAAACACAGACTTCAGAATAGATTTGATAAGCAATATAATAATGTAAACTCTTCATTTTTGGCCAAACTTCATAATTTTAAATGAATTTGTTCTTCTAAATATTTTTTTGGCTATGACAATTTAAATATAAGAAGTGGTTTTACCCAAGGAAGTGTTTAAAATCAGGATAGTTGTATTTGCTCTGTTATTGTAAGGTGATACTTTTTTTCAAAGTACAAATGCTGTGGTTTTTAAGGTTCGCTGTAACAGTACAGACCTGGAAGTTTATGTGAAAATGGATGAGTCGGTTTCCCTGTCCAAAAAAAGGATCCTCACACCTGTATTTGGATGATTACAGGTAGAGCTCACTGGCTCTAATTGTACAGTAAATACCATTTCCCAGACCCTAATGGTAGCCAGACTACTTAGGCGACGCCAGTCTGTGATTTAGCTGTCGCCAGTCACCCCATGTTTTTTGTGAGACTAGTTGTGATGATGACATAGTTAAACCCAATTGAAAGCAAATCTTTTGATAAATTGCAATTTTTAATTTGTAAAAAATCAGATGTTTGAGTTGAGGAACATATAATGAAACAGTTTAACTGTTTCTGTTGCAATTAATGATTTAGTTTTTAAAAAGTATACCCAGATCTCATGGATGTGAGTGTAATTGTAGCTGAAAGATCAAAGCCTGGGTATCTGAGTGATGTTCCAGAAGAGAATTTACCACATAGCCATTTTCAGTACAGTTTCTGCCTCCTGCTGTTCCTATTTTCCCTCAAGCTAGCCATTGACTACCCCCTGTGCATCCCTGCTCGTAAAAAATGATTGAGGAAGTATTTGTCATGTATTTATGAGTGGGAAACATTGTGTGATAGGGAAAGGCATCTACTAGAACCAGAAAGATTGCCATTTCCTTTCCTTCAGCTGCTCTGCCACAGCTTTAAATCCTCTGTTTATGCAACATAGCTTTTATATTTAAGAGCAGAATAAATGTTTTCTATGAAGGATGCTAACGGTAGGCTTCTGTCATTTATGTGGTGCAAGCAGATGTAAATGATTAGAATATATTTTACTGTTAGATGCCACTTTGTGATTTTTGTTATTATTTTGAGGGGTAGATATTCATATTTGAAATGCAAGTGACGTTTAGTCGTAGTCAGTCTTCTCAAAAAAGTTTATTTCTGAGCTTAATTCATAATATTACTGCAACAAGGGTAAGGTAAATGCAGGAAATGCTCAGCCATAAAATGTTTTCATCAGACTTTTGCAACTATAAAAGTGTTTAAAACAGCAAAAGAGAGGAGAGGCTTTTTGGTTTTGGGTGGAGAGGAAAACTAAAACTGTCTTTGTTTTACTGGTCACTCTTTCAGAATTAATGAACATTTTAATTGTTAGTTAAAACACACTTATATTTAAGTGCCGATGTGTTATTTTTCAATCCAAGAAAAGAAGAAAACACTGTGGAAGATAGGACTATTGTGTGTTCGAGTAGGTGTATTGACCTTTTGAAAGATGTAAAAACTGGAATGGCTCCAAGCAGTTACTTGCTGGTTTTAACAATGTTGAATTAGTCATTCAGTTGATTTATGATTAAGACCTAGCCCCTGAAGAGAAGCTGGCATGGCAGCTGTGTTAGTCGCACTTGTGTTATGATCAGATGACAGTAATCTTGATGTTTATGGGGGAATCCACTGAAACCATTCTTAATACGTACTGCTGTGCTCTAAATGAATAGTTAAACTCTTCTTTTAATAATTACTAATTTTTTTTTTATCTGGATCTAGTACCTTAACCACGGTATACTGTATTCAAGTTCTACTGTGAAAATATTCAAAATAGTGGTAGTAGGGGGAGTAGTAATAGGAGTAGTAATAATAATAATAATAATAATAATAATATTTATCAGTTAAAACTGCATTCTGAGTCACAGGATGTCACGTAAATCCTGGATATCATCTAATTCAAGCTTTACATTTTAGTCTTGCTGAAAAGGGTGCTTCTAGTGGCTCATAGGATGGATTCCAATTATGAAATACATTGAGCTAATAATGAGTGAATGTAGTGGACCATGCTTAGCGTTGTGTTTGGTTTGGTATTTTGGACTTACTTGCAGCAAGCACCAGGAATACTGCATATGTTAAAGCTGCATAACTCATCTTTTGACTCAACTTCTCAGGTCCAATAAAGTGAATTTCATCCTATGCCTAGACTGTAATTCAAAAAGCCAGTTATGCTGCTAAAGATTTTCTAGTATCTTTAGCATTGTAACTGTCTGAGACTTAATTATGGATTTCTGAACATTGTTTTCTCTGATATAATTCAGACTTGTTGAATATCCTAATATATGTTAACATTGTTTTAAGGGTTTTTTTCTCAAAATGTTATGGCAGGCATTCTGTTATAAATGTTGATCAGTGTTGATAGGATAGGGGACTTAGTATTTTGCTCCTGTGAATTTAGAAAAGTGACATATATGTCACAATAAATAAAATTTTGCCCATTAATTTTTATAGCATTTTTAATGTTCTTAAGCTAGAAGAGGTATAATTAGGTCAGATGAAAGGTCTGTCTTTCCTGGTATCATGTTTCTGACAGGCCACTAACAGATGTCCAGGGAAGATTATAAGAGCAGATTAAGCAAACAGAGTATATGCATCCAGCTTCTTGCAATCTGTTGTTGTAGAACTGACTAAGCCAGATATTATATACTTGTGGTTAATACTTTTTGACTGATTTTTATTCTATAAATTTAGCCACTGACCTTTTGAACCCAAGTATACTTTTTGGCATCCCAGTATTGTGCAGCAGGAACTTCCACAGCTTAACTATGTGCTATATGTAGAAGTACTTCCTTATGCTTGTTTTGGATCTGCCACATCATAATTTCATTTGATGCTCCTTAGATCTTGTATTATGAGAGTGAATAATCCTTTTCTATTCATCTTTTTCATATTGCTTCAGATGTTCTGAATATTTTAAAAAAAAATGGAGGGGGTAGGGAAATCTGACATGAAGAAAGAAATATCGAGGGTCAAGTAAAAGGAACACTCATTAGGTTTGAGTATGAATTAATCTGTTTCACTCGGCCTTTCACTTACAAACTAGTTAGGAAACAAAGTTATAAATGGAGTTATTTATTACCATTTATGGTAATAAATGGAACTTGGAGTTCTTGGTTGTATTTCTGCTGGTGTGGATGTTTAGGCAGTTACATTTTATTCCTATAAATGTATTAGAGAAATCATTTGTAGAAAATTTAAAATCATAAGTTGTAATGCCAAGGTGGTATTGAGATGTTTTCTTGACAAAGCTGCTTAATGACTTTAAGGTTGTCTTCTATGCTGACAAATTTGGAAAATAATATTTTTAAAAATACATTACAGTTCTTGTTCCTGCCTTACAACTGAAATATTTCAAAAGAATATTAGGAGATGATTTATGTTACCTGGGTATAAGTAAAGTTTTGCACACACGAGTTGAGAAGTCAGATATTCAAAGTTAACCAGATCCAGAATTTAGGCATCCTCTACATCTTTACTGCCTGGCTGAGAGAAGAGAGTATCTTACAGCTCAGGCTGTTGAAACTAGAGAATTGTATATGTTTTTCATAGAGCACTTACCTAGTGTAGTAGGGGATAGTGCATGTTGTTTGCTTAATAAACAGTTATTCTTTGTTGTTTCTTATACAAATGAATTAATGAATGCAAATTAGTTAGTCATCCATCAACCAAATAGCAGTCTGTTTTCTTTCCATCACAGTGTCCTGACATCACCAATTGGCTTCTTGCAATCTTCTATTTTACCAATTCCAGTGACTTTTCATTTAGTTGTTCTATCTATCCCATACTTTTTGCCCCACCGTTTTCCTAGCTGATGTGTTCTCCGTGGGTCTTTGCCAGATTCCCTCTCCCTCTCTTTTGATTTCATCCCATTCTTGCTGGCTTAGTTCCAGTCCAGTCCTTTGGTCTGGGTGATTTCTTCCACCAGACTTCCTGCTTTGCTTCGCTTTCTTTTGCCTGCCCCTCTGGAGTCCCCTGTCTGAATGTGAATGGATATTGTTTGGGTGATAGCAGGTGTTGGGGACATGTCTTTAGGCATGGAAAGATGGGTCCCATTCTCAGCTTCAGTGTGTAACCTCGCCCCAGATGCCGAAGCACCTTCCTGGAGTCTAACTTCACTCCAGTGTTCACTTTTCGCCCCAGTGTGATGGTTTATCTCTGATAGCGGGTTTGCTCTGTGCCAAATGTCTTGGTTCCTAAGTATTAGGACAGTAAAATTTTTCAAGTAAATTGTTTCTTTATGTTTTAAAAATGGTCAATGTTGTATAGTAAAGCTTTTTTCAAAAATTCTGGTCCTCCTGATTACAAGATGGCACTACTAAATAGCTAAAGTGTAGGCTGCAAAGTCAGGAAATAAAACCTTAGTAATTCACTTAGGATGTATTGAGTCTTGAACTGGTAAAGAGAGGGGTGGTCATAGTAGAGGGCAACCTGGTGGATTTTGGGAAGGCTTGTCCTGGGCAGGCAAAGGTACCATCACACTGTGCTTAGAGCTCATCGAAGGCTGCAGACTGCAGAGAGCAGAGCGAGCAGGAGAATGAAGGACAGTCTCTCCAGAGTGGCACATGACAGCCCAGCATCCCACAGCACCAAAAGCAGCCCGGCACAGCAGCCGTGACCCACAGGCCTCTCGGACTCTGAGAGCATCCGTGTGCACCAGCTGATTGTACAGCCAGGGCAGCACGAAAGAGCTGTGTATTAACACTTCATATCAGGAAGGCTGTGCTGAGTGAAAGCAGCTACAAGCAACTTCTCAACTTCATTGCTGTGTGTATGATCCCTGACTTATTAGCTGCATGTCATCCAAACCTCCCTTTGAACAGTTCGGCATTGCTTCCCATCTTCTCTTCGTTTTCCCCTTCTTTCTGCAGATGCTCCTCTCAGTGTTTTTAATTTTTTGTTTTGGCTGTTGTGACTGTAGTTTCTGATCTGTTTATACCCAGTTCTGTGGGTTCACTTGTAATGTTGAACAACTGCAGCTATGGGTTTGGATGCCCTACCAGTTTTATGGTTGGCTTGTGTAGTCTTGTGAATTGCTGCTTGCTAACAATGCTTCTTTTAATCTGCCATGGCAGTTGAGGAATCAAGTAATCTATTTGATATTTTATTTAAACTCTTGGACCTTCATAGGCAAAATCTAAAGTAGCAGATGCTAAATTTCAACAAGCAAAAACTGCTTAAAAAATTATCCAAACCTGTTCAGGGTAAGAAAGGGCTTCTTTATTAGTATATACTGTCTGAACGCTTTAGAACCTTTGCTCCTCCCTGGTCTTCATTGGAATTGGGACTTTCAATAAATATTTTTGTCCCTTTAATAAACACATACTGCTTAAGATACAAAATACTAAGGGAGAGAATAATGTTGCACTAGATTCCAAATCAGTTAATTACACAACTTGGATTCATTCAGTGTATAGATAATATGAGCAGCAGAGATAGGGTCATGCACAAAACAATGGTATGTGGTGGCATTCTCAAAGACAATGGTGTAGATTTTGTCGTTTCTTGCAGCGCAATGTTTCTGACTCTGGATGCGTAATGAGGTAGAAAATCCTTTTTGAAATTTGTCTTATTTAAAACCAGAGAATGCTTAAACTGCTCAGAAGCAAACCTGAGATGCAGATAGGTCTTTTGAGTATAAATTTTGTTATTGTGTAGTGGGTAACTGTTCTTCCTTCTTCCCAGTGTGCTGTGTAGAGAGCTTACTTCAATTTTCTGCTGCTTACTTTCCACTGTGGAGAAACTTGTGTTTCATGCATCGGTTTTCTTCACTATTTCCCTAAAAGTCTTGGTGCTGGTGAATTTGTGGGCAAAATCTTTTGGGAAGTGTTGTCTACTTTAAAATCAAGTTACCCAATAAAAATATCAATATTGTCTAATAATTGCATTTTTTTCCTGGAATGTTATCAATGATTTATCTCCTGAACAGTGTCTGCAAAGACACTGTGTTCTGTCTGTCCTCTTTTTCAAAGGCTATCCAAATGTGCTCAGTCATTTAAGTGTTTGTTTTATGTAGCTGTGGTCCCTCACTGAGCAATGCTGGCACTGTCTTAGCTGACTAAGCAATGTGTCCCTCTTATTTATGATAAGTTTTAACAATGTATAGTTTAATATGGTTTACTATATTAGTTTTACTGACAACTTAAACGGGTTTGGGGATTTTCAGTAGCTTGATACCTTTTGAAATATTCTTTAAGTGAGATTTTTAGCTTTGGAGTGTCTCAGCTTGCTTTTTATGTCCTGTGTTTTTAGATTCAGACTAGCTTATATTTAGGAGAATAGGCATTTCTCTTTCATAAAACTCCAAGACAGTGATGTCCTAAACACTGAAATGAGAAAAATGAAGGAGAAACTGTGCTTCACTCACTTGTCTGTGTTACAGAATGGAAGAAAAGCAGGAAGGTAAGCAGCTTGAGACTACAGCTCATACTGAGGACCGGATTCTGTAATTTACAGTATGTTTCAGTCCAGGGTTGTTAGTCCTGAGCATCATCAACACAACCTCATCAACAGCTCCTCAGAAATGTTTGGAGGAGCATAGGGTGCTAACTGCAATATCAGTGCTGGCATCTCGCTATTGTATCATTATCTCAGATGCAGATTTCAGATCCTACTTCTAATGGTAAATAGTTCAGTAGTGAATTTCACTCTTCCTTAGTTTAGAGTAAAACAGTTTGATTCTGCATGTAAGCCTGTAGATACTCATGTCAAAATCTCTTTCACATTTGAAGATCCTGATGAGAAGCATCATTAGCAAGGGAGAAGTAGAACAGACTTTGTTTCCATACTCTTTTGGGTTGTTGAGTGTTAGAAGCACAGCCACCTTCACTGCACTGATTCTCAGCTATTATAGTGATGAAGGAATGAGAATAAAGTAAGGTGAAATAGTTTCCTCAATTAAATTTCCCGTGGATTAAGATTATTCCTTGATTGCAAGTGAGTGTCTAAATCTTCTTGGAGACCAAGCTTTGTTCTGCTGCATTTTTGTGTTTATTGTTGGCTTACAAAAATACTTTGTGATGCAAATTACAAAGGTCTGGTTACACTTCTCTCCTTGTAGTTAAAATTCTATCTCCTAATATGCTCTAGTTTATCAAGTTACCTTTTTCTGCGAATTTGGATGTGAGGGGAATTTTGGCAGAGAAAGAGATGTAAAGACTGATCTGCCAATGCCGTGGTTTCTCTTATGGGCTCATTAATGTCCCATTAATGAGCAGGTCTTAACCTAGAAAGTAGGATTTGAGTTTTTTTACTAGAGGGAGTTTTTGCCCTGTTTTGCTTTACAGATAAACTAATAGAGATTTTTGCAAGAGATTGTTATTCTTGTTAACAGTTGTTTATCCTTAAGTTACTGAATATTAAGTTACTTATTTCTTCTTAGTATTTATTAAGTCCTGTGCCTTTCAGAATGAATGAGTGTTGTTAGCCTGTCTTTGTCAACTAGACAACATAGAAGTTGTGCGTAGCTCTTAAAGCAAACAAATTTCTCTTTCAAGTCGGGGGAAAGTAGATACTATGAGCTTGTGTCCCTATCTGTTGGGTCAGTGTTACTGTATCTGGCATGGTATTTAAAAACCAGCAGTTGTTTTTGTGAGGGGCTGTTGAGAGTCTGGAAGATGGAGAGGAAGCTGTTGGATGACTTTGGAGGTGAGTGGCTGTGGTCTCACCTGCTGCGATGGGAGTAGCTCCTCCTCTGTGTGAGGATCTGATAGCTCCTTGCTGCCTGTAACTGATGGGTTTTGAGAGGAAAGATAGCCCTTCACTCTCGTGTTAGGCACATCAGCGGTTGGAAAAACAATGTTTGAGGAGGATGATTCTTTTATATGGTTGGAAATGTAGGCTCCTGTGGCTTTCGCACCCTTCTATTAAGTTCCCTTCTTCTAAGTGACTTCTTTGTTTCACAATTGACAGACACATTTTTCATTGATGATTATTTTGAAAATCTGATGCATTTTTTAAAAAATAGTTTTCCTTTTGATTTTATGGTTATTTACAGCTCATTCTTTTGTATTAAGTATATGGAAATATGTTTTCATTTAACTGCTTGCTTTTCCCAAGAAACATATCTTACCTTCTAAAGTTTTGGCATAGTATTTTATTTTCACAGCTAGAGTTTTTTCTAATGACTAATATAGATGACTAGTGTTCAGATGTTGATAGTCGCTAGTCTTACAGTGGATGGAACCATTGATTCTTGTCTGGAAACCAAGAATAGATGCATGTTCATGTTTAAATTGGAGAGGAACGTTTGTAATTATATATGTTTAATTGAAGAACTGTCAGATGAGACGTTGGGTATGGGTATCTTATTATCCTTTGTTACCAATGCTTGAGCTTAATTATTGTTAATTTGGAGAGAAGTTAAATAGAATATAAATCCAAAGAATATTTAGGATTTACTGTGCTCTGGTATTAGTTTCTAAAGCCTGAAGAGATGTTTAGAAGATAATATTTGAAAGAGACTTAAGTGTATATGCTGGTCTTGTACTTCATTGGTTTTAATCAGAATCATTGTATATTGAGTCTTCCTCTTGTTCTCATGCATTGGCACAGTAGTACATTCCTGAAGTGAAAATGTATTTTAATCCAAATGGCTTTTATTAAAGAAAAAAAAAAATAAAATAAAATCTTGCACCTAATACATTGAAAACCTGCTCAATGTTGCCGATCTAAAACATGTGATGGTACTTCCAGCTTATGTTTTATTTCAGAGGCTCATTAAATGCGTACCTGTTTTTTATTTAATAAAATCTTTATGTCCCAGGATATTCAGATTAATGAAGTGTGCATGCATGTGCATGTGTGTTCAGTTTCCCATAGGATTTTCAAAAATTATTATTAGTAGTATTATTTAAAAATAACTTTATGGAGGGTAAATGTTTGTCTTTGGCTCCCTCTGTCTGCCTGTCTCTGCTTGTCTTTGTGAACGAATGCTTTTTCATAACTTGGTCCATCATATAGATAAGAATCAGCAGATAAGATGTCTACAAGTATTTCATATAGGCATTTGGTAAAATAAATAAGTGAGTAGAAGTGTGGTAAAGAAACATGGAGGACTGGTAAGAAATTTAGTTTTCAAGCTTAAAAGCAAGGTTAATGTCTTTGTGCTCAGGCAGTATCTTGTTGAAGTAGATTTCCATTCCATTCAGAGTCTAATTTTTGTACTAGGCTTTTCATAAAGACACAGCTATATGATCGAAGTACAGTAAACAGAAACATGGGTTTAGCTGCCTGTCTTGTGTGTGGTGTCTGATAGCCTTTTGTTTCTGGTCTCTAGTTATGTTAGTACCCTATTGACATAGGAGGTAACTAGGTTGTTCTATTAGTGATTTCTGACAAACAGAAATGATTTGATATGCTAAAGCTATTTCTGACAGAAGATAGAAAGTTTTGACAAACATGCATGGCACAGCAAGTGTCCAATTCTAAAGAGCAAAATAAATGCAAACCACCATTATGGGGAACACAAACAGCCTGAAAGCAAGTTATCAGTAAGCAAATAATTGTTGAACTGTTATGAATGGAATAGGATGTTGAAATAGGACATGATTGGCTGATGTTACATATGTCCTTGATTACCTTCCTTGTGCTTTTATCCTAATAAGTGACATTCTTTGTATTCCCTTGGATGGCTAGACAGTCTGACACTGAAGAAGAATAAATATTGCATGTGGTACACATTAAGCTGTCATCTAGGACAGCATTTATAAAAAGTAACTAGAAAAATTCATAAGAAATTCTGCAGTGCTACAGTTTCCTGGCTCCAGTCATAATTGTCAAAGTTCTTGACACATTCAGGTCTTCTGAAATGATTTGGGTTTACAGCTACTTGGTGTATGAATAATTATTAAGGATTCATTTTTTTCTGATAATGCAGACTGTTAATGTTCTCAAAATGATGCATTTTCATTGAAGACCATGGAGTGATAAAAAAAAAATACCAGTGTTGTGTATATAGCAGGTTCTCTTGCAGCAGTCAGAACTAAAAGATGTATATGTATAAAATAAAACTGAGTGATAAAATTAAAGAGCTCGTTTTCAAATGCTGTCTTTGAATCTTGGTAGAAAATCCATTATGAGCTCATGTATTGTTGCAATTATTGTAATTTGGAAATGGACCTTTTTTATGTAAAATACCAGCCTTCTGTTTTTCTTCACTGACTTGAAATTAAGACTCAAAAGCAACATAGCAGGATATCATCATCTCTGCAAGGGCGATGGAGAAAACCCCTTTTGAACTATCTAAGCTGATGAGTTAGTGTTTGAATGGTGATTATTTTAGTCTTTAATTTCAAGAAGAGGGAAGTGTAGGAATTCATTCTTCATACTCTTAAATACCTGAATTTCATGTGATGGCTTGTACATTGGCCAAGAAATATTTAATGGCTTGTTTGTACTTTCATGTATTTATCTGTTGCCTAACATAATACCAGGATACTTTCTGTATGGTTTGACTGGTTTGACACAAAACTTCGTGATAAATATTTTAAAGGCTTCTCGCAGTTGGGTCACTGACCATGTAGTTGGAACTGTCTGCTGTATTCACGGTATAACCTGGTTTTGCTTCAAATGAAAAGACAGCCTTCTTTCATTATTGTTTAGTTCATGTGATTGCGAGTTTTTTTATTGTTACTATTTTTTTGCTGAGTTAAGAATATCCCATAAGGAAAAAGGGAAAAAAGCCTGTTACCACCTCATCAAGTTACTTGAGGATTAACATAATTTTATAGGTGACATTGTACTTATTCTCATTCCTCTTCCAAGTAGCCTATAACTTACAAGATCTCATTGTGAGTAGCTTGGAATGGGAAACTAGACCCATTGGCTCTTTCATAAAATTTGCATTTAATGTTAAATGAAAATCTTAAAAGAGTTCTTAGAAAAGGGTTGGGAAAAAAAAAAATCTGTATTCATGTGAAGGAATAAAGCTGAAACACCTGTTTAGGTTGAAAAAAGTTTTCTCCAAGTATAACACTACTCAAATGTTACAGGTAACTGTTAACTCTGTGGACCACTACAGAGCACAAAATATTTGCCCAACTGGTAAATTGAACTGTAAGCCCCACTGTGGGAAATTGCTTTGCTGTGCTCCAAACAGCAGTTATCTTAGTAATTGTACCTGAATTCTTTTGTGGCTAATAGACAGTTGATGTCCTTCTTACCATGACAGAATTAGTTTATTGCAATATTTTAATTGTAAAAATTTTGGGTAAGATGTGCTCATGTAGTTTGAGGTGGGCTGAGTATGATTTTTAATTGGTGCTCTGAGAGCCACTGGGGTTTGAGTTGAGAATGTGCATAACCCCGCATTTCACATTCTAAACCGGCACTCGCAACAAGGAGCTTATCAGAGCAAATTGTCTAGTCCATCCCCTTCCTCACTCAAAACCTAATGACCCTTTATCATCATGGTTTAGATTGCTGGACACAGATGTGAGAAAATACAAGTAATCTACAGGTAACTACAGTAGCTGCACTGATGTTCTCAGAGAACTGACTGCTGGGAAGATAAAAAGCTTCCCACAGAGCCTGTGACTTTCCAGCAGCAAAGCACATCATGAGCTCATACATGAAGTTTTATTTGCTGAAGATTCACAATAAGATGCATTAGGACATTCAGCAGGGTCCCTTCTTAGATGAGCACAAGAATTCAGTGGGGTTGTTAGTTGATGCACTAGTGAATGGCTTCACACTAAAACTAGAAAGTGCAATAATACCAATAATGTTTCTTTTTGAGAACACCACAAACTACAGCTGGAATGTACTGATGTTAACATAGTTTGTTCCTTGATAGTAAGTCATCTAATGTCATTGGACTTTTTTTCTTGTTATGGAAAGTATTCAGGTGTGAAGCAAATGTTTGTTAGGAAAAAAAGCTGTTGGCTCTTAAAATACAGTTAGCAGTACATGCTAGATATGAAGAAGTACAGTAGAAATAAAGTCTTATATGAAAAGACTTGTGTGTAATTAATTACGATCTTTTTTACTCACCATTTTTTGTTGTAATTATAAAGTAGATCTAACAATCTTTGTGTTCAGATACTTTGCCGAGGAATGGGAAGGAAATAAAATACTCTTCAGATAAATTTCACATACCCTGAGGTTAATAAGGTAATGATCTTGTTTACTGTTTTTATTTTTTTTTTTGTGTGTGTGTAATTCAAGAAGCAGTTTTTAGTGATTCAGTAAGGTTGAAATGTATCTATTAAACCATATGGGAATGATCAATGTGAATCAGTCTGTCCGCACTTTCTTTCTCTTCTAAAGTAACATAAGTATAAGCAAGTTACTTAGGTAGAAAAAAATGAATATGAATGCTGAAATGCTTTTTTCCCCCCCTCGTTTTTCAATCATCTGTAAATTTGGAGGTTGTGAGGAAAGAGATAATATGGCATGAGAGGTACAGGTCATCCAGAAATGATGACTCACAGGGGGTGGTATTAATTATTAAGCAGGCAGTAAGCATTACAGTGGTCATCTTTACAGAAAATGGTAATCCCTCAAAAAGCCTAAAATGCAAGCCTAGGAAGACCTGTGAACAGCCTTCTCCCATGCAGAAAGAAACAAAATATAAATCCCACAAACAACATACCCCTTCCTCTGGTAGTATGAACAAGACAAACTTATGTCTGTTTTTTAAGTGAAGTCCTTCTGCCCTGTTCAATCACCCTCAAAGCTTCTGTGATCTTAGGGAGTGGCTCTGTTGACACTTGCTGCTGTCGGTGCCAAACCTTGGAGCAAGAGGGTTGGCTCTAAGGCTGTGCCTCAAGCTGAGCCCGTGACCAGAACAGCAGTCTCTTTCATTTTCTGTCCTATTCTTGATCCTCCACGAGAGTGAACTACAAGACACTCTGAAAACTGTATAATCTTTGCTCTTCATTTTCTTCTTCTTTATGCCCATTTTCCAGCTTATGCCAACCTAAATGGTAATAAGCAGAACTCCTTATTGCAGAGCCTAGCAGACATGCTCTAAGAAATTATTTTCTGTGATTACACAAATCTTTTGGTTCACAGTAAAGACATGCAGAAATGTTTTCCCTTGTTCGCTAGCAAATAGGAGCTATGGGAAAAGAAATATATATTCCCTTGTTCTATTTTGTCTTTTGATTGAGGAAGACAAAAGAAGTAATAGACTATACATTGTGAAAGAATGATTCCTCTTCCTTTTAAAATTTTAAATTAATTTTGATGAAATCCATGTACAAATTGCAGTAAACATTTGATATATCCTTTTATGATATATGCTGTGTTTCATATTCAGTAGTGGCTTTAATTCCCAACTACAGTAGACATACAGAAAAAGAGAAAAAACGTTGGCTGTTAGAAAGTTTTGTTTGAGCTTTTTAAACTGAGTGATTAGCAGAAATAATGACCCTGTCAGCCTTAATCACATTAAAATGTGGTTAACATCATTTAATTTTTTCCACTTAATATGCGAAAATTTCCAGTAGATTTGCAGTGAAGGCCATTGAAATTCCATTAGAACAAGAATAAAAATTTCAGGCATCATTTATTCAGAGAGGGAATAAAGGTCTCGTCTGAAAACTGCTGAATCTTCCTATTAGAGAAACTATGAATCATTGCATTGAGCAGTGCCTTTAGCTTCTATAGTACTGAATCTGGGTTGCTTCTGAATGAATGGAATGCATTTTTAGCGTGATGCTTTTCTGAAAATTGCAACATACAAGTTTTTTTCAAATTCGGTAGGCGCTTTCTCTGTAAAGGATTATTATGTAATCTGTTTTAACTGCTGTAGAGCTGGGGAAATGCTTCTGGTTTAGGCATCTCATCGCTGAGAAGTTCCATGCTTTGCGTTATTTTTATTAAAACATTAAAAGAGATGTCCTCTTTCTGATTGATTCATAATCTATAGTTGGGCTTTCTTTGTGGTAAAATGCGAAACTAAGGACATGCACAGCTATGACTAGAATGTTGTCATATGAAGTCTTTTGCACTCTTGGCATTTCTTGTTGCAGGCTCCACAGGTTTGTACCATAAGTACAGATACAATAACGAGGAATATGCTAGAGAAACTATCAACTGCATTTTTTTCTGAGAGGAAGTTTTGTTTTAAGGAAAGACACCGTATTGGTTAGTGTTACCATGTTTCAAATTGCTGTATTTAGATTCCCATTTTTTTGTCCTTTTCCTGTGTAAAGAGAAGATTTCATCTGATAAGTGGAAGCACTAAAAGTCCAACCATATGCTCAGTGCTTTTCTAGACTCTACTGAATGACTTGCATCTAATATTTCTTTATAATAGATGTCACTGTCTATATCTGGTAAGATACATCTTTATTGTGTCTCTGGTACTTAAAATGTACAATGGATTGTTTGGGTTTTTTTATTAAATTGGTATTTTATACCTGAGCCTTGTTCATTTCAGCCTATTACATAACTACTTTGTCCTCTTTTTGGTGGGAAAAATCATAAATATGCATTGGATTTGTGCAGAACAAATTTCAAAATGTCAGTATTTGTATGATTTCTTTTTAAACAAAATTATAAGAAAGTACAGTAGCAGATGATGAATGTAGTGCTAAATACTGTGAGATACACAGTGGTTAAGGAATTTTTCCTTGAAATAGCTGTTGCTAAATTTAAGAGTTGAGCAGACCTAACAGGAATTTGGAAGTGCCTCAGATGTACCTCTGTATGTTGGTGCATGAAGGAAACTGAGCAGAAAGTGGGTCTGTGACCAGGACCAGAAGTGGTAACCGTGCAAATGAGATAAAAGGAAGTCGGAGTGTGGGAGTGACCAAAGCAAGGCTAGGAGGGAGGTGACAATTCAGTGAAGTGTCAGTTCTATGGGTCACATTTGGAAACATCTTGCTAAGGAGCCGTTGGACCAGGATGGAAAGCTTCGAAGACAGGAAAATAACACTGGGAGAAGAAAGCAGAGTGAGCAAGAGAATGCGAAGAACTGTTGGATAGGAACGTGGCCATATTTTAGGGAAAAGGGTCAGAAGAGACTGTACTTGTCAGATTTTTCTCCTTGGAAAGCATGGCATGAAATTCAGAGGTGCTGAGTCTTTTTGTTTCTGTGCTCTTAGCAAGTACCTGTGACACCCTGCAGCAGAACAGCTTCTAGTCTGTTGAGGGGCAAATGCTCACTGTAGTTCCATTAACTCAAAGACAGGTTTGTGTAGTGGGTATATAATGAGTACATTCAGTTTAGAATTCAGCATGTTTATTGGTTGCTTTTTTATAAATGGGAAATTATGTGCTGCTATATTAAATGTCTTAATGCTGTAATGAGACAAATTTCGAAGTCAGAAAATGTCACAATGGAGGTTGTCAGTGCATTTCAGAGTCAGTGTGCAGCCCCAGAGGGTTCTCTGCTTAGGGGTGTACCTTTCCTTTTGGCCAGCTTTGCTCCATGAAAAGGACAGGCTTGCTCTTGAGGATGCAGTAGGGTTGGGTAGGTAGGAGGCTCCTGATCTTGGGATTCCCTTTTTCTGGAGCAAAACTCTATTCTGATGTGGGACTGTAGAAGGAAGGCCTTATGTTAAAGGCGTTTTAACATGCCTGGAGATTTGGTGGTGAGGGACTGGATTTTAATTTAGTCTCTTTTAGATCTCTGTGATACCAAGTAGGAAAATTTCATTTAAAATTTTTACGCATTTTAAAATTACAACGCTCTTAATTATCTTCGTTTGACCAGTTAGTATAATGAAGTCTAGTGCTATTATTAGTGCTATTTTTAAAATTCTACCTCATCCAAATTTTGAGATGACTCACTGCCAAGCTATGATACAAGTACTGTAGCCACCTCTTCTCCTTTACCTATGCTGTCCTTGTGAGTGGTGCTGGTAGCTATGTATGGTATAATGGGCTACTTCTGACTTTATTTACATTCTCTTTTGGAAGAGCAGAACTCATGAAGTCTGGTTGTCCAGGAGTTTTGGGTCTTGTTTCCTTACGGCAGTGATCCCAAATTTATCCTCCTTCTTTAAAAAGCAGTGGCATCAGACACTGAACACAGGTAGCATCAGTCTGACAGTCCTGCTGCTGCTGGTCAGCTGGCCAGCACTAGCCAGGTCGAGTATGTGGGGGTTCAGTTCTTTCTGCCTTCTTCCCAGTGAAGGCATTGGTTCTTACAAAAGGTGTAGGAACTTGATTTGTATGAAATTGAGACCTCTTTGTCCTCCTGTGCATTTCTGCATAGCGTTTAAGTACTTCTGAATTCACAAAGTGTAGTGCTTCCTTGTAACTATATGGTAATCCCTAAATTACTGTAATCCCTCCTCTGCATTCAGTACGGAACCAGTTATTGTTGGTAGCTACACAGTATAATGAGTTCCATAAATTAATTAAGGTGGTGGTTTGTTGGTTTTTTTTTCTTAACAGTAGCTGATTGTTCTGCACTTAGTATTGGGAGGCAGTTCACAGAACCTTGCTGCTGCCTTGGGTTGAAAATGTTCTGCTAATTTCCAGCCTATGTTTTTCCATGCCTGGCTTATTTCGTTGGTGGTTCAGGCAGCTTTCTCCTGTAGACTAAATAGTATCTTATCTAATTGGTGTTTACCTCCTGTACTTATTTAAAGCAGGTATTATCAATTTTCTCTCTCTCTGTCATTTACATGAGGTTCCCATCTCCCTGATAATCTTAGACCTGTTCTGAATTTAGCTGACCACAGCTGCACGTAGTGCTCCATATACTTTCAGGAATACCTTGTATGCAGATTTAATGCATCCTGTTAAGCAAACGGAAGCATTTCCAGTAGGATCTGTAGATGATATTTGCCTTTTCCCTGTTGCATTGTCCTGGTGGCTTAGAATTGCTTTGAAGAACACTAACCCAGTGTGATCTCCCTTCTATGTCACTTTCAATTGACAGTGATAATGAGTTTCCTTGAGGAAAATGTCTCCTGCTCCTGTATTGAACATAAAATTTGCATGCAACTAATATTTGTGTCAAGGTCATTAATGTATTTAACAAGATCAGTCCTAAGTTTGATCCTGGTGAAGTTTGATTTAGTACCCTAAAAGATTAATTTGTTCTTCTGTTACCATATCCAGTGCATTGCTCAGTCCTCAGTCTCTACAAATCCACTTTCCCTTCTTCTCCAGCTGAATGAGTAGTTTGGCACACAGCACACTATCAAATACTTTATAGATGTATTTCTCCTGCACAGAAAATCATATGTCATATCAATGAGAGAATAAATTTATCAGGACATGCTTTATTTTTTCCTTTAAACCAAATTACTTGTGTTTACCCAAGGTTATTTTCTGTCATCATTTCTTCTTTGGTGGTGTCATTGCTCAGCCAAACTAAGACTAAAATTGCATTGTGTATGTTGATTAAATGACTCTGGTGGAGAAATGTATAGATTATCATGTCCCAGAATAACTGCCCAGTATGATTTTTTAGTATTTTTCCTTTGGCTAGGTCTACTTTTAACCATCTGTTACTTACTAGGGCTCTTCCCTGTTGAGCAGGTCTTTTCCAAACTTAAATTCTATGCTGCTTCTAAAACAGAAGAAAACATTTGAGCATTAAAATAGGAACAGTGCTTTTCATTGAAAATGTCATTGAAATGTTCATTGTTACTGAAACATTTCTCAAAACGTATGTGCTAGAAGAGTGTAGGTGATTGCTTTAAGCAAATACGCAGCATTTCTAATGATAAGAAAGCATCTGGACATAAGTTGAGTAATTCACAATGTCAGTAGTGCTTTGGATGGATGTATTATTTTAGTCATCATTCACATAATTGGGTGAAGTGTTTTCAACTGCTGTTTTAGATAGCAAGAATGGATATACAGAAAGTAGAAATCATTTTATAGAGGCTGTTAGAAGTCTAGATTTTTTTTTTTTTACTTGGGAGATGATTAATGTTTTACATTTTTAATGACTGCACATTTATGTCATAGCTTTTCTTTTCAGTGCAACTGTAGATCAGATCACCTTCCTTATAGTATATCCCATGCATGTTTGAACTACTTTGAAAAAGTGAAATGATGTGATGTTTAGCTACAGAGAAACGTCAAAAACAATGCATTTATATGATATGAAAGATTTGCAAGCGCAAGCTAGCAATTGATAGTAATATTATAATTAGCTCTTTATAACAGCCTGTTTTTTATTCATGAACATTTTCATTTATGTTGACAACTATCATGTTTGCCACCACACGTGGAGCCTTTCCTGTACTCAGAAGAGACTGAACATGAATTAGTATGTTTTTGGGCTTATATTCTGACTTCCTATGGAAAAATGGTTTCTGGGCCAAGTCACAAAAATAAAAGTAGCTTGCTTTTTAGGTTTGGCTTTTTGATCCTGTTGTTAGTGCTAGTGTTTGTAAGGGTAAAGTGTACCACAGAGCACTGTAACTTCAAGGTGGAGTTCTTTTCAGTCAAATTATTTTTTTATTCTTGAAATTGCTGAGAGTGTTGAATGCTTCCTAATCCCATAACTGATACAAAAATGAAGATAGGTAAGCTAACAGTTTTATAATAAATCAAATTTCAGTTTTGTAGTTGCAAATAAAAATGTTTTGTGCACACTCACCCACAGAATAAGATTATTTACTTCTGACAGAAATTTACTTTGTCATTCCATTTTCAGCCTTAAAAATCTCTGTGTCTAACAGATCCCTTAGTCTGTCAGATAAATGAAGCATGACACTGATCCAGATACTTATTCTGGCATCTGAAAAAAATCAGAGTTACTGCTCCCCTAGGACAAGTATGTTTTAGTAGATGATTCATACACTGTTCATTTTTTTTTATTTCACCATAGTTTAGACAGGTAAACAGACTGTGTCTGTGGAATTGAACATTTTTGTGACAGCTTTTCAAATTAGTGAAGTAAATTTCATACAAGGCATCTCTGCACACTGTGAAAATCCTGAACTCGTTTAGTGTTTGGCTTGGACATGGACATGTTCATATGACAGTACAGTATGTGCTGTTGTATTTATTAGACATTATTTTGGGGAGGTTTATCAGCAGGAGGCAAGACCAAGGCACATCACATAATTTTATGTGAGTGTCTTAGGCACATAAGGTGAGGGTTAGTTTCTAGAGCAGCCTATGAAAAGAGGAGAGGGGAGATGCTTTAAAAAGCAAATGAGAAAGGGAGCCCTAATTTAAGGGCTCTGAATTGCCCATGGAAAAGCCTCCTAGTTCATTAACTATACAGGGAGCAGGGCGAGATTAGGTATCTAAATCAGGGGTCTGAAATAAAGCCTTGTATTCTTTGAGTTGCTCTAGGTTGAATATTAACCATTCAACTAAACACTTTTATTGTCATTCTGAGAGCTTAGAGGATGTTCTTCCTCTGGATAAATACCAAAGTTAATTTCTCTTTTATTGAGTAGCATATTCCAGCCTAATAGCAAGTTAGGTCTTTTTTTCATCAAAAACCGCACAAGTTAGCCCAGTGTCGCCAGCTTCTGTGATTCTTTTTGCTCATCTCATCAAAATTGTTTCTTAAAACGTAGAATTGTAGTATTGATCACAAAATGTTAGTAAGTGGTTGTTAATGGCCCAAGGGGGCAGGGGGAGTAAGCAGGGTTTATTATTTTAAATCTAATATTCTTATTGTAGTAATATTTGACTCTTGCAATTTTAATACTTATAGTAGTTTTTAACAACTGATAGAGAGAGGAAGAGAACATTCATGTGAATTCTTTGGTCTGGAGAGGCTCTGCGATTAAGATCACACTGTCTAATTCTGGAGAAGTGAGGAAGGCATTTCCCTCTATCTTTTGTGAGAAGGAGAGGATATTTCAGTAAGAGGGCTAGGGGGGAATATGCTGACCTCGTTTATTTAGGTTTCATTAAATTGTTGTGTGACTTCAGTGAAAGCCAAAACTAACAATGTCATAGTCTGCATTTGTGTTACTCATTGCAGGATTTTTAATTAATAATAGAGAAATACGTTACCAATTAGCCTTTATGGTGTCTTATTTCAAGTATTGTTCGTATATATGTATTTCCTTACATGGGATTTTTATGTAGATCTTCATTTTTGTTTGGGAGTGTGGTTTGGTATTTGCTTGCGTGCACATAGCATACAGAAGGATTAAAGAATAAAATAAAGATAAAAGTAATAAATAATAAAATAACTAATAAAATAAATTTTAAATTATGTTGGCCACTGTGTATTTCCTGTAAACTTTCTCTTGTTAAGGTGTCACCTCTTTCAGGTTTTTTGGTCAATACTCTATTTATGAATGGCTTATAACTTTTAATGAGTTTATATATTTGAGACTTTACTGTAATAGCATTGATATAAATTGTCTTACTTTGTACAGGGCTCCTAAGAATACAGTTTTCCATGAGACATATAGAAGTCCTGTCAAGAGACAAAACATAAAATTATCATGCCATAGCATAAGCCTGGCTATGGAATAGGAACTGTTTCTACTAATCTGTAATAGTATCTCAGTCATCATCATTTTGCACAGGAGTCGTGTGACTGAGATTTGTTCCTTCTGCTGCAATTTATGAATGAGTAATTGTTAAATTATTTTGTTATAGTTTTCAAGATAACTTTTCTAAACTATGCATTTTATAAACGATAGCAGAAAGAGTTACAAGATGTGACTTTAAAAGCATCTTTCTGGTCCAAAGTATATGTGCTGCAAGTGGGGCTTGTTGTGCCCATAACTAGGAAATGTAATATGTACAGTTTGTTGCAGTTTCTGTTCTTATGTGGGTTCATCAGTAGTTCAGTCTTGACTCTTCTTGATCCTTGCAACAGCCATCTCTTTTCTGTCTTTTTAGTTTAAGACAATTAGTTTTCACAATTGGCAGACCAAGGAGAAGAGACTGTAAGCTTTTCACGTGCCAGCAGGTGCTACAGTGGCAGTGTAGTACCACTTTTCTTATTGTTTAAGTCATAATTGATTTTGGTTGTGATACAAATTTATAATTGGTTTTGATCGCCTTAGTGGGGACCATAATTTGGGTAGCGATATTACTACAGTCTTCAAAATTAGATCAGAAATGAATGTTTTAAAAATGGATTTTAAGATCTTTATTCCTCAAGAATTATGGTTCTTACAAATGTTTAAAATACGGTTACCTTGACTGACCTTTTGTTAGATTATATAAGCTGTATAATGTACTGAAAAATCTTTTCTTACTGGGAGCTCTATATATATATCAGCAGAAAAAGTCATCAAGATTATTTTGCTTCTTTATCTCTGTCTTTCTACCATCTTGATATTTTTTAATTCAAAGCAGTTGTAGGCCATGAACTCTATTTTTCTGTTATACATGCTTTGTTTCTCCTAGATACAGAAATACTTTGTCCGTTAATTACTGTCTGTACTTGATTTACAGGTTCATATTCTCTGGTATTATTTCTTTCACAGTTCCCACATCTTGCAAACCAAAAACGTTTCATGTCAGTTAAGCCAAGTCTTTATATGAAATACATTCAAAAAGTAGTTGGTCGTAAATATAAAGTTGTAAGCGAAGTGTTGTGTCCCTGCGTGTTTTTAGCACGCCATTAGATAGCCAAATCTCTGCTCTCTAGACCAGATAAGCTGGGAACCCTCTGCTCCTACCATATTATGTTAGTTTGTTAACAGAGCTATATCTTGAGGCCATCAAGTGCTTTGATAGAGAGTTTCAGAATATTGCCTTGATTTTTTTAAAATTCTCCTGTCAACCAGTGTTTTCTGCCTGGAAGAATCCATTTATAAGTGATCTCATATGGGATAATTTTTACTCAGGAGTCCTGCCATTTGTAAGCATTCTTCAGTAATAAATAAGGAAATTCCTGGTTGAACTTAGCTCCATGGCATTGGTGTATTTTGGGTGGCAGGCTATCTTAAGACACCCCGTCCTTAGTAGTCTTCACCTGTTCCTGCAGCACCCTTCAGTTATATTGGCACAGGCAGTTCTAAGGATATGTGGGAAAGTGAACTGGTCCATCTTAAAAGGCAATGGCTGGAGAGGGGGGCTATGAAAGAACTGAATTCTCCCTCTGAAAGCTGCCTTTTTACTGGATTATTTTTGTTGGTGAACAGCTTGAGTGTGCCTGCAGGGAGTGCTGGTAGGGGCCCTGCTCCATGTGGTGCAGCTGATAGCAGAAAAGCAAGTGTAACATCTGGATGGGTAAGGAATGGGATGAGAAGCTCATGTCCAGGTTCTGAAAATGTTTCTTTTAAGTCTGGGATGCAACATGAATAAAATAGTAGGTGCAATGCTAGTCACCCCATCTAACAAATTATTTTGCAGTATTATTGGGGATTTAAGATAATGGCCATGATAGAGATCAAGGCTCTGGAAGAACTTATTTTGACACACATGAGGCAGAGAACCTGGGATTACTTACATTTCAAAGGAGAATGTTAAAGAGTTATAAACCTATCTATAATAAATGTCAAATGACAGTGTTGATCAGGAACCTCTATGATACTATTTTTGATACAGTGTAAGTTTGAAATTACAAAGAAGTTAAAAGATGTGAAATCTTGACCTGGTAGAATGAAATACTTTATATACCCATTCTGTCATAAGATTCCTGAGATCATGGGATGTGCAGCAAGTCCCCAAAAGGTAAAGAATTTTAAGGACTGTTCCACTTCCTGTTTCGAGGCTCAAGTCAGTCTGTGTTAGGAGATGGGAGTGATGTCTAATGTGCAAGATGGATTCTTCACATTGGCCTCTTGTAAGGTTCAGCTGGATGCAGGGGCTAAATACTGGAGGTTATATGGACATGGGACTATGGGAAGGTATTGAGGAGCTTAAAGCATTCAGGATGTGCAGGATAAATGCAGTGCTGAGTCCCTCAAGCTCTTGTCCTGAGGGGCTGAGAGGAGGCTCTTGGCTGGAGAGCAGCCCGGTGTGTGGGGGCAGTGCTTTTGTTCTGAACTGGTCCTAGAAAGCATTTGCAGGTGAGGGCTGGGGAAGGACTTTCTGAAATTGAAGGATTGCTGTGTTTCATCTGGCCAGCTGGGAACAGGGAATAAAAGAGTAAGCTTATAAGCATCACTGATGATTTAAGACGTGGTTGCCAAGGTCTGTAACAGGTACTCCCAAACCTTCTGTAGATTTGTCATCTTCGTAAAAAACTTACCATGGTGAGGAAGAAGGTACCTTTTTACTCCTTAGTGTTTTCCTGTTTATCCTGTTCATCCTTTCTCCGTATGTAATGCAAGAAGAAAGGGATACTCAGAGAAAGGCAGGTAGCAATAAAGAGTTAGAGCACAGTGCTCTGATACAGCGGATTGAGAACCACCTGAGCTTTCCTCTTCCCCGTCTTCACTTCTGCCACAGACCATTTCTGTGATACAGAGTCATTATATACATTCATTCTGTTATTTTTACCATCCCATCCTTCGTTAATTATAGAAATTTGGAATGAAAGCTTACTCAAGCTGTGACTGTTCCTGATCTCTGTAAGAATACATATTATCCTCGTCTGTGCACAGCACTGAGAACGGTGGGACCTGATCTCCGTGGAGTCTGTGCGCGCTACCAGAGCAGAAGGGAAGGACATCACCTGGGCACTGTGTCACGCAGTGCTGCTGCTTAGGTAGATTAGATCTTCCTCTCCCATCCTACCAAATCAACTAAACCTAGCGGTCCTCACGGTTTTGGGACGTGGCAAAAGAAACAATTGTTGCCTAACTCATCATCATTTTAGATAATTTGTGGATAATGGATGAGGTTTCAAAAGACAAAAGAAATCCACAAAGAGGAGAGAAGAAACAAGATACTTTTAAGTCAATGAATTTTCCTTTAATTTCAAGAAAAATGTTGGAACAATTCAACTTTTTAATCCCCTAAAAGCAACCCAGTTGTCTTCACAAATTCATGTTGACAGTTCATTACTTGTCTAGATTGTCAAATGAGTCTAATATTTTGTTTGTGGTAAATTTAATGGTCTTGCATGTAGTGGAAAAATACACTGCATATTGGGATTTTTATTAAGCCTTTAAAGGTTTCAGTGCCTTACAACATTCTCATAAACAAGACAGGAGATATTGGCCAGATGGAAACTACTGGAAGTTGAATGTGCAAGACTGATTGGAAGATAATACACAGAGCATGGTTATCAGTGGTACACTTTCCAAACAAAGAATATCTCATTATGAGATCTGCAGAAGCGGCTACTGGTTGAATACCGTTATGTATTTCCATTAATGAGCTGGATGGTGAGGACTCTTGTTAAATCTCTGGATGACCCCCAATCTAGGAGATGTCCATATATGTATAGAACAGAATTAGAACTTAGGAGCATCTCAAGAAATAGAAGAAATCGTTACGAAAAAATAGCCACGGTGCAACTCCTGAGAAGGATTTTATACAGGAATAATCAACTATGCAAACATTGCATTAAGAATAGCTAGTCAAACAGGGTCATGCAATAAGTTATAACCTGAGCATGAGATAATGTTGCAGTGCTGTCACAAAAAAGCAAATGGTAGACTGGGTTTAATAAACAGGAAAATCACCTGAAAAATGAGTTAATCCTCTAGCTATTTTTAATGTTTATAAGACATTATTATTGAAAGCTTTGAGAAGTCCATCAGGCACTGTGTGCTTTCAGAAACTTTTAGACCAATTGAAGAGAGTCCAAAAAAAAAAAGGTTCTAAGTTAGAAGTAATATGTGGTTTACAAGGAAAGCTCAAAATAAAAGCTACCTAAAATTTTTGAGTTATAAGTAGGGAGTGTGTATTCCCAGTCCACAGCCTATAGCCTCAGTTTAACTAAGATAAAGGTGGCTTAGGCTCCACCTATGGAAAACTTTTCAACAGTAGGGAGCAAGCACTAAACAGATTGAGTTTAGAAGGTTTTAAAAATCAGGATTGCTCAGAACTGCCAACAGGAACAGCCTATTGGAATTTCTACGTCCTCTTGTTCTCATTCCTATCTGTGGATCTTTTTTTCTGTCTTTTGTATATTTTGATCATTTAGTTTGATCTTACTTAAATTCATTTCTTTCCTTCTTGTGCTGCCTGGTGTTTCCTTTTTCCCTGCCATGCTCTTTTGTTTCTGCCATTTTCCACTCGTAGTTCAGGTGTAGAACAGGAAAACAATTGTTTCTCTTCCATTAGTTAAATGGTTTTTTTGGTCTTGCTTGTACAAAAGCATGCTTTCACAAATCCCCTTTCTTCTCAGGGGTCAGTTCTTCAGATCATCGTGTCTTGCATGTGTCCACTGAGCTTAAGCTTTCTCTGCAGCTTCTCTTTTCCACCACTACTTCAGATTTCCATCTGAACTCTGTCTCTGTTCCCAGCTGGATCTGTCATGTGAAACTCTCTCAAATATTGATTTGTAGGTAATGTACCTTCTGCAACTTTTATACCTTTTTATTTTGGTTGGCTGCAGGTTTTGTTTTTTTCTGTCTCGGTAAGCATCACCATTTTAAAGTGAAGGCACCTCCTTCTGCACAGCTCCCCTTTCTGGTGCTTTTTGCTTATTGGCCTTTTCAGTGAGTGCCCTCATTTTTAAACCTTTCTCCAAGGTCTTCTGCGTCCTGATTTAGGATCAGGAGTTAACTCTGGTAGTTGTCCTGATCCATCTGCACGTGAAATCACTGGCACCTGTGGTTCACTAGATATGCTGATAATGCTGCTGATATTCATAATGTCCTTATCAAACAACAGTCACAGTGTTAGGTGGAAATGAGCATCCGAATTCCCCTTCAGTGTTTTCCCTGATCAGAATTTTGAGTGTTGTCTTCACTTGCAAGTTGATGAGGTCTGGTTTTGCACTTGCCTTGGTTTTGTTCTTGTGTCAGGCTTTTACACAGTCATAATATGCTTTTCTGCTTGCCATCACAGAATGAATGGATGTCTTACTGTCTCTTGGGTCTGTATTTTTTTTTCCAGAGAAGATATTTTGTCTGTTTTCTGACATCAATCCGATTTCAATTGAGAAACCCTTTGTAGCTGCTGTTGGCACACTTCTCTCCACACGGGAGGGAGGAACCAAGCTACCTCAGTCAGGAAAGTCTGTTGGATGTTGCAGAAATCCCGCTCTGTTGCACTGTTTTCACTCAGTTTTCAGCTTACTTCGTTAGGAAGGGTTTTCGTCTTGAGCAGTTTCTTGTTTCTTAAAGTAGTTTCAGCTGTTAATCATGGTCATTGGTGCTGCCAGTTCTACTTTTTGGTGGTTTTTTACTTTTCATTTTGTTACATTTTAGTGTGCAGTGGGGTTTTTTAGGTGTCAAAAGTCTTTAAGCGTAAAATCTAATACTCTTCATTACTCATTTTCAAGTGTAGCGTGAAATAATGGAGAGATACTCTAGGATTTTCTTATTTTAACAGAGGCCCAAAATGAGTGTACTAATGCTGTCCTTTTACAGACGTACATAATTTTCTTTGGAAAAATTTTGTGCTCAAATAAAACAGACCTTGACATTAATTGTTACCATTTGTTAAGACCATTTTGTTCTGTTTGGCACACTTGGTTATCCCTAACAGGAAAGCAGACGTGCTCTATTATTTTATTGATTGTTAGTTAAACATTCTGCTTTGAGGAAAACATAATTTTGAAATATATAAATATTTATATTTGAGTGTTCACTTTTTTGTTTATTTTCTTTATTTTGATCACATTTAGGGGAATTCCTTGGTACTTTTTAGTAATTCCTGTGACATTGAAAGTCACAAAAGTAAAAGACTCGGGCAGAGAACCTGACTGTCTGTACAGAGTGGGATGCAGTACCTTATTCTTTTAGTGAGGCTGTAGCAGGTCTGATGTCAGTCACTTCAGAGACCTTTAGACCTCAGTGCTCATTTATTGCTAAAATGTACCAGCTCTGCTCCTGCATTATGAAGATCGTCTGTCAACACTTTGAGATATTCTCCTTTGTTATTAAGCTTGTGATGCTCTACACTGTCAGGTTTTTTGCCAATTATAGTTAAGGTACAATGGTGTATTCACTGGATCAAAGTCTCACACTGGCGGTAGAGGAATGATTTGTAAGTCTTTATTCATCTGAATCGTACAATAGAATACCTGAGGAATGCAAATAATCCCTCTAAGGACTCAATAGAAAAGCTGTTAAAATGACAGTCTAAGACTATTATTATTCTGAATTGGTGTTGTAGCCAAAGTAATTATTTCTTATCTTGTTGTTCCACAATAGTTCTTAGTTTATTAGTTATGATGACCATATTTACCAAACAGAATTTGAATCCAATTTTTGACATTACTTTCATGCTCATTTCGCTTTTTCAAGTTTACGCATTTCATTTCATCTTTCTTCACTTGGCACATTATTTAATTAGTCTAGAGACCAGTGTTAGATAATTCCTTAAAAAAATCTATAAAGGGTGTACACACATATGTTGAAGTATACTTATGAACTGTAGATTCATTTTGAGATATATTTTCTGTAAAATGTTGGCATTTATAAGCTCCAAACTTTGATACTCAATTTGTTAGCCAAAATGAATTAGTTAACTACAAATGTCAGTTTTAGAAGTGCTGTTAAATGTCACGTGTCACATTGAGAAACACACCTTAATTGTGATTTTCAGTTCAGATGTTTCTGAAGGCAGTAGTGTTTCAGTATCAGTCCTGGATACCAGACTATGTTTTCACTGGATAACTGAAGGCAAGAAAAGATTAGTATAATGAGGATTGAAAAACACTGACGGGGTATTTACATAAGTAAATGATAGAAGACCAGCCTTATATAACAAACGTGTGAAAACTATTGAGTGAACTTCTATATTCTTTGTCCCATCTAAAACCCTACTCAGTCGGCCATGCACTTAATCTCATAATAGCTCTGATCCCCTGCTATTTTCTTTGACAAATGTGTGTTGATGAACTTGTGGTTCAGTTCATTTTTTTCTGAAGTGACATTTGCATTGATTATTTAAAGGTTTGCAGGCCACGGTTTCAAAGCACTTTAGTATAATGGCAGTTAAAACCTTAGCCTAAATCTTGCAGATTAGCAGGACTAAGAAAAAGAGCTCAGCAAGCATGAAGCCCTGTGCTGTATGGTGGGTGCTTCAGGTCTGAAACATCGCTGGCACCCAAAGTGCTGTGTTTTGTGATTTGATTATTCGTGTACAGGAAGTATTCCCGTGGCTCCTGTGTTTGCTTGCTGGGCATAGAGGTGTCATTCTTACCATTCATGCCTGTTCAGAAATAGTGTCCTATTAACAGTAGTGAACTGCTCGCAGGTAATTTATAACTGTCTCCTTTAAACTTACAATAAATACTTGCGGTCATTAATATGACGCTTGTGTTTAAAGATTTTTTGAACACCATCTACTGCTCTAAAGTTTTCACAGAATCACAGAATATTCTGAGTTGGAAGGGACCCACAAGGATCACTGAGTCCAGCTCCTGACCCTTTATGAAACATCCCCAGGAGTCACACCATGTGCCTGAGAGTGTTGGCCATCTGGGTGAAGAAATTTTTCCTGATACCCGACCTAAACCTGCCCTGACACCACCTCAGGCCATTTTCTTGGGTCCTGTCACTGGTCACCAAGAGAGGAGATCAATGCTGCCCCTCCTCTTCCCCTCACAAGGAAGTTGTAACTGCAGTGAGGTCTCTCCTCAGTGTCCTCTTCTCCAGGCTGAACAGACCAAGTGACCTCAGCCGCTCCTCACACGGCTTCACCTCAGGGCTCTTCACCATCTCTGTTGCTCTCCTTTGGACACTCTCTGAGGGCTTTATAGCCTTCATATATTGTGGCACCCAGACCTGCCCCCAGCACTGGAGGCGAGGCCGCCCCAGAGCAGAGCAGGACAATCCCTCCCTTGCCCGGCTGGCGATGCTGGGCCTGATGCCCCCAGGACACACCTGGCCCTCCTGGCTGCCAGCTCTGTTAACTTTAGTAGGATAATAAACATCCAAAAACTAATGCCATAAGTTTGTAGCTCTGATTTTGTTGTTTCATTCAACTAAAAAAAATTATGAACAGCAAACTATCGTAAATGCTGACAGTTACTGAAGATGAAGAGGAATAGGAAATTTTTTTCTTTATTTAAAAATAATCATAGTATAGTATTGAGAAGCTTTGTCCTGGGACACCAGTAGAAAGGTGGGAAAAACTAGTAGAAACATGGTCCTGTATTGATCAGCTATGGCATACTCCAATAGGCAGAAGAAGCAGGTGCAGCTTGCTATATAGGAGTCTAGTGTTCTTTTTCTATCTGCTAATATCAGCAGTCTTAGCTATTGAGATGCCTTTCTTTCTTTTTTTAATTAAAAAAAAAGTCATGAAAAACTGAAGGCCCTGAGTTTTACTGCATTTGATAAATATAATTCTTGGAAGTACATTTTTCTCTCAGGAAGTTTTATTCACTTTTTACATTGCAAGTATTTAACCTCTACCAAACACCTAGTTATTGTCCCAAATTATGCCTATTTCTGATAGATTAAATGCCAAACAGAAACCAAGAAACAGTAAAATGTTAATGGAGTACACCTGAAGCAATTGCTGCCTGTTAATGCCTTGACCTTGGAAAGCAATACACAAAAAGATGGCATCATAAATCCGTGCAATTCTTATGAATATGTATGTGCTACTTGATAATAATGAATGTGGTACAGCCATGCATGCACTACAAGATAATGTTGTGCCCTTTGTTGTCTACAGGTTGATAAAAATTAAAGAGTGGGTGGACAAGCACGACCCGGGTGCTTTGGTCATTCCTTTTAGTGGGGCCTTGGAACTCAAGTTGCAAGATATGAGTGCTGAGGAGAAACAGAAGTATCTGGAAGAGAACATGACACAAAGGTTAATTAGCATTCATTTTCCCTACACTTTATTATCAACTATTTCCTTGCAGTAATTTAATTGCTTGCGCTGATAGAATAATAAATGACAGAGTAATTACCATTATAAAGAGAGAATCTTCTCCTTTCTTTACCATGAGACAGAGTGAAAAGATTTATTTTAAATTAAGTTTTTAACTGTCATCTGTCATCTCTGTACAGTGTTTTAATTATAACATAGGTATTAGTTATGTATATTTTTGAGAAGGAACTATCACCAAAACTGTTTCGTCATCCATGGGGAATAAGGACAGTGGAGAAATTTTTGCCATAATTTTCTGAAGAACTGTAATAAATTGTTTCAATATTGAATTTCAGTCAAACAGATATGCTTTCATGACCTGGAGTCCTGAAAATTGCATGAGACAAGAGTGCTGCCTGATAGGGTGATTTATATTTATCCCATGTTTCTGTAGCCTGCCAAATAAACAAATCAAAATACTATCTTTATGATTCTGCAGTAAAAAAGTAGTCCTTCTGAAGAGAGTTCAAAGTAAAAGGCTACTGCAATTATTGCTCTGTTTAAAATATGCCCTGGTACCTTCAAAATATGTGATGTCTTTCCACGTAAATTGATTACTTGGTGCATTTAGCTGTTTTATGTGTATATGCTGAATGAATTGGATTCCTTCCCCCTTTTTTTTTTTTCAGTGCTTTAGCAAAGATCATTAAGGCTGGATATGCAGCACTCCAACTAGAATACTTTTTCACTGCAGGCCCAGATGAAGTGCGTGCATGGACCATCAGGGTAAGATTCATACTTATTCATCAGCTATATCCAGTTCCACACTATTGAATTCAGATTGATATCACTGACTTTGAAGTTTGTCATGGTGGCGGTTAGCTAGTCATTACAGATGAGGTTTTTGTCCAGGATAACTTTAATTATTTGTGAGCTGCTGAACAGTGAAAGTGGAGCTGCATTGATTGAGGCAGGTAACAATTGATTCTGCCTATTACATAGTCTGAATTTCTTCATCCTGTAGAATCTGTCTACCCTCCTCCTGTGGTCAGAGATAAGACGTACCAGTATTGTGCTTGCTTAATCTGTGTGACTGGGTTTGTCTGCAGTGAAATTGATGTTGCTTTTCATTTTGTATTCACTAAGTTTGTTTGGGTTGCGGATGGTTCATTCCTCCTGTGCTTTGCTGGGATTACATTTTCAGCAATAAAAGCAATATAACGTCATTATATTCCTCGTGGATACACAGTTGGGCTCAAAATCCTAAAATCAGTGTGCTGTAATTCAGGTCTTTTACTGACTTTAGTATTTAGACCTAGTTTATTTTGGTGGTTTTATATGTTTATCTGGGAACTTAAGTAATGCCTAAAACGATATTATGTATTTTAAATATTGATGTAGAATGGTTATAGCCACAGAGATCAACTAATTTATTCCCAGAGGACAGTAAGAGCTGAGCTGTAGTGGTTTGCCTTTGAATGTAAATATGTTGTAATATAAAGATCAATATTGAAAAAATATTTTGGAATGTGTATAGTTGCAAACTCTTATCTTAAAAATTACAACAATGTCAACTTTTGGAGGTGCAGTTCGGTCTTTGAGCTTCTGTTTTTTGCATCAGTGTATTTAGGGCTGTGCAATGAGTTTCAGTGCTGTATTTAATTTCATTCACTGGAATTAATTTGTTTTCATTAATCAACATAATTTCCTGTAAATTTATATTTTTAATAGTACTGCTACAGATGTTTGTGTATGTGTTTTAGCACATTAAACTTATTTTCTTGTAAGCATGTGTGGTGTTTTTTTAGCTTTTTCCTCTCATCTCTGTTTACATGATAACTGCTTGCTAAAGTCCCTGAAATACCGACCAAAATAATAAAAAAGCAGGAGTTTTGCTGTTCTGATTCTTGCCATAGTTTTTAAAAGCACATTGCGAAATTCCACTGTTTTCAGTAGGAGAAGTGCTTGCTCTTTATTAGAGAATTTGAAAGCTGGTTTATCTTAAGACTGATTGTGAGTATCTTTGATTTAATGTGCAAAGATATTTAGTCAGGTAAGCATCAGTGAGTAGCCATATTAACCCAATACATCTTTTATTGTAAAAACTGTGCTTTACAGTGTCAGACTCCTTAGCACTTTAACATGCTTTATTAAGCAGCCTTTAGGTCACCATTATTGCTCAAATTTCTCTCCATGGTTGTATGTGCACAGAATGTATGTCCTTGTAATTTAAAGCATGCAGCTATAATGTATTCTCCTCTATTGCATAAACTTAAATTATCATCTAGTTGTCTGTGATTTTTTATCTTTTAGTGATTCAGTTGTTGATGTTTTGGTAAGAATACTCAGTTTGTTCTATATCAAACTTACTAAAATTATTCTGAAATAAAAATAAGCTGATGTGTACGGCTTGACATCCATACGTCATTTCTCATTGCAAACGTCGTTTGCCATGAATGTTATCATTTAATTGAAATTATTTGGATGTAAGTAAAAGTCTTGAGTAATTCAGATTTTAAAGTTATTTAAAAATCTTTATCTTCCTCACTTTCTGTGTGGAAAGCTGGGGTCGAAGCGAATCTCACAACAAAACACAGTCATAGCTTCTAAAATCAATAGTGCTGTTGATACCTATTAGAAAAAACAAAGCTGCTGTTCTTTAACGTCGGTTGGTTTATCTGTGACGAAGGCACTGTCTGTGTCCCGGTATTGAGGATCGCCCAGCTGCATGTGTGACATTTCAGCTGATATGAAACAAAGTTTCAGCAGATCCTGAAAGCATATAAAAAAGGAGAAACCTCTTTCCTGCAATCAATCTTCTTAAATGCAATTAATTTTCTTCTGGTCTTTCCTTTGACAGAAAGGGACGAAGGCTCCTCAGGCAGCAGGGAAGATTCACACAGATTTTGAAAAGGGATTCATTATGGCCGAAGTAATGAAATACGAAGATTTTAAAGAAGGAGGTTCAGAGGCTGCTGTCAAGGTGAGCTCCCCATCTTTTTCTTCTCCCTCCATATGTGCCGTTTTTCCATTTCAAATCTGATTTTTCACTGGAAAGCAGTTCTTAATGCAAAGTGAATCTTCAGTCACCTCTAGCAACAGACCAAAATCTGTTTTCATCTTTTACTTAGGAAAGAGTTCAAATATACCAACTTACTGGACAGGAGTGCAACTATTTCAGTATCTAAGATATAACAGTGCATGGACCACATGTCAGCACGATGACCAAATGTTATGCTAATGTGTTGGGGTGTTTTTCTCTCTGTTTACATATTAGTGTTCAGGATTTTATAAGCTTTAAAACTAACTTGGTTTTGAAAAATCAGATTTTTGAGATGAGAGAGATTTTTTTAATTACTTCTAGAAGGAAACACAGAAAATGTGTTTCTTTTAAAAATGTGTCATTTTGTTTTGAGTTTGGAATAAAGGTATTAAAAATGTCAGATGAAAATGGTTAAGAAAATATTATATTATAAAATTGTAGCCTTTTTTTCAGGATTAGTGGGTTCCACTTCTAGGCTCTGATAAGCATAATTAGGATCTTAAAATTTACCATTTCAGTATTTCATTCAATTGCCCTTTGATGTCTTACTCAAACATGCCATGCCTTACTTTGAGTGTTCAGGGTGGCTCCTGTGTGCTGAATAGACAGTGAAGATATTTAATGGAAAACTTTTTTGCTTGAGCCCATGCTTCTTTGTGGTGACACTTGCATTGAGAAGAGTTTCATCTGCTTTCTCAACACTAGAGGGCAGAGACTGCTCGGGTGCCCAAAGTTGTGCCCTTTAGAGCTGACAAATTATATCTGATTTGACGTTATTAAGTATGAAATGAACTTGTACATGGCAAAAAATGTCATGAGGAGAGCTGTTCTTCTCTGCATTGCTAATGCAGTATTTCCTCCTTCTTTAAGCAGAGAAACTTACCTTTATTTCATAAGCATTTGATTTCTCGTTTGGCATTTTTGACGTTTTCTTAAGATTTGTATTTTATAAAATTGCAATTACAAAGCACATTAGTTTGATTTACTCGGTATTTGAAGGTTCCTACACACAATAATGTGTTAAAGAATTTAAAAGGTTCAGCTTTATTGTTTGCTATTTGATAGCTTGAAAGGTATGCAAAACTATGATTTCAAATTCAGCTTATTCTCAGTGGTATCACTAAGGAAGATCATACTGAGCAGCGGGACTTTAATAGGTTTGTTTGAACCCCAGGAAGTGAGGGAAAAAAATCCCATATAATTGGTTCATTGCAGCATGTGAACTGCTTTATGAAAAGGGAAGTAGAGTTGTAGTTGTAAAGGGAAGCCACAGCTATAAATAAATCTAATATTCTGCAGTCAGAAACCACTTTACGTAACAGATTCAAATTTTGCCACCATCAGTTTTTGATGTTCAAATATGAGTGTTCTCCCTGAGAGGCTGCATCAGTTAACACCTATTAAATTAATCAGTATTTTGCTTGTATTTTTTTATTTGCTTTTCACCGTGTGAGATTCTAAAAATCAAACTTTCATGCTCAAATCATATTTAATGATTGAATTTTTATTGTTATGGTGTAGCTGTAAAACAAGCAGATTTGCATTTGTTACTCAGTTTTAAAATCAAGGTTAGGAAAAAACCTTGTTCTTAGAATAAAGTGTCATATTCCTCTGGTCTTTTCTAATTTGCATTTAATACAATGTTTCATGCCGTAGACAATACTAATTACTTTTATATTGCTGGTAAATTTCAAAATTAAATTTAGGCGCTTTTAGGAGTCATCTTAAATAACAGTGGTAATGGGAGTTGCTTGCTTTGTATGTTATCAAGTTGATCGATTTTTAAGTTTGATTTTGTGTGTGTTTAACACCAGTACAGCATAACTAATTTAATGCCAGTGCTGTGAACTATACACTGAATAGCTCTGTGTGGGCTTTGTAGTCTACAGGGATATCACATTATTAGCAATCATATCTGCTTAGGCAAAGCTGGCTTCTACAGATGGCTGCTTTCAAGTGCAAATGAACTGGTTAGACGTGTCTTGTTTAATACATACTCAAGATTCACAAATGGGTATTGATTTTTTCAACCAGTGTTTCTGATAGCAATGGAAATGGATTAAATGGTCTCTAGAGAATTTAAAGGAACACTGTCACTTTTAATTAACTGTAAACTGGTAACAAAAATACATAAACTTATATTAGTGTATCAAAATGTATTTAATTAAAGAAGTCTCTGCCACACTGATAGTGTACACTACTGTGCTAAAAAAATCTGTTGTGTTACTTTGTGGAGGACAATTTTTTCTAAAAATATTTGTGAGTAATAAATGTATTCAATTGTAAAATGTTTCTGTACCTGTGCCTGCAGCTTATGTTTTCTGATTATTTTTACAGCGCTGTTTTATTAGTATTTATGCCATCAATTAGTCTAATTACTCTTGACTTTAAGCATTATTTGGATCTTCAAAGGAAAGAACTTGAAAGGAAACCTTTTACAGTCTAAACAGCTTTCCAGGGGAAAGGAATACGAAAACATTTGCAAAGTACTATTTCTTATGTAGCAATAATGTCGTGTGGGGTAAGGTCAATTACTGTTTCAGTATATATTTATTGTCAGGGCTATCTTAGCTGCAGTTTTCCATAGGCTAGCATCACTGGGAACAACATTTAAATAAGGAATGACAGCAACAAGGTTATTGAGCCTCTAAATTTCTGGGCAGCAATATGGGGAAATGGGTTGCTTTACAGAGCAGGTTTTGTGAAAGAAAGGTGTCTAAGTTAACTGTGTACCATTAATCTGATCTGTTCTACAGCAACTAAGGTCATTAGTTAACAGCTTTCCTGTAATGGGATCTTAGCATGCCACCACTGTGATAGTGTCATTGAGAATAATGGCACAGTGAGGTCTTGCATGGAAGCACTTTCTCCTGCAAGAGAAAACTTCAAAACAGGAATGGTTATTGAACTAAAGCAGAAGCTCTCAACTTTTCCATATTGTAGACACTGTTCAAGATAAATGCTTCCGCAGACCACCTCCCGCCCAGCCTGTCAGGCCTAATGCCACAGCCTCTGTAATACTGGGTTTAATTACGATGGGATAACAGTAGAAAAATATAATAATAAATTCTAATGCGGAAAGTACTGATATTTAATAGATTCCTTGCCTATTTTCTGCTCTCCTCAACTACAGCATTTTAATAACGAATTTTCTTTTCATGTCTTTGGTCCATATGCCTTTTCCTGTATCCTGGTTTCACAGCCTATCTGCTCTTCTATCTGTCCCTCTGAAGCAAATGCCTTCTAAAGGAAATTTCTGACAGAAGAGCTGAGCCTGCATTTTGTGCTCCTCAGCCCTTCATTATGTGGGCCCAAGCAGACAGTGGAGCCCCACTCACAGGCCGAGCCAGGCGCAGCTGTGGCCGCTGCGGGGTGTCCCCGTGGTCGCTGGGGACAGGACCCTCCTGCCCGGCGGCTCGGGAAGCCGGGCAGCCCTGGCACGGGCTGATGCCGACCTCCCTTTCCAGCAGCACTGCTTTACGTTCCTGCCGCCAGTGCTTGCCATCTGCAGGGTTTTCAGATGAAGGAAAAGAAAGCCAAATTGAAAAAAGAAAAAAAAATGGAACTGTTTTAGTGTCCTTTATCTTGCCAGGCTCTACCGCTATATAATGCAGGTGCATTTTAAGCACTATAGATCCAGTGGAGGCTAAATTACTTTCATATATATTTCGTATGTATGTCAAACCAAGTGATGTCAAACTGAGGAGTATTGTGACTGTCAAACTCTGAAGCTGAAATATTACCATTTCTTTACTAAAATGTATTTAAATAATTGCCATTTGAAAATACTATAAAATGTCTAATGAAATAACCCATTTTCCTTTTGTCTGTTCCATTTACAGGCTGCTGGAAAATACAGACAACAAGGCAGAAATTATGTAGTAGAGGATGGAGATATTATCTTCTTTAAATTTAATACACCTCAACAACCCAAGAAGAAATGAATATCAGATGTTGTTCACTCAGAAATGAACTGTGCTGCTTCAAAAAGCATACGAATTTTTATTTGGAATTGGAATATCTGGAAACAAAAAGCATACAGTTTCTACCTAGGGAACCTTCCTTCCCCCCAGTGAAATTATTCTTGTTTGTTTTGAATTAAAATATGGCACCTCCAGCAAACATGCAAGTTCACTAAATGTGAACAGCTTTGCATTTCAAACGATTAAGACCCTACTCCAAATTGTAGGAGCTTTTCGGGAACCATATTACTCTCATGATACTTCATTAATCTCCATCATGTATGCCAAGCCTGACACGTTTGACAGTGAGGACAATGTGGCTTGCTCCTTTTTGAATCTACAGATAATGCATGTTTTACAGTACTCCAGATGTCTACACTCAATAAAACATTTGACAAAACCAGCCTTGGTGTGTTTGGGGATGTCTGTATTGACTGACTGTGGTGTGCTGAATGCGATACGGCACCTGGTGGATGCTGATTACAGAATTTTAAGACGTGTATGATACAGTAACTGGCAGTGTGGGGCAGCTGCAATTGTATCTTGAAAGTGAGTCTTTCATGGGAATCAGAAGATTAGGATGCCAATGATTTGTCTCAAAAAAGTTAATGAATTTGTAGATGGACGTTCACTGAAAGATGATACTAAGGATTATAATGATGGCAGCAGAAATGATTTTTACTGGAGAGAGGAAATACATGTAGAAAAATCATGTTATCTATGAGACTGAAGCTTTTTCATTCAAATAATTTTGAAAGAGTATTTCACTCCTGACTTGAAATTAATGAATCAGGCTGGAGCAGTAGTAGCTGATGTGTGTTGTCCTCTCAGGTCTGGTTTTGAGGCCAGCGGAGGGTGACACAGATAGTGCTGTGAAGGAAGAGGTCACGCTGTGCTGGATAGGTAAGTTGTTTTGCTGAAATGAGGTTGCAGCTGGGAGTACCTTTTTACCTCTTCACTTTTTAACCATGAAGCAGAGCTGGTCACTCTGGGTAACAGAAAAATAAGGTGTTGGCAAAAATAAAACCAGGTTTGTTCTTTTAATGTGAGGTGTGGGACTGCCCTTTCTCACAGCATGTTTAGTGTGTTTAAAACAGCCGGCTTTTTCTGAGTGCCTGTGTGCCGCGGGTTTCGGGTTCATGGTTCGCTGGGGTCAGGGGCTGGGAGAGATGCTGTGGTTACCTGTGGCTCATTGGTGTCATGGTGGTAAATTCCCTAGCCATGAACTTTGAAAAGGCAGCTTGCCACCAGCTAACCCCCGCTGTGTGTGAGGCACCAGGAGCGCTGGTCACATCCTGCTCTGAGACATTCCCTCGAGATGCCACCTTAGAGCATCACTGCTCCTTTCTGAGAGAGTAAGATGTGCTTCAGCCAGAGCCACGAGCCTCATTTTTGAAAGGTTGGCATCATGCCTTTAATTGCACCAAAGAGAAGGAGGGAGGGTAGATGACTTCAACACATAGTTGTTGATTTTGTTTTAAAGAGCATCTCCTTTTTTCATGGTGGCAGGAGCGGGAACAGTATTGTAGAGCAGAGAAATTAGGGCTTCAGATGTTTTGGAACCCTTGAAATTCTCTTTTGTATCATTTCCCTGGTGCGGCTAGTGTTTGTTCCTGGCATTATTTTGATGTTACATAATTGAGAAAAGATTAGGACCATCAAATCTTGTGTTAAAAGTCAAATCCAAAAGAAAACAGAGCCTACCTGTTTCTCTTGGAAGTCAGCAAGGTGCTAGTAACAGAGAAGGGCTCATGCTGGGTTTTAGACACAATGAAAGGTGAGTGAGAAGTGGAGTATATGTGCTGCTGAAAGAGAAGTAACCTCTTTACTGCAGTAATACCCACTGAAACGTGTTCTCTTGTCCTGGCTGAAATTCGTTCGGGTTTCTGAAATTCTCCCATGGCCCTGAATTGTTTCTATTTGATTGTGTGTACTTCATGATACCTCCCTGTTCTGAAAATAACAATAATTAAAAATCAAACTAAGTTGTTCTTCGTAGACAGGGTTTTTTGAAGTTACTACAATATCCTGAAAATAGAAAATGAACTTAAAATATTTACCACATCTTAAAAAATATATATTCTGTCATGTTTTATGTTTCACTTCATTAATTTGCCTGAATAGTTATTTCTTCAGCTGTTTAACTAGGTTCTTTTAACTGCTGAAGCTAATAAATAATTCCAGAATAATCACGAATTTTATTAAAAGAAAGAATCTGATAAGCTGTTATTTCTATCACTGGTGACTTGTGACAGCTGCCATGTTAGATATGTGCAGCCCATATTTCTCCTTAGTGGGTTTATGCATTCAGGGTGCACAACTCCTTAAAACTTGTAGATATATGTAGCAAATACAAAGCACTCTGTTTTAAACAGAATTGTGATTTAACTTAAGCTGAGCACACACTATTTATGCATCTCAACCTGCACAGGGTACTCCAGGTGTGTGTGAAGAGGTGTGATAAGGAGGTTCACTTTTCAAGGTATGTTCCTGGTCAAATAAAAACAATGCTGTAGACAAGGGCTTACTGCTGTTGGCTTTTGGCAGAATCAATAGCAATATCAAGGTGATGTGCTTGAGAACCCCAAGATGTGACATTTCAGACCATTAAGAAGCATAAAAAGCACAGAAATTTAACTTTTGAAGACTATTTGTACCCTCAGGTACTTAATGTATAAGATATAGTTTTCTGTCCTAACAGGCATTTCCCAGAACACACAGGAAGCGGGTTTGGCCTTTCTGTGTGGATTAACATATCAGATAAAATATAGAAGTACTGTTGTAATTTCATGTCTGTTTGATCTTTCGTTGACTGTGTCCAGCCCTGTAGAGATTGGTAGAATTGCCACAGTTGTTTTAAAGGATTTACTTTTCCTGAAGGATCCTTTCTTACCTGCTGCAGTTTTCTATTTGCCTTTTCTCTTTCATCACCCAAGTTCACCCTGATCTCTTCGCAGCCCACAGGGCCTGTCAAGGACTCTGTGTGGCAGAGTGCCTGCTCTGGAAACACCGTGCTGTGAGCCGTATTTTCCTTCCCTGCTTTCCCACAGAACAGGCTTGCAGCTGGAGTGGCAGCACTGCAGCGGGGGTCGCTTCACTGAACGCCTCCTGGCACTTCATTGATGCTGTTGCCCAGTGGTGCCGGCTGTGGGCAGGGACAGCCCTGCTCGGGCCATGTGTCCCCAGGCTTCCAGCCCAGTGACTGTGCCCCCCTCCCTGCTCTGCTCCAGCAAGCCGGCAGATCACCCTTGGAGCTTCGCAGACATCAGGGAGGTGCGTTTCTGGTGCGGTGTTTCATGTTCTTGTGGCTGCCAGGCTTGTTCAAATTGCCCTTGCAGAGCTCTGTTGGTCCTTACCGAGGTAGGGATGCTGCATGCCCCATTCCAATGGGTGGTTTAAACACCATTTATTCTACCAGCTGCAGAATAGGACCATAAAGTTGCTTTTCGAAAGATCAATGTGTCTGGTGAAGCTTTCAGTTTGATCTGAATATTAGCTAAATTTTACCATTTCTCTCCACTCACAACTCACTGAGGAGGAAGCAAGGAAAGTCATTAGAAATTTGTAATTGTTTAAAACTAATAATCACTTCTTTCAGCTTTTACTCCCCCCATACTAATTCCAAATGTTTGATTACCCTTTTCCACAATTTCACTTCAATTAAAACAGGAAAACCACTGGAGGCTTTTAAAAAAAAAAATCGAAGTAATGGTATTCATCACAGTGTCTGAGTGGATTGAGATAGTGTGCACTATTCTAAGTGGTTTGGCTTAGAAAGTTTTAAAGTAAATTCTGGATCTCAAGGCTGGCTTAGAAAGTTTTAAAGTAAATTCTGGGTTTCAAGGCTGTCTTTAGAGCAGTTATTTCTTGGCTTCTCTGCACGGGTAGTGCCCATTCCAGATCCGTGGGAATAGGCACGTATGGCAGCCTGTTGCGTACTGAGGGATGTTACACGTGTGCGCTGCTGTCAGGAGCCGGGGTTGGGTCGGTGCTGCCGCCGGGCTCAGCGTGGCTCTGCGCAGTGAGCGCCTGCAGCGCTTTGTTTTCTACGCGCACAGTGTGAGTGCTCAGCACAGAAACTGATAAACCACACAGCGAATCGAATCTGCAGCTGTTGCAAGGGTGTGTGGGACGTGTAAGTTAACGAAATAACATGCACCTGAGTCTCGGGAAGTCGGTGCCTGGCAGCCTGGGGCTGGCTGAGCGGGAACACGGGGGTTTCCTGCCCTTGGCAGCTCTGCTGCTGCTGTGGGAGGCGAAGGGCTTCGGCTTCAGCACTGCTGGGCCCTGAGGGGCAGGAGCTCTGCACAGCTGGGGAAGTGAAAAGGCTACGTTTGGATACGGGGATTTCTCCAAACAGATAAATAACGTACCAAGGGCTATTTTGGTAAGAGTGGGGATGGAAGAAGTGTTGACCGTGCTTTCATCCCCAGTGACCCATCCCGGCAGAGCTGGCAGAGGGCAGCGCTGGCTGCAGAGCCCCGCCACAGCCACAGACCCTCCTGCCCTCCCAGGCAGCATCACCAGGCCTCAAGGTACTTGAGCCTGGAATCGAAAGAGCTGAGGTAAATTATTTTTTAGAAGGGCATGTAGGGACAGGGTAAGGGACAATGGCTTTAAACTGGAAGAGGTTGGGATTAGATATTAGGAAAAAATTCTTCACTCTGGGGGTGGTGAGGCGCTGGAAGCTGTGGATGCCTCATCCCTGGAAGTGTTCAAGCCTAGGCTGGGTGGGGCTTTGAGCAGCCTGGTGTAATGGAAGGTGTCCCTGCCCAAGGCCGGGGGTTGGAATTCCATCTTTGAGGTCTCTGCCAACCCAGCCCATTCTGTGATTCTGTGAAATCCCTGCACTGCTTATACCTCTGATACCAAGTTCACTTGCTGTATTTTGTAATGATCACAGCAGTATGCAAGGGGGAGGGAGTAGGGTTTATGAGGGCGATTTGGGAAACCCTTTTGTGAGGACCTTCTCCCCCCATGGCCTCAGAGGAGCTGCCTGCCCCCGAAGCGCAGCATGAGGTGAACACGTGCGGCCCCAGGTTTGGCACCTGCACCTGACAACAGAGGGAGTTACATTGTGCAAAGGGGTTTATAGTAAACATGTCATAGTTTAAAGGCTAATAAATCTCTTGCTCAGTAATGAGGAAAGCTGTTGCCCACATAAAAAGGTTCCCAGGAGCAAGCCAGGGCATTACAGGCTCCGAGGGAAGACCCCGCAGACTGGCATGTGAAAACTGGGGGTTTGGCCTCGCCAGGCCACTGCAGCTGGCCCCAAACAGGGGCAGGGGGCATGGAGCTGGTGCTGCTGCTCTGGCCCAGGACTCACTCCCTTCTCTTGTCCTGTGCTAGGAACACTCACCCATGCTGTGTAAGGACAGAACTAGCTCTAAGCAGGGGCTCTCATGCTGCTGAAGGGCCACCTTGTCGAATCTGTCAGCAAAAGATTCTTTGAAAATTGCATGCAAAACCCTCTAGTTGCTGAAGAGTTAAACTTCCCTGTAATATGAATCATGTGCGAAGTATCCAAATTTGGTTATAAATCCTGTTTAAGTTTCAAAGCACAAGCGTTATTGGAGGTAGCAATACTAACATCAAACAGCCTCGATAAGATCAACAAATTACTAAGTATAATTGTTTGTGCTGGGGTGTGTGCAAGGAGATAAATAACTCATAAATTAAACACCAGTGCCTGAGGGTGAGTCATTCGTGGATTCAGAGCTGTCCTGATGCTCACAAGCAAAAAGTAATTTTCTCTTAGTTCAGTAATTATGCATTTCAAGATATAAGATCAGCAATCAATGCTAGGTGTGCTCGCAAAGGTGGAAGGATACTTCAGCTATTGGAGTTTCCCATACACAGATTAACAAGAAAAGTCTGTTGCTTTTCTCTGTAGTGGGCAGTATTCAGACTGAGGTACACTTCTTCAAAAAGATAATGACTAACAAAGGGATTAAAAATAGATTAAGGGTCAATTTTTGCTGTTATAAATTGACAGCATTCTCCTGGCTTCAATAGAGCAATACTAGTTTATATTAGCAGAAAATCTGTCCCAAATTATTAAAGAAAATCAACAACCCCCCTGTGATAAGTGCTGTTAGTCATCCAGGCTAGTGCCTGCTTCTGAGAGGCACCTGGCACCTCGCTGGCTGTGCTGCAGCTCATGCGCTCTCACGCGGGGTCATTAGAGCCCCTTCCTGACTTATTCATGAGACCCCATGAGGATCTTGGTCTAATCAGGGTTTTCCTAAGGACAGGGAATAGTAATGTAATCTGTTATTGTAACAACATCATCTTGATCTGCTTTTATTTACTAATGTTTTGCCAGCCATTAAATATTTTTCTGCCGAATTCAGACAGAGATCACACTGAGAAATCATATTTTTGGAAATGTGGTGTAAATCTCCCAGCTGCTCAACAATAGTTGCTGCTGGGATAAACTCCCAGCCTGCAGGAGACAATTGATGTGTAACCTACACCCTCCTGACCAATCGGATCTCTAACAGCCTTGGCCTCGTCAGTCTGTAGCGTGTCGTGATGGGGGAAGAGTGGTGGGAATCCTCCTGGAGAAGGATGAGAAGTCTGTGACAGTCTTTGATGGGTTCTCTCAGTCCTCAAGAGTACTAATGGTGCATCAGTTTCCATCCACAGGTGTACAGGAGAGATGGAAACACAGCTGGTTTACAGTTACCCATGTGACAAACGTCATCTCCATCAAGTGATGCCACCTTCTTGTGACACCTCCATCCCTTGCACATAGCCTGGCCTCCGAAGGCTGCCTGAGTTTTCTGCAACTCCTACCGACCCAGCAGTGCAGTCAGCTGGTGCTCAGGAACCTGTCACCAGGTGGTAAGGACACTTCTGCTATTGCAGGCCACCTTTTACATGCTGTGTTGCAGGAAACCCTTCACCTGGAGGAGGTTTGTGTCTAACACCAGGTGCTGGTTTGAGATGTGCTTGTGGAAAGTGTTAGAGGTCATCTTCATCTCTGGCTTCACTGGCAGATGCCATTCTGGGAAATAAAGAGAAATGTTTAATTTATATTTACTATTTCGGGAAAAAAAGCTGTAAGCACACCCTTTTATCCCAAAATAAAAATGAGTTAATGACTGGAGTGTTTAGCCCATTGGGGATGCCATTGTTTTCAATTACGTGCCATTCTGATGGGAGAGCACAGATTCTTAGGCTGAATGGAGATTTGTGCTCCAGCTATTTGTGCCTTTTAAAACATTTTCTTTACTACTTTAAGAGAAAACTGTAAAATGACAATAATGACATATTATTACAAGTAAATTACACTGTAAAATAGCATTAATATTGCAGTTGAAACCTAGAATTTGAAATAAGATGGAAATATTCATTTGCACACAGCTTTTGTTCTTATCAAAAGCAATTTGGATTAGGAATGAGATTTACTTAGCGCCTGCACTCGCAGGCGAGCTAATGCTCAGTCACCTGGACTGAGCAGGCTGTCAAGCTCATCTGTCACCAGCCACAACAGGAGCCTCAGGCAAAGCCCAGCACTCCCTGGAGTGGCACAAAGCCCCACGAGATCCTGAGGGAGCAGAGGTGCTGAAATGCAGCTCAGAAAGGCCCCGAGCACAGCGATGCTTTGGGCTGGGCTCCTGGGGACCGGGCTGGGCAGCCAGGGCTCCTGTGGGAGTGAGTCAGCCTCTGGTTTGTGTCCACAGCAGAGGAGGATCTGTGCCACAGAACGTGAAACCCACTCGTCTCCCACCTAATGGAGAAAGACTAATAGGAATTAGAAATTAATAAACCCAAAGAGGGTGCAGGGTAGTAATCGGGGACCTTGTGCTTAGGGAGAATGCTGAGCAATTTAACACTCCATTTCATGAGGATTGTCCCTTGAATTTGACAGCCCTGTTCTTTAAAGGTCAAGGGGTTTTGGCCGTATTTTTCCTCTCCTCCATTCGTAGATAGGAAACCATCAGACCCTGGAAGGGCCACTTCTGTACAGAGCAATTCTGCACTGGTGAGGACTGCAAGAGAGCCCCTTTATAGGGGTATATAGAAGGGATGGGGTATCAAACTGCATTTAATTGCTCTTTTTTGGGCTGTGTTGGCATTAGGGTTGTTTGGCCTTTCAAGTAGGACATGCTATTGTACATTTAATTAGGATCACCAGCAAGGCTCTATGAACTCCCCGTGGCCGTGGGTCTTAAATCTTCCCCTCTCTCCGTGCATCATCCCCAAACAGCAGGGACCTCCCCTCCCTCACACCTCGGGTGAGGGCAGCCGGCTCACCAGGAGGTCAGCCCACCATTTGGTGGTCGCGGGATGAACAGGGAAACCCCAGGAATCCAATCCCTTTTTTTTTTTTTTGTCATAGCTTTCATTAATTTGTATTTGTATCAGCACAAAAAAGAGAGTAATAAATCTAGAACTGATCTTTCAGGCAACTTCTGCTTGACGTTACCCTTTCAGCCCTTGTTCTCTCTGTCCATCTGAATAACGCCAGGGAGGCACAAAATTTCCATATGTGGAAATAGGTGGAGAGCCTCCTATATTTCTATAATCCTCTGCAGCAGTGATAAATCTCTATTACCTGTCGTTGCAGTAATTTTGCTGTGGAACAGAGGAAATGAACTGGCAGGCGCTGAATCCTGTCGTGTGCTCCTCATGGCCCCACACAGGTGATGTCTCTGGGAAACAGAGGATGGCAATGCAGGCCAGAAAGCACTGCTGGGATGCTGCTGCCATCCGGGCTGTGTAAGGTAAGCCCCAGGCAACCTTCCCTCTTCCCCGGATAAATGGGGCTGCGGGGAGGTGCGGGCTGCTCCTGGTCCTGCAAACAGCTAATTTACTCGTGCCCTGCTGACACACACAGGGCAAGCTGGGAATAAACCAGTGTATCCTTCTTGGAAACATTCTTATTCAGTAATTTCCAGACTGTATGAAAGTACATTTGGAAAGGATGGAGAAGCAACTCGACCAGCAACCTCTCGTGTCTCTGTGCCAGTCCCCAGCCCAGTGCCTGGGAGAGGAGCAGTGAGCACGGCAGGGTTGTGCACCACCCTCTTCCATTTCTCCGGTGAGAAGGGGTGCTCCTGTGACAAATCAGGCATTCTTAACGTGTAACATTAGTTTTAGGATACAGGAGCACTTTGAAATTATGTCTGAGCCATTAAAAACAAATTAAAAATACAAGAAGTTAGGGCGGCAATGGGAGTCAGAGGGTGTGATCCCGAGGCTGCCTACAGCTCCCAAGGCAGCCCTGCCAGAGCTCAGGCAGCTTGCAGAGTGCTTCTGCCTCCCTCTCCTGCTTCTTACAGATGTCCTGTGTGCTCCTGATGGCATGGTCCCAGTGACAGCAAACTGGCAAAGCTAGGTGGTGCTCAGCATTGCAGGGACTCTGCCACTGCTCCTGCAGGACTGGGAGCATTTCTGATGGGCGACAGACTTTGGCAAAATGCAGTTTTGAAACATTTTTCAGTTCTTCCATGAGGAATAACATGAGGTGTCATATAAGACGGGCTTGAAAAATTTGTTTTTATCTCCTGGAATGGTTTGGAAGGGCATAGGCATTGCAGCTGCTCTGAGATGAGTATGTTCACTCTGAAAGCAGTAGTTCTATTTTCAAAGACAGTGGAGGTCTATTTGCAGGACTTGTATTTTAATACTATGTCAGATTGTATCTTAGAAGTACTCATGGATTATTTCTAGCAATCAGTAAGAATCCATATGTTATTTGTATTCCACTAGATGTCTTTACTTGGGACAAAATACCTTTAAATGCATTAGAAATCAAGACTCACACTATCCCTGACAGTCGCAGTGGGCACCTTCAAGATAAGAGAGCTGTTTTCTTTTTGGGGCTCAAAGACCAGCCCAGGAGACCAAAGGCATTTTTGTGCCTGAGCCTTGCTGGGGGCCTGGCTGAGGACCCCAGTGCCTGGCAAACGTGTTGGTTCCCTTAGGAGTCCCCACCCAGGTGGGCTGTAGGAACGAGTGTCCTTCATCTGATGGTACTGAAAAACCCAAACCCAAACCTCAACTCCTTAATCTATTTTTGGAAAGTATCTCTAATAAGACAGATATTCAAAAACAGTTTGACAAAGCTACTTCATTATAACAATGAGCAAATAAGAAAAAATAAGCAGGAGAGGTCCTGAGATAGGAGAGAGAAAATGCTATCTAGGTGTCCCATGCTAACGGAAGAGTTTTTATGCTTCATATCTGAAATAACCAGAAAGGAAGGCCGTATCTAGGGCCAGTTCTATTATGGTTTTCAAGCAAATGCAATTTTAATCATAATGATCTCACTGTATACAGCGAAACTACTCTGAGCTTGGGGTTACTGATGTGCCTATCTTTGCCTAAGGACAAATACATTTTTATAAGCAAATTAAGGGCAACGATGCTTTAAATCTTTGTTATCCCGGTCAGTTAAATTGGAGTCCAAGGAAACCTTTCTGGGCCAGAATCAGAATAGATTTCTGTATCTTAATTATCTAAATATTTTTAACAAATTCGATATTTACCAGTGCTCCAGTGATGAGTGGGTATGTGGGAAATGCAATGAAATATTAAAATGTTTGTGACATATTCTTGCATATTTAAAGATTTGAGGATTTTGTTCAGCAGCTGAGTTTATTAGCCTGCAATACCAACATTCATGCTTTTGCTTCTTCATAAAGCCATGGAAACTTTCCAGGAAAGTTTTAACTACAACGTGTCAATGAACTATAAAGAAAAGGTTTATTTTGTGTATACCCTCCTTACCTGAGGTCCATAGTTAGACTGCATTACAGCTTCTGGATCTCATGTGCTCAGTTTGTGCTTTTGATCATGCCACTCTTTGCACAAAGCTGAGAGAATTTCTACTTCATAAAGAGGAAAATACAGACACGTTTTGATGTCTATAGAAATGCATGTTTGCTCTTATTTTTGAGGCAGGGGAACTCAGGGTTTAACATCGCTACAGTTCTTCTTAGGTTTCTGTGCCATCAAAGTTTCCAAGAAGGACTTAATGGGGAATAGAAATCATTTGGTTGTGGTGGTGATGGTGTCCTTGATACGTTTTTCTTTAAAGGTTGTACACTGATAAAAATAGTAAGTAACCCAGTCTACTCATAACCACTTCATCTTTAAGTTCATGCAAGTTTAGGGAGGTGTAAGTCACTAAAAGGATGAGTGGCTTGAGATTCACTGAGTGATACTGCAAATACAAGGACTGAAATACCAAAGGAGTAAAGGATATATAGACCTTTGCCCATTACATCAAGAAAATGAAAAAGTTAGGAAGGGGGAGGGGGGGGATTCCTGTGCTATATTTTTCAAGTCCTACTCCAAAAGGGGTAACCAGCCCATTAGTATAGGTGCCAGGAAGCTGCTTTTGTGACATCTCACCAAACACACCTACTTTCACTGGACCATAGAAAGATCAATCCTGTCTGAAAACCACCCATTACCTAAGACACCTAATTTATATTAGAAGCTCACTAAAAGGCACTGTCTGGCCCCCAACCTTCACTGCCAGTGATAAAGAGGATGTTTTACACCATATGTGACACTTAATCAAAACCGATATTCTTTAACAAACCCTTAACCTCTAGCACACAGGAGTCATATGAGGCCAAGGGACAAGACACAGATCCAGCTCAGGGTGGCATATCCTTTGATTAAGATGATACAGATTTCCCATTTTTATCAGGGTTACAGATTCTGGATATATCCCTTTTTGATTTGTCAGCATTAAATTTCAGTAGAGGTTCAAGCCAAAGAGAGACCAAGACTAGTTCTGTCTTCAACTGTGTATTAGGAGATAATTTCTCTGAATCCTCTGCAGTAATGATCCTCAGATCTTCTCATCTTTCTGTAAGCAAGTTTTCCTGGGAACCTGGATTTAAACTATGGCACAAACCTTGCTTGCGTCTGGGTCCTTTCTTAAGGAGGAGTATCTAAATACTCTTATTCTGTGAGCCCTGAAATGGACCTTTTTTCCTTTCCTTAGGTCTTTTTCAAAGAGGCAAACCTTCAAGTGAGTTCTTTCACCCTCCCTTGGATTTCTGGGGCAGGAGGTTTTCCTTATGGAGTATACAGTACTTTAGATGAGGATTGCAAACTTCAGGGGGTTAGACAGTTTTCACTACCTGCAGTACATTGGAATCTCAGTTATAGTTGACTTTACTCCTGGGTGACTTTCCTTTCCCCCCAGTTTTTTTAGGTAAACCCTTATGCTAGCATTTGCACTTGGCTGGTTTGGGCACAGAGAAGTGTCTCAAACTCCTCATCACAGGGGTAAGTTTGGCTGGTTTCCCCTTTTGTAGTCAAAGTTTTCAGCTGAGGTTAAGATTTTGTTAGGAACATGGTTCTGCAGAAATGATTTCTAGTCACTATTCCTTGAAAATAACATGCTGCTTTATTATTAATGTGTAAAGGAGATCTTGGACAGGGTTTTGCTTTTCAGTTGTATGTTTTTAAACACTGAACCAGCACATCTGTTCTGCGAGGCTCTGTGGCTGGCTGGAGGATATGGGCTCACTTCTGCCAAGTGCACAATATCCTTGCTCAGCACACAGAAATGTTTCTTATTTGGACTGTTTTCGTTGTTATGGTTGTTACTAGTACATTTATAAGCAAAGCTCTCTCTGTGAGGAGCTGTCTTTCTCCTACTTTTCCATAGGAGAAAGGAAGCCCTCCACCCTCACAGAGAAACCAAGATAATTGACAAATTTCTCTAGCAAAAAAGGACAAGATTTTGCTTGAGTTTGAGATTCCAGGAAAAAGAGGCAAGTAGGAAGCGATGGCTCTCAAACCTTTCAGACCTTCTTTTTTCTTTAAACTCCATGAAGGAAAAGGGGCAATATATGTAGGCTACTTCCTTTAAGAGAGAACTTCAGTCATGGAAAGACCTGTAATCATGTGAAACTATATTCAAAGGCAGCTTCTGTTTCATAAATGCAAAGCTGACAAACAGAAATCTGGAGGACTGGTTCTAGTTTAAGGCAGATCACATACATCAAAGGTCAGCCTTTTATTCTCCTGTACTGTGGTTTTTAAAGCTTCTTTAACATACAGAAGCACAATCAAGGAGAAAGACTTGCATCTCAGCTGCCACTCCCAATTCCTTACCCATCTTGATTTCTTAATCAGAAAATTAATTGGGCCTTGGAATCTTAATTTCTCTTAAATCTCTTCAGATTTAATCAGTGGGTTCTGCTGGAAGCAATCTTTCACTTAAGATTTCATAGCAATGCAGCTAGAGAAACTATGTCATTTCCTGCATCAAGTACATCAAAGTTGTGTGTGTTGGGTTTTTTTAACTTTGTCCCGTGCTTCAGGTCTCTTTTGGTCTCTTTGCTCTAGGGAAAGAGTGTGTTTTATTTCTTATTTCTACTGGGGGGGGTGAATCTGGTCTACTGCAATGCAGTCTAAAATTAATAAATTCCCAGGGAAGGAGGAGCAGATGCCTCCTCCTGTGCAGAGTGCTGGTACAGGAGCTGACAGCAGTGGCAGGGATGCTTTTCACAACCAATGCCTTCTCTGTTGCACGTGGCATGAAGCACAGCCTCCTGGTATCATTATTTAATTAAGAGGCAGAAGGCAGACTATGCTGTGACCAAGTGCTGCCACGATTAGTTAACAACACTTCCCAAACATGAGTGCTCTCACAGCAGTGAGAGACGTAGCCTCCCTTATCCCTAACTTGGGCATTCAATTTACTGTTCGCTGTGTCCCAGTGAATACTTTGATTCTCTAATGAGAGGGGAGGGTAGTTTGTGTTTCCAGATTTTAAGCTTGCTGTTGCAGAGATTTGGCTCAGGCATTCGTAGGAGGAAGTTGCCTTGGGGGCCAGAGGGCTGCATTAGAGCGTTTAACAGCCTGCTCAGGTTGCCATTATATATGGGGTCAGCTAAAAGCAGTGCAGTTCCATGGCAAGGTGCCTGGTTTGTGGTTTGTCTTAAATTGAACCTTTCTAAAGAAGCTTATGAATGTTTGGAGAAAGTTTTCCTTTTTGGCTTTGTTTTAAACCCAAGATTTGGCCCCAGCATTAAAGTCATTGCCACATGCAGAGAGAAGTCCTGCTTGGCTTTGCTGCACAGGTGCAAACCCCACTTTTCACTCCTGTGCATGCTGCAACTTTGAGCTCCCTCTGCTTCCTCGGCCTGGGGGGCTCCTCAAGGGTGGGAGTTCTTCTGAGGCTTTGTCAAACATGATTTCAGCCCAGCTGAGGACACGAGCGTGTGCCAAGGGTGCTCATCCGGGTGAGAGTCTCCCGCAATTGTCCTCTCATCCATTTACCCCTGGCTGACTTTCCCAAGGGCTGGTGAACCTGAGACGGGGACACTGCTGTGTTGGAGGCACCTGTTTCATCCCAACCATGCCTGAAAGCACGTGCTGGGTATCGAGTGGCTGGAAGCTACCTCATGCTCTGTGAATGTGGAGCTACTCTAAGATGGGCTGTTGGACTCAGGTCTCCTTTTTCTGCTCTAGTCCCAACAGGAGCCAGCAGCAACTCCCTGTTTCTTCCCTGCTTTCCTCTCCTTGTCAGCTCCGTGAACTGCTCAGTGATGGGTATACACAAATGCCTGTACCTGCCCTCCGCTTTGCAGGATTAGGAAATAAGTAAAACACCAGCCGTCTGTGTGTTCCAGCAATCACAATAGCATCCAGAGAGCATGGACTTTGGTTCACAAATATTAATTTGAAAAACCCTTTCTTTCATATTTGCCTGAAAAGCAAGCTGGAGGTCATTATAGCTGCATCCTTTATGGAAGCTTTAGTAAAACTGGTAAAACTTTAACAACATATAATGACATCCGAGTTGTCTATTTCCTGGAAAAGATATTGAAATTGCCAGTTTTGGCCTTGGGATTAGGCTGTAATACAGGATGCTTATAGTTTTGAGAAAATTCAGAACTAAAAATACAAAACAGCTTGACACAGACTAATAGAAGGGAAAAAAAGGGCTATCTTAAGTGCTGGTGGCAGGCCAACGTGAGTATTTAGAAATTAAATCCTAAATCTGATTTGTGGGCTAGCAGCAGCTTGTGCTGAGTGCTGCAGGGGGCGAGGGGCAGCTGGGAGGTCCGTGCGTGTCCTGGCTCTCCAGAGGCCGGCTCTGCTGGCACCACCAGCGGCAGTGCTGCCGGGGCAGGCAGCTCTGCCCTCTTCGCCCCAAGCCTCCCAACAGACAGGCTGGATGAGTGGCAGGGAAAATAAAAAACTGATGGCTGCGGGAGGATTCAGATGTCTGTGGATGCCCAGTTTGGCCACGCAGCTACAGCCCTGCTTTGGAAGAGGGTGAGGCCCTCTACCTCCGCTGGCTCTACCTCTCCCCAGGACCTGCAGCCACCCGGGGCCCACAGGCTCCCCTGCATTTGAAGAAGAGGATTTTAGGTGCTGCAAAACCAGCCAGGAAAAGAATTTAGAGCACACCTACAATGTATCGTGCGCCCATCTACAGCTGGTTGATGGATGCAGGTGTGGAGAAGGAACCTAACTCATTCCACGGGAGACGCACGCTGTAGCAGCCGCAAGGCTACAAGGGCGTGTCACTGCTGTCCCGAGAAGGGACGGTGCCGCTGAGGGCCTGGCACACCTGTGCGCCGTCAGGTCCTGGCTGCGAGGTTCCCTGGCCCCCATTACGTGCTTTCTTTCACTTTCACTGCTAATTGGCACTTTTTAGCCATTTTTGCGTGTGGAGCGTGTTAACACAGGATAGGCTTATTATCAAATTAATTAGGAGCTCCCTCCAATTATTCCTGCTGCGCCTGCCGGGCTCTCCCCGCTCCCCCGACGGGCTGCTTGGCCACCATAGACCCTCTGGCGTGGAAGGCCGGAGCGGTGCCACGGGCTCCTCACGGCGCTGCCGCCCCAGCCCCAGCGCTGCCGCCCCAGCTCGGCTGGGCGGGCGGGCAGCATAGCTGCGCCCAGCGGGCTCCGGAGCCGAGGCGCTGCTCCGGGAGGCGAGGGAAGCTGCCCCGGCTCGGCGGCAGCGAGCTCAGGCGTGGCTCCAGCCGGAGGGTGATGCTTCTCCCGGCACAGGTGAGCACGGGGGCTTCGGGGCGGCCCCACACCCTGGCAGGGTTGGGCAGCGTGGTTTGGGTGGGATGCGAGCGGGCACGGCTGGAGCGGAGAGGTTTGTCCCAGCAGCAGCCTCGCCTGCAGCGAGGGTGAAGCTGCAGTACCTGGTGTCGGAAACAGCTGAGGCTCTCAGGCAGGGGACAGGGATTTATATACTGAAACTTGCAACACACGAAACCACAAAAGCAGCTGAAGCCAACCAGCATGTGGACATTTGCTTAATTGAGAAATAAGCACATAGTTGTGGGTCAGTGACTATACAGCTGATTGGCTGAGGCTATTTTATTTTGGAATAATTTACAGTTGTTAAATGGATTTGGAAAAGCCTTAATAGTGGTTATTAAACTATTGACTTAGCCTGACGTGTTCAGTGTAGTAATCCGTGTTTGTGTCTGTCGCTGTGACGAGGCTGCTGGAGCTGGGAAAGGTGCTGGAGCGCCGTCAGCGCGGGCAGGGAGCTGCGGGGCCGCGGGGGCGGGCGGGCAGCGCTCCTCCTGCGCGGACATCAGCAAAGCTCTTCGGATTTTATCTGGGTCAGAAGCAATGCTCTGCTTCCCCATAGTTACAAATTCATTATGTGCATCTCCATCATCATCTATTGAAGTTAATTTAATGTCAAAAACCCTTCTGTACAAAGAGTGACTTTTTTGCACCTGTGCAGAATCAGACTCGTTTTAAACTGTGCAATGAATAACTTCAAGTGCAGCACTCGTCGAGTTTGCCCTTCTGGCCAGCAGTTCAAACTGTTTGCATTCATTTATACCACAGTGGAGGATACATTTGCTAGGACTACAGAGCACATGTTTTACGATGCATGGAAGAAATCCCTCCAAATGAACGAAATATCTCTCCTACTCATCATGTCTCCTGTCCACAGGTGATTTACAGAGCAATTCTTATTTTCTTTCTATTGTTTTCTTTTGTATGATGGTTAAAAAGGCAGTGGACAGATACTTTAAAGACAAATCCTCTTTTTTTGCGTTGTTTAACCCCTAAAATGTTCACAGTACTAAACGCTGGTTTTGCCTGAAACACGGTTCTGTGGGCTCGCAGCTGTGTGTTAGTGTGGAGGCTTTGCTAGGAGGAGTGGAGCTCTTGAGTATTTTACAAAAAGCTTTTTTTTCTCCAAAATGTCAGTTGATGACCAAACTCCAGTAGACGTCAGCCAGGAAGAAGGAATGCTAAGCAGTCAGATTAAAAACAGAAAAAAAAAATAGTTTCCCTTCCAGACTTTGGCTCCCCTGTCTCAGACAATATTATTGTTTCATTAGTTGCCCAGTTAGCCAGAATCCCTTCTGGGAGAGACAGGACGTACATTTCAAAAGGAAAACAAACAAATAAACCATCCTGTAAACCCTCTCATCTCTGTTAGCTTTCAAAGAAAAATATAATTCAAGACTTTTAAAATATGATACAAGGGCAGGGGAGGTCAGAGACCCTGAGGGCATCTTTGGAGGTCATCTAGGAGGCTGCTGTCTGCAGCCAATGGCTGCAATGGTTTTATTTTATCTTTTTAAATCTCCAATTTGGAAACACAGCTTCAGCGTGAATAACTCGCTAGACTGAAAGGGAATTTTGAGGTTGCAGGGGAGAAGAAAAGCCCCACCTATTCAGCAGCAATTACAGAAATGGTGTGAGGCCTGCTGCAAGGAGTCCTGGTGTGAAGTGTGACCATCTCTCCAGTTTGGGCAAAGCCTGACCTGCTGTGGGAAATTCCCTGTTGAGGCCCTTTGCCAGCCAGGACTCCTACACCAACCCAGCTGCCTGGCACACTTGTTGATGTGCCAGCAATCATGTTCTTGCTTTTCCAACCATTTCACAGGCCTAAGGTCAGATGAAAAGGCTCCTCTTTTTGTGTGCTTAGCGATGCAAACCCAGGTAACAGCAGTGACAAAAGTCAGCACGTCCCTCTCTGGCCATTGCACTCGAGCAGTTGCATCTCAATATGTCCTGGTGATGCAGGCGTTCACTTGCAATGTGCAGCCAGGTGAGAGCTGTTTTGTTTTACTAATTATTATGAATTTTTATTTACTAATTATTTTTTAAACATATCTGAACATTTTTTCTTCCTTTTGCCTTTTAAACAATGGTCTTTAGTATTTCTACTTTAGAAAGACCATGTTCTCATTTCAGTTATTCTACAATTGTTTTCTAGTCTTAGAGTTGAGAAGTATTCCTGTATTATGTATATAATGCATGAGTACACTCAATGGATATTCACGCAGTATTCCAAGTGAGAGTTGCTACTTTTCCCACGTACTTAGCTATCCAATAGGAAAGAGCAACATGAGAATTTTCTATCATGAAATGAAAAGCACACAAAACTTTGGGGGCTTCAGGTATTTCAGAACTGTGTCATGTCACTGTATTTACCTCCAAATACTCTGTGAAGTATCTCGTGTGAGGGCACTAACCTAGATAGTTTACGTAAGACCGTAGAAATTCAATTCCAGAAATGAACCTTCGTATCTCTAGGAACAGCTGGAGAGGCTCAGGTCTACTCATCCCGCTCAGAATGGACACGAGGAATTTGGATTAGATGCAGATGGAGTGGGGATTTCGTTAATGACAGAAAGAGAGGCAAACATGTGGAGGCATAACTGCCTGAACGCAATCACAAAATATCTGTGTACGCATTTCTGACTTTAAACGATGAACACCGTAAATATGCTATCATGCAAGAGGCAAAGCATATGTAAACGTAACAATATCCCATTACCTCTCCAGCAAAGAAGAATTTTCATCACTCATTCATATCCCATTGAATCAGCACAAAGACACACTGCTGGCTGTTAATTATCCTCTACAAAGACCTGGTTATTGTGTTCAATTTTAGTAAAGGCACAGTTGTTATTGTAGTGTACATAGAGAGAATGGTACCTCAGGGACCAGGGAGGAAAGAAATATGCTTGTGTAGAATTTTAACTAGGAGAGTTCTGTTGCACTGAAGGAATTCATCGGGTGGGATTTTGATATGTGCTTCAGGAAATTAAGCTTTTTCAAGACAAAAAACCTTGCTGTGACTCTCTGAATATGTGATACTACTCAGTATTTGAAAGACATGAGCCACTTAAAAATAGCTTGCTGTTACTTAAAAGAATTTCTAAGACTGCTTTGACTGAAGGGTAGGCAGGATGAACTGGTCCATTTTCCTCTGAAGTCTGTGACCCTCCAGCCACATCAAGGAAGGTGCATGCAAGAGTTCACGAGGCCCATTCATCTCCCTGGGGTTTTTGAGGGGCACTTGCCAAAGGCAGCAATCCACTTCCTCCACAGCAGCATGGTGGAGGAACTGGGACCTTACACAGGAGCTTTCCTGGCAGGACCCAGTGCCACAGCAGGAGAGCGCCAGCTGGAGCCGCGCTTGGGCTGAGTGCGGTGCTGGGGTCACCAGGATTCATTGGAATTCGGGGAAAGCAGAGCTGGGAACGATGCCGGGTTATGCCAGGGAGCCACGCATTTTCTGCACCAAACTGTTGCGAACACTGCAGTCGCTCGACACTTTAGAGGGTTCAGGAAAGATCTGCTGAAGGTGTTATTTTAGAGGGTGAGTTCTTTCCCACTGTCTGAATGTCAGGCAGGAGGAGGCAAAGCCTCGAGACACTTGGGCTGCTGAAGGCACTGCTGTTGGTACGGAGCAGGTGGGTGGCTCTAGGCTCACGTGGGAGGACTAGCCTTGCTCAGAGGCAGCACAGCAGCTGCAATGAAGTCAGCCTCATTCCCTATTTCTCATTTCTGTTCGATGCCTCTCTTCTCCTTAGTTGTGCAGGGGTAAATACAGAGTTCACGGAGTGGCTGTTTGTTCCAAATGTGCAAGCTGAAAGGACGGGAGAAAGCATGTAACTTTGGGTGGAAATACTGAGAAAAATAAGAAAACAAAATAAACAAAGCTGAAGGAAGATAATTAAAACTTCTATAAATACCAAGGATAGCTAGGAATGAAGGGAACATGAAGATGTTGGGTCAGGAAAGTGAAGCAAGAACTTTGGGGTGGGATATAAGAAACCACAAGACACGACAGGATGATTGCTGTTGGTCACTGAGACATTGGCCATGGCACAGCTGCCTTGAGGTGCCTGTCCCTGCCATGCCACCTGGATGTGACTCTGGTAGTCCTGCTGCTACCTGCTTTCCTAGACTCCAGCAGAATGGGACCATTTCTTTTGCAGTCCCTCGTGGTCTCCAGTATAGCAGCTAAAAAATCAGCACCAAAAGGCACAGTTCACTTAGGAGATGCTTGGATCCTTGCCTCGCTTTGCAAAGGAAAGACCTGCATAGCTACCCCCAGAATCCCACACTTGGGCTGATTAACAATGAAATAGGGTGATTGTACCTTCTGCTCATCTGCCAGCACTGTGCTCAGCATTAAATCCTGCCCAGCTTGGAGCAGCTACTTTTCTTTGCACCGCTGTAATGGGAAGATTAGTATCGGTTCATGCTCAGAAACTTCCTGCTCAGAGCAGCTAGAAACAGTTCAGTAATGAAGTGTGGTACATCGTTTACTTTGCTTCTTTTAAGTTCTTTGAGATTGAGGTGGGAGATACCCACTGCAATATGGCCAACAAGAACTGTAGAGTGTCTCTCCTGTGATGAGACCTGATATTTAAACTTGATGTTTGCTGCTCAAATGATGTCTGTAAACAAGCAGGATTCCAATGCATCTCTACTATTCACAGCTTGGGAAGTATTGCAAGACCATTTTGTCTGTATGTCTTCTTGTGACCAGAATGATTTTTTGCATTTTGGCATACCCCTGGGTTAGAAGGGATAAATATTTTTGGGCTTTTAATAGTGTTGCTACAAACTGTGTAGTGTTCTAATAGCTGCTTGTAAAGTTCCTGCTTATTTAGGAGAGACTTGTATCACATCTGTGTAATTTTTAATGTTTAATATTAAGACATCTTGAGAGGATTTTAAAGATTATTTTTTCTGTTGCTTTTTAGTGATGAGTCAGAAAATAGTTTTGATGCCCTTTCTGCCTCTGATTTTCCTGACCCCCAGCTGTTGTCCGGCAGCTGGAACGATGCACACTGTACCTCCCAGCATCTCATTGGCAGCACGAGGGGAAAATAGCCCTCAGCAAAATTCTGTGGGAGACATGCTGTGCTCCATGTGTAAAGCTGGTGGATCAAAGATATAAACTAGGAGTATGTGAGGTTTTCCTTCAGTTCCTGCAGGGGGGTAAGACTTGCCGTGACTAGATTTACCTTCTAGGAATGCAAAGTCAGTGTGGAAGAATGCTGGGTCTTCTGGTTTCCTCAATGTTTGGACTGTTTTTATCAGCCTTGTAATAAAAGGATAGCAAAATTAATGTGCAAAATGTTGCAAGAGAAACTATCAGCTGGCCAGCATCTAAGGGATGTATTTGTACCGCGTCCCAGAAGCTCAAGTGTGATCAAGTTCAGGTGCTCAGGTGGAGCAACAGAGTGGGCAGATTTTCTGTGCTCTGACCTGAGGAGTGGGGACAGTTTGCTTTCCTTCCTCCTCTCCGTGTTTTTCCCTTCATTCAGTCAAGCAGCCTGACCACCCAGAGCTATTTTGCATCAGACGGACACAGCCCAAAGCATGGGCTTTTCTGGTATATAAATTGCATCTTCTTATTATGACTATCCTAATCTATTTCTAAAAGTGCTGATTCCAGTAAGTGGCTGTCATTTCCTTATGGCTCAATTCATACCATGGTTAAACACTACACAACAAAGGAAGGGGACATTTGCTTGTGTAGCCTTCAGTTTTGGCCTGAATACTGTCTGAATACTGTCTGAATACTGAATACAGGGTTAGTCTTTATGCACAAGGTAAAGAAACACCATGGCAAATGTTGACTGAAAGTCTGAAAGCTGTTAGAGATGAGCTGGGATCTCTGAATGTTCGAGAAAATGCGTATCAAAATCCAGAATACTTTATTAGAGTGGTATTTGTGATCTTGCTTTTCACACTTTGTGTTGCAGCACAGGGAATTCCCTCAAGGTCATAGTTTCCTGGTGGATGCTATGCCTTAACAGGATTCAGAGCAGCACTGTAGGGAAGCAGCAAATGAGCTCAGCTTGGACCATCAGCTTTGAGGGGTTTGGGCCCCCATAGCAAGGCCTGGGTCAGCCCGAAACACCCACAAGGACACACCTGAAGAGAGAGATGTCTAAGCAGTGCTGGCCCACAAGGTAGGTGACTGCAACTTTGGGTTGGTTTGTGCTACATAACAGAGCTCATTTGGGACTTCAGCATGGAAGCAAATGTGTGTCAACTGCACAGGTGATGGATGGAGTGAGTAATCTCACAAGATATGTGAGAAAAACACAGAGATGAGATCAGCCACAGGGGAAGTAGACCAGAGGTTGGATAAAAGTGAAAAAGAACAAAGAAGGGGAGAGTTATTACTCTTTTTTTAGAATTGTAGAATTATTTAGGTTGAAAAAGTTCTTTAGGTTCATCAAGTCCAGCCATTGACCCAGCACTGCCAAATACGCCACTAAACCATGTCCCTAAGCGTCACATCTATATGGCTTTTAAATCCCTCCAGGGATGGTGCCTCCACCACTTCTCTGGGCAGCCTATTTCAATGCTTGATAACCCTTTCAGTGAAGATAGTTTCCTAGTATACAATCTAAACCTCCCCTGTTTAGATTGCAGCTGTTTTCTCCTGTTCTATTTCTTGTTACTTGGGAGAAGTGGCTGAGTCCCACCTGGCTACACTCTCAGGTAGTGCAGGGTGATGAGGTCCCCCTTGAGCCTTCTTTTTTCCAGGCTAAACACCCCTAGCTCCCTCAGCTGCTCCTCATAGCACTTATTCTCTAGACCCTTCAGCATCTTTGTTGCCTTTTTTCTGGACATGCTTCAGCACCTCAATATCTTTCTTGTAGTGAGGGGCCCAAGACTGAACACAGATTTTGAGATGTGGCAATCACCAGTGCCAAGTACAGGCACATGATCACTGCCCTGGTCCTGCTGGGCAGAGTTTTTGGGACTAAAACAACCACCCAGCGTAAGCACTGAATCAGAAAAATTTTCTTTTTGTGAAGGAATCCAGAATGGTTTTTGGAGCAAGAACTGCCTGTAAAATGAGAGTCTGCTTCCTGGGATGGAAAAAGGAAGCATATTCAGCATGAAAGGGGTTAAAAAGCAGCAGGAGGGACTTCATCCTTCTCCTACTCATCCTTTACCTCTTCCTAGGAACTACATTTCCTGATTAAAGGATATGTTATGTAAACCATGCAAATTGGTCATGATTACACTTCAAATGTAAAAACACATGTGTTGCACTGGGCCCTTTCTGGGCTTCTCCATGAGTGAGTATGTGTGCCTAAGGCATATGCTGCTGCCTTACCCATGGCTCTGCAGGGCTGGCATCGCAGGAGCAGCCAGAGAGCAACAGGGCAGAACAGCCAGGGGCTAAGGGAGCACTGGGTGCCAGGGACTGGAGCCCTGGTGGGAGAAGAGCTGGCAATTTTCTATTTGACAAAAACCAAATGTTGAGAAAAACCATTTTTGTAATGGCCAGATAAGATGGCAGCAGGAGCAGCAACTGTGAAACAGCTGGTGCCTCTGGACAAGAGAATGTTACATCTTTGTTTTGGTTACCTTTAAAACCTTTCTGTTATTAACAAGGATTCTGCTAGATGCCCTTTCCTAGATGCAGGCAGGCTGCTGGACCGAGGTGTGCCTGCGTGATCCATCACACAGCCAGCAGAGTGGGAATGCCTCGGCACCCCGGGAGCCTGGGTGTATCTCATGTGCCAACCAGGGCAAGTGGAGGGAAGGTCTCTATGGCCACCAGGTCAGCCTCTGGGGGCATTTGGATTTAATCACGTCTCATATATGGCCAGGGGTATCATTGTATTTTTCAGCTTTGCTTTTTCCAACCGTTTTAGATACCTCATGTGGGGAAAGTAGTATCTTTTAAAGAATACATTCTATATTTGGTAGTGAGTGATTCGAGGCATGAACGTGTCTGAAGGAGAAAGGCTTTTCAAGCAGCTGGCTCAAAGGTTCCTCCACAAATTCTGCTGGGCCCTGCCTCTGAGTCGTGCTGCCCTCTCACCAGCCTCAGCCTTGAGGAATCAATTCGGGAACCGCTTGAGACTCTGCCTGATATTCTTCAATGGTCTCTTTCTACTCCGAAAGAAAAATACAGGGAAATATCAGAGAGAATTAGCAACTTAGATGGGTGGGTGACAAGGCTTGAAAGCCACACAGAGGTGATTGAGAGAGAAGCACTGTCTCACAAGGAAACAGCTACTAATACTGCACAGGTGGTGGGCTTGGAAAAATTAGTCTTGGGGTTTTACTAAGTACAGCACAACCTTAAATAAAAAGGTGGAAAACCAGATGTAATTTGTCTTCAGCCAGGATCTTGGCAGTAGAACTAATTGACAAAATGTTGGGAATGGCCTCTCTTAACATCCATGCCGAAAATCTCAAGTTGGCTCTAACGCCATGGGGCTGTAAAGAGACACTTCTTACACACAAGCATGTCCAAAATGGTTCAGAGCAGAGAGCATGGGCCAGGCAGCAGCAGGATCTCTGGGGGCTTTGCAGGATTTCAGGTTCAGATTTTGAAGCATTCAAAAGGACACTGAGATGCTGCTGAATTCAGAGCCTGTCTCACCATTAATGCCTCAAGTCGTTCTCCTTCTGCATAACTACAGGTGAGAACCTGGGCAGAACCAGGGCTGGTTGCACCTGGGAGCTGTGTCTGCAGCTGGTCTGCTGCTTCCAGGAACGCTGCTGTGTGGCAGCACTTTGCAAACTGTGAAGGTATGTTGGAAAATCTAGAAGAGGAAGGAAAATGTTTTCCAAAGAACAGAATGGAGCACGAGTTAAATTAGATTCTTAGTCAGAAGAAGGGACAAGGAAGAATGTTGATCCATTCTTCTTCTTTGAGATAGAAAGATGGTGAAATGGAGGATGAACTGGGATTAAAAAAATGGGAATTTATTTCTTGGTTCTGCCATGAGACTTCACATGTAATCTCTGGCAAGGCTCTTGATGCTCTTGCACATCTCACTCATGTCTGTGAAACTGGGATAATCTCTTCCGTGATCACAAAAGATTTTATGAGGAGAACATCCTCAATGATTTGAGTCCTCAAGTGGGGAGGTAGAGCAGTATCAGAGGGAGTTCTCTGATTTTCTTCTATTATGGGCACCGCTGAGTTCGATAAGAAACAAGCCAGGATTTCAAACAGTTTTGGAGTTGAACAATGTTGGTATCCAACAAAGAGCAAATGTTTTTTAATTGAGAGATAAGGATATTTTGCTTCTCACAGTGTAAACACAAAAATATTTGTCTTTGTAGATTAGCTGCAGCAATGAAAATACTTTGCATAGTCACTAGTTGGGAGTTCTCAGACTTGGTTAATACATCCTAAATGGTCTGGCGCAGGCTGGAATGGGGAGTTGAATTAAACACAAGACACTGGGCAGGGTGAGGCTTTTTCACGTAGGATACAGCCAGTTCTGCTCTCTGTGGTCTCTGCTTATGACCTTCACACTGATGACCACACAGCAAATGTGGACAAACCAAGGAGGAAATGGGAGACAGGACCATCAGTTCACTGTCATGTTGGTTGCCACTGATTTTTGATGAAAGATTGGCTGCCTCTCTGCCCCCATGGGAAACCCTTAACATACTTTAATTCCTATTGATTTCTATTTGACAAAAGTGGTACCTAACTCACAGTTTACAGAGTTAGATACCACTTATCTAACTTCTGAGGTCCTTTATTCTGACTTTGACCAATAAGTTTCTTCTCCCCATGGAAAGCCTGGGGGCAGATTACAAAGTTTCACAGATAATTTGTAAACACCTAAAATGGTTGTGGGTTTGGGTTTTGGTTTGGTTTTTTTTCCTGTGGCCTTTAGAAACCTGCTTCCCAGCTTGCCTCCTCCATTGCCTGAAAATCATGGGAATAAGGAAATATTTGCTGACTTCCAAATGTGAATTACAACAGAACTGTGAGGGTCTGGGTCCCAGAATCTCAGAAGTGAAGTGTATATTTAGCTCTGAGTTTCTGCAGAGTCCTACTGCTCTGGGGCCTTGACTCTCTAGGAAACAGTAAATAAGAAAAAGGCAGCTCTCTCCTTCTGGACTAGAGATAACTTGCAGGTTTCACTGACTTATTTTATTATAGATGTTTATGTTGAATTGTCCTACTACAGAAATTATATAATTCACCCAGGAAATAAAATGGCTTCAATGACTAACTTGAGTGTCACCAAAAAATCAGTGAGTACTGCCAACTTTCTAAGGTTTTATAATACTGTTCCCTTAGACTGTTAACATCGGAGTCAACTTGTTAAATATTTACTTATTTAACAAACATGCTGTTTTAACTTCCTCCCTATACCCTTAAGTAATGAATGACAAAGCACAAAAAGAAGGCTACTCACCTAGTTTATTTTAGATTAGGAAAAACAGGGACTGGCAGGTATAATGTACTAAATAGAATGGGTATTTATATTCCCATAAAATTGTAAAATGTAGCTAGTTTAGATGATTGTAAGAGTTTAGAGTAGTTAAGAGTTTAGAAGACTTTATTGCTCCAAGCCTTGGAGATTTTTATTGCCTTTCTAGGTCATTATTATTCTCTTGGCAACAAAAGAATAAAAAAAAAGTTAATAAAAAAATTTCAGGATAAGATCACAAACACGTAGCAGCAAGAATAACAATACTACACACATCCCTTTGTCACCCTGTGACAAGAATGGGCACCTCTGTTTTACTGGAGTTAATCTTTTTGGGAAGAAGAGGAGAATAGCAGGATCTGGCTGCTGAATCCTGTCATTATCTTTCCTTCACGTGGGGTATGAAGGACAGTGAATCAGAGCACTGCTAGATATGGCCACAGGCACCCAAGGCAGCCTAGGTGCATTGATTGCTTCAGCACCTACAAGGCAAGATTGCTGAGCTTGAGAGACAAGTTTCCATGTTACACAATATGAAGAATATAAAGCTCCTGGACTGTATTTTTAGAGATGTAAGCGTGCTTAGCAAAGGAGGGTCTGAGGTATACAGCGCAGAAGAGAGGGATAGATGAAAGCTGAGTTACTGTGACTAGAACATAAAAAGTCAGGCAGTCATCCAGAGGGGGTTGTGAATGTTGGAGTGCCAGAGTTTGTCCCTGGATGTGTTACTGACAGGTGATGAACACACAACCCTGGAGTGAAGTAAACAAACCTTGTCAAACACTCCCAAGCTATGAAGAGGGAGAAATGTGACTGAGACAAGCACTGTAGTGGGTAAGTGGTTTCTTGAAGATCGTGTGTCCATTGATACATGGTGCAGCACTGGGCGTGGACCCCTCTTGCTTTCAGCTTCCTTCAGCATCCAGTGAGGCGCCAGAGAGGTGTGACACTGGCAGGAGTGTCTCTGGCAGACCAGCAGAGCTTGGGGCCCTGCATTGTGCTGAGAAGGGTGAGCAGTGCCAAGAACCCTGACTTAACCTCCTTCAGCTGAGCCTTCTGCATGGATACCACACCTGTATTGCAGAAAAACCAGGAGCATTAAGAGGCCCAAGATGTGTGCCAGATCCATGGACATCAGTGATGTGACAGATCAGAAAGTGGGATGAGAGGCTTTTTAACAGCACTGGTTCCTGCTACCTTAAGATCAAACTCCAGGCTGCCAGGACATGAAGTTTATCTCTAGTCTGCTGTGAACTGGAAGGTGCTGTTTTCTCTTTGTCTAGTGTGCTGCACATGTAGATTCTTGTGAGGGTATCCCACAGGGTCTTTAAGAACAAAATCTGGCCCTTCCTTTCATGTTGGGTTTCAGCTCATCAGGTTTGAGAAATCTGCATGAAAAAAAAATCTTTTCCCCCAACGTCGAAGGGCAAAAAAATGGAGTATGTCATCATCAAAGCTGGATAGCGATAGATCAGAAATCCAGCACAGACCAGTAGTCCTGTGAGCTGCAGATCTGATGGGGCTTGGTTTCCCTCGGGCAGATCTTGTTTGGATTCTCCTAGGTCTATATAGCTGGAAGCCCTGACTGCAGCTTTTCCTGTGGGTGGGTATTCATAACATCTTTCATCTTGGCAGTTTTCTTGGTGTTTAATAAGGGTTTAACTCAAACTTCAGTGGGTCCCCTTTTACTTAGCAGCTTGTTCTTATGAAATGTATAGGAATGTAGCATTTTCAGCCTTTTCTTGCTCTGCCAGATGTGGTTAAAATTGGCTACTGTTTGTTCTTGTTCCTTCCCTCTTGCACAACACTCAAGTATGTACATGCACGTCTGTGTGCACACATGCGCGCACGCAGAGATTTATTATACATATGAAGAGATAACAATCTCAACCCCATTTTAATTTCTGTAGGAATCCAGGCTAGGAAAAAATGTATGGCAACGCTACTTCTTTGGAAGAGGAAAAGGAGGATGAACTGATTTTTTTTTTCCTATGCAGCAGACAGATTATTGAATTACCACTTTGCTTAAACATAACGTGTTGCGGAAAATCTGGCACTACTATTAAAAAGTGAAAGACGTAGTGGGCTCTGTGTCCTGGAACTGCAGAGTCGTGCTTGTGCACGGCATGCACGCTTTGCCTCTAGTGCCAGAGTGGTCCTGCTGAGACTGGAGGAATGCATAGGGAATGGAGGCTTGCCTCGACATCCCGTCTCCATTTTGTCTTCTGGAGCTCTGCCACAGAAAAGAAGGAATTTTACCCTTCATTTGTAAGTAATTAAGATGATAGTGGAGTTTGAATTTTCCAACTTTGTGAAAACAAACTAATAGCAATGATCCACTTCAATAACTCAGATATTAATTGACACAAGAGAGAGAAACAATACATTAAAAAATAATTAACTTTCGTTAATTAATTTTTAGGAATAGGAAGGACACCTGCAGCACGTGCAGATGTTTGCAAGTGTCATTAGACTGGGAAGGTTGTGCAGTAATTTGGAAACTGAAATAGGTCAAAAGGACCAGGAATGATCCGCAGCATTGTTTGAGAAGTAAAGTATGTGACTGCTAGTGAGCTGCAATAAAGGTGATGAAGATGTGCATTTTTTTAAGGATGTTTATAGAAGCCAGAGGTTAATTAGCAGTTAAAAAGCATCCGCTGGTGTTTTATGTGAGCACCATGAGTGTGTTAATTATCATTTTCAGACTCAAATATGCCTCTTTCAGACTTATGCTGAAACAGACTGATAATTCTTTTACCGAGGCATTTCTTAGATAAATTTTAATTAGTAACTTTCCCCCTTCCCCCCAAACAGTTTTCTCCCGTGACCAGAACTGGAATTTCCTCTCACTCGGCTTTCTCTTCCTTGGTATTTGTGATGCAGTTCGAGTATTACCTGTGGTAATGCAGGAAGGTGAGAGGTAAGGGGAATGCATCTGTTACCAAATTGCATCTGTCTTGTCCAAATTTTAGATTTTGACTTTGCAGAAACGTAGACACAGAAAAATGTGAAACGAACCCTACAACTTTCCACCTCCTCTTTCAAAGTTAGTGAGTAGAAAGGCACAAACCTAATTTGTTATCTTCCTCTTAATGTTTTGTCTACTTTAATAAAATGATGCTTCTAGGAAAGACCACAGAAGTTTTATACGCCACTGTGAACATGCCAGAACTCTCTTCAAAAACTGGGGTTCCTCACAGGGAGTGGAACCAGGCATCTTGGGATTTAGGCCTGTCGGTTGAGATGACACAGGCTGTGTGAAATGCCCTAGTGCCAATTACAACAAAATGCTGAGAACCTCCATGAGGTCAGGTCATTCTTTGCATCAGACACCTCTCAGGGGACATTCTCATGTCACACCGTCTCTCCTGTCCAGCCCTCTTCCTGTAGGTTGCTACCCACAACTCCTTCTTTCAAAGATCCTGTCAGGGACTTTTTTTCCCCTAAGAAACGAAAAACCTCCCTCACCTGAAGATATGTAAGAATTCAGAGCTGTCATACAGGTTTCCAAATGACCTTAAATGGACATTCATTTGATCTCTCACTGTTCAGACCACACTGTGGCCTTCTGGCTGCTGGAACTGAGACAAGTCAGAGAAAGCACGGGATGTGGTTTGGACTACAGCCCCAGACTTCCTTCTCCTAGAGGGAGCCATGGAGTCCTGCTTGCTTTTGTTTTGGGAATGGGAATTCAGACTGAGATTCATAAAAGTAAGTCAATTCATCCCTCCAGAAGTACTTCCTTTCAGAATCTGTAACTCCTGCTAATATATTTTTAATTTTTCAGCAAACATATGTGCATGTATATAATGTGCTAGTCTCTTTCATTTCACTGGCCTACCGTTCTATGAGTACTATTAAAAATAAAATGCCAAATTGTGAGAGAGAATTACACTAGACAAGAAATACACAAGACTGTTTTTTTCCATTCAGGTGACTTTTATCTAGGTATCTATTTATTTACTTCCATTCAAATTTTGTGATGGGTTATGGAGGAAGAACCTTAGATGTTGTATTACTGATTCTGCAAGTCAGGTTTACGTGGCCTCTTCCTCTGAACAATTTTACTAACCTTATCTAAAGGATCTACAATTTTCCCCAATTATTTCTATGATTAGATTTTATTTGTTGTGATGACCTTGAAGGGCAGGAATCAAGCATAAATAAACAGGATAATGATGGGGCCCAAAGACAGTAACTTTTAGGAAGCTTGAAAAAAACCCTGTATTTCTCATTTAAGAGAGGTGAAATGAAAGAATGATTAACTTGCTAAATGGCAAGTTTTCAGCCATGTCCTGATCTGCTTTTTCCTGCTGCCTCTTACCAAATGGGAGGGAGGTGACTTTGTTTCATCTTTGTAAGAAAGAAATATTGTTAATGAAAAAATTCCTACTTAGATGGACTATGCTGCCAGTTGAATAAAAACCACAAGACTTAACTAATATACTCTTTATTTATTTCTTTACACAACTATAACCAAGATAATGAAATTAATGGGAAAAAACCTCCTTGTGCAATTACACCAAACTTTGTTCCCTATTGCAGTGACAGTTTAACACAAGAAAGAAAAAACAGCAGAAGTAGTTTTCTCTAATGTTATTAAGAATAGAACCTGTTTACCAGTCAAATACTAGATGTCTCTAGCGAGTCTGAAAATTTGCAAAATATACAAAAATGTATCACCTGGGGAGAGATACAGCTGTAACAAACAAGGAAGAATTTCTGATTAAAAAGGAACATGACTTATTTTGTCCCAATTGCTCAAAAAAATTCATAAATACAATGACTAGGTTGAAAACAATGTCCCAGAGGTCTGTCCTCACATATTGGTGCATGTAGAGCTTGGACAGACTTTCTGTTGGCCCCATTCCTTGAAGATCAGTCATCTGTGTTGGTGAAGAGTCACAGCCTTCAGATTTGCGCACTGGGTTGTTAGGCTACTGATTCACAGGTTCTTCCTCTTACCAGGCAGCGTGCTTCAGACCTCCAGTGAAGTGCACGAAGAGCCTGGAGCTGGCATGCTCCTCCTGTGGCTGCCCATGAGTTTGCTAGGCCTGCCTTTACCCCATCAACAGCTTCTACTGCATGCAAGCAGACCAGCAGAATCAAATGTCTCCCCTGCTAAAAGCTGGATTCAGGTACCACAGACTTCTCTTTGACCTTTCTTTAATGGAGTTGTTTCAAGCAGAGACCAGTATTTTTAGAATTGCTTCCCCATTTAAAACAGAAAAAATGCTCTCCTAAAATCCAGTTTCACTAAGTATTATTTGTCCTTCATATGGTTACACTTGGATACCATCACACTTATGCAGCAGACTACACAAATGTTTTGCTATTTCACATGCTCTCAGGTACCATTTGTGCTCCTCTAAAGGCTTGAAATCCTGGGCTACTGACAAGACATTTCACACAAAACATAGCCAAAAGCAAGTTCCTGTGCTGTCCTGCAAGCTTGACACCCTGAATTAATCTACCTGCAGGTGCTGAAGGGAGTCTTACCTCTCCTCATCTACTCCCACCCACGGAGCTCTGTTGCTCCCTGTGTCTAGGTTGACTCAATTTAGCTTGCAGTATCAGAAGCGTATTTTTGCAGGATTTATTTCCTTATGGCGACGTCCATGAGCTATTAGGTTGGCTTAGCTTCTGGGTAGACCACACCTACTACTAAAGCCTGCTTCCCCCCTGCAAAATTTGTGTTCTTGTAGCCAGAAGAACAGGGAGGTGCTTTCTGGAGGATGATGAACCAATACCAGAGAAGACTTTTCTCTAACCACTGCTGATTTTATACCAGGCAAGGGCTCATTTCTCTATTTGATGAACTCGAGTCATGCAAGTATCTCAAATACTATGTGCTGACTCACGAAACCTCGCAAGTCAACTTCCTGTCAGTCCTGCCTGTGGCCCTATAAAGATGACCCAATATTCTTCAGCAAATGGACCCATATGGGATGTAGAAATTAAGAGTGCAGTATCCAGGACTGGTAGCTAAACTCTTATTCTTGTCAGCTAAGACTTAAATTGCAAAAGCAGGCTGAAATTCAGGATGAAGTTGAATTCTACGAAGTTTAAGAGGTCTGATTCAAAACCTTGTAACTATCTGGGTTTTGTAGTACCATGTAAATGTTCAGCACTTAGAAACATGTGGCTTTCCAGATTCTACTGAAATTTTAAACAGATAAGTAAAATAGAAGAAGGTACCTCAAATTCAAAAAGACACCTCTCCTGAATGGTTAGGTTTTTTGGTGTTCTAGTTATTTTCTGAGGTATGAGATTTACAGATAATCCTGCCTGTTGTCCTTCCAGTAAAGGACACGTTTTAAGGTAGACTATTGAATGGAATCCCTACTGATTATTCAATGGCATTTCAGACCCAGCCTTTCAAACTAAAGTGACCTGAGCCTGAGTTTTCCTGGTCTTACATTCTGTCACAGCAGAATGCATTCCTGTCTGTCTTGTCCAGTTGCATTCTAGGCTTCAGCATGGCAAAACCACCACTCTCCAGAGGAATGGAGTACCACAGCTGTGAAAAATGAACTGGATGACATACCAACAATCCTTCAATAATATATTCCTTTCAAGAAATGCAGGCTTACCAATAGAAGGGACTACTAAAGACATAAATAACATGTCACAGCTCAGAAGTTTCAAAGGATTATAGAGACAGAAAAGCTATTTCCAAGTATAGCAGACACTGTGCTGGATGGAAGTTGTGTTAAGACAGTGCACTTCCTTCTGAGTTTGTACTGAACTGACACAGAGACTGAGCTCCAAGACTTAAACCAATGAGATTTAAGTTAGAGTGGACAAATACAGCATTGAGCTTACAACAGAAATACAGGGTAGGTATTAAGTTTTAGCGTTGTTTCCAAGTTGCATCTTGTTTCATCCCTCAAAAACTTCTCTCCAGTTTCATCAGAAGCTAGTAGACATTGTTTCCTCTCCCATATTATACTGCTACTTACCCCAAAGGCTGCATCTCAGTTCTGAAACTGCTGCATTTCGGTATCTGGTAGAGGCATTCTTATTATTTATAGAACAGTATTACTTTCTCTGTATCTACACAGCTCAAATTACAACACCCCATTTTCAGCAAATTGATCAAGAATTCATCCCAGGACCTGCAGTTAACCAGGAAGAGCCTAGAAGCAGGAGGCAAGGGCTTAAAGAGGCAAGGCTCTTTAAGAATAAACTGGCCATGGTTAGTTTATTCAGATCACATACGGATACAGTACATCTGGTGGGCAAGCTCAAGAAAGAGAAAACAACGGCTCCTCTAACTGGGCATGGAGCTCAGTCTCTGGGGATACTGCCACAGTGCTAACTCTGCAGGAAGGCCGGCACCTACAGGAACTCAGGTGTCCAGTTCTGACACAGTATCTCCCTCATATGTCCAGGACTTTTCTAATGAGTGTCTTAATGCTAGTATACTGAGAAGCAAGAAAACCCTAATGTCTTTTCTCATTTTAATTTTTTTTTCTTCTCATGTGTTCTTAATCTCCACTGGGAAGTGGTAAATAGACACATGTGATTTCTATTACCAACCAGTTTCTATTTAACTATTCTGAGTCTCTTTACACCTCTTTTTCACAATAGCTTTTTTTTGCAACTTTCTTGTAATTTATCTTGATTATTTGTCTACTTTTTAAACAGTCTATTAATAGTCTAGTTTAGTTCTTTACCTGAATTTAAAAATACCATAACAATGTCCCCCCTAATTTTAGATACTTGACTAGAAAAAGATGGTCTTTTGCTAGTGTTAAGCCCAATTACATCTGAGTTTTATTGCACTGAAAAGTTCTTTTATATATAAACTCAACCCCATTACTGGTATTGCAAATCTTTCTGTCTTAAAGCACCGCAGTTATGTCCCAAGCCTGCAATCAGATCCATGTAGGTAAACTACTCTATTGACAACATCCCCCTGAAGTCAGACAGCTCTCAACATGCACCCAGCTGCAGAAGAACAACTTTCCTATTTAGATTGAGCCCTAGACAACATGATCTTCCTAAAGCAAAATGCCATTGATAGTATTTGGCAGTACCCTGCTAAATAGCAAGGACCAGTTTTTCAGTATCATTTTCCCCATCACAGTATCTGAACAGGAATTATTTCTCTTACACATCAGTCTTTAAATGAACAGCTCGGTTGCTGAAAGTCTAAAGTAATCAGTAATAGTTCTGGTTCCAGGATGACAGACTCCCAAATGTTTCACTAGCAACTTCTGATATTGCCAAACAAACTACAAGTTCTATATTAGCTGTAGAAGTCTTTTTTTTTAAATACTGCAATAGTCAGGTAATTCTGCATTTTCATTTTTTTCCTGAAATGTCCTTATGTATGTATACTGATGCATTTTTAAAGGTTGTGTATATTAGATTCCACTGGCTAAAAATTATTTCTGACACTGTTTTAAAAAACCCCTGACTTCCGTTTCTAGTTACAAGTTTTGCTTCTTATTAAAATAAAAAATACAAATTGCAAAAAACCCTTCTTCTTTATGGCTGTGTTATCTACCTTGCCAACAACTGATTCTAAAGCAGAATTACAAGAGACTGTGTAAACAAATACAGACACTTAAAAACCAGAAGGGTTTGGCTGGGGTTTTTTTAACTACCATGGAAAAAATGAATTGTGACAAAAAGATTTGGGATTAATTTACAACTCAATAATAAGTCACCTGAAGTTATTCTCAACATACCAGCAAAAGTAAATTGGTTAGAAATAAGACTAAACACCACACAGTAAGAACCATCTTCCACTGACAGCAAAATACTGCAATCTTCCTTCATCATAACTTCCTGATATTAAATTCACATTTTCTGAGTGCATTTTTTCCTGTTCTGTAATAGTTTCTAAGTTAAGCCTGGGCAGTTACTGCAAGGTCATAGTGCTGGGACTGATTAAAAAGCACTGTTTATGCTCTGCTCAGAGAGGCTGTTGAAAATCTTGACCGTACTTCCGGGTTTCCTAGTTACTAACTTCACCATGAGTTTATCTCAGGAGCCTGGGACTCCACATACTCGGCCCAACTGTGGACATATGAAACTGTGCTCACTGTATCTCCCCGTTAATCCTCAGTTCTCATCACATTAAAGATTGTAACAGGAAAGTAGGTTTCAGGTTTTTTGGCCTCATTCAGACTCCTTGGAACACCACACTAAGGGTAACCATGAAAAATTCATTCTTCGGGCACACTTGCAAGCTAAGGGCCAAAAACAGCACCTCAACCTACACACTGTCCTATAACCCTGCACATGCACTCAGATGCGACAGAAGGCCAAGCCCAAATTGTTCCCCTCTACAGGAACCCTTCACAAGTTACATGGTGTTACAGAGAAACAGGCCCCACTAATAATCATTCCTGTATCATCATACACTTATGTAACGTTTTAAACATATTTCCTGCCTTAGTTTAACAATCCCAGAGCTCCCAGTTTCCTTTGTGTTGCATAACATGAGACACAGACCAGCAAACTGACGCTGAGGGGAATCTTACTAATTCTCATTAACATGACGAAAATAAAGCCTGCTGGCACAAACGCTCGATCCGTGCCAAGGCTCGGGTGCCCAGCTCAGGGCAGGTACTCCCGCTGGGAGGACGTGTCGCGCTAAACTCTAACTCGCGGCCTTATCCTGCACGGGTTTTGCTCTGCCCTAGAGACGGCGGAGGTTTTGGGTCCCCCGCGCGGGTCCGGCAGCTGCGAGCCCGCCACAGCGCTTATGCAACGGCGGCACGGCCCCGCTGAGGCGGGCGCTGCCCGCGGGCTGCGGCCGGGCTGACCCGGGCGCCCCGTCCCGCAGGGGGGCGGCCAGCGGCAGCCCGG
>VZTG01005355.1:160462-355123 GCA_013397845.1 Melanocharis versteri
TCTCCCTGAACTCGCCCATTGTGGGTAGGACGCGCAGCCGTCACCGCTCGCTCTGCTGGCGGCCACCTGCAGCAAGATCGGCCCGCCGTCGCCGGAGGAGGATGAGGCCGCCGCCGCCGCCGCTGCCTCTCACTCTGCCGGAGCGGTGAGTGCCCGCCCCGCCGCTCTCGCACGGCCTGCCGGGGGGAGAGACAGCACAGCCAGCCCGCCCGCCCGGGGGGAGGGACGGGACACACGGCACTGCCCGCCCGGGGGGAGGGACGATAGCAGGGCCGACCTGCCAGGAGAGGGGTCCCCGGGCTCCCCTGCCTCTCCAGGAGGAGCCGGGCTCCCGGGAGGAGGAGGGAGCCAAGCTCCCCCCTCCCCCGCCATTGGGAGCGGCGCCTTCATTTACTTTCAAAAACGGGGGGAGGCGGGAAGCTTCCCTCCCCCGACCCTGGCACCGGAACGGCTCGCTCGGCACCCGGCGAGGCTGGGAGGCATCTCACCTCCACCTGAGCGCGCCCCCGGTATCCTCGCCTGGCTGTCAGCCTGGAGCCGCGCAGCCAGGCAGGAACACAAAATGAAGGCTGGCTGCAGGGAAGGATGTAGTGAAGTAAAATGGCTGTTTAGAAGCGAACGCGGTGGTGGAAAGCTGCTTCCTGTATCGACGCTGTTTTTCTAGGGAGAGTTATCATGCGGTTCCTCGTAGCGTTTTCTGTCCTTATCTCTTATGCGCCGTCGCCTCTGAAAGGAGCCTTGATGACCTTGGGACCTTGTGTGATGAGATGGGTCTTGCAGACTAGAAGCGTATTCTTGCTGAAGCTAGTTTAACAATCCCCATAACAAAAGCCTAATGAAAACTCATGTTCCTTAATTGGTCTAGCTAAATCTTGTGTTGACATATGCTCATAAAATTCAAAGAGATTATGCATTTCTAAATAACTGATACCTAAAAATATTGGTATATTAAAAGAGAGCTCCAAAATATCTTCTAAAATGACATGATGTAATTTTTTGGCCTTAGCCTTTGGAAAATTACACATGTTACTGCTAATCTTTTTTTTTTTTTTTACAAAAATATCTTTAAAATTGGCAAAAAAAAGCCTTTTTCTTTTCCTTTTTTTAAAGCCAGTCTTGTTGTTTAAACTTGCTGTACAACAGCCTTGTATGGTTTTAGGATTCTGTGAATAGGAAGAAAAACTGCAAAGCATTGTACTGGTGGATGAGGTGGCTTTCGCAAGCTTTTAACAAATGTCAGAGCGTTAGTGATAGAAGTTTCTAAATACTTGCTAAACTTTAAAATACTTTCCACCTGTACATTACAGCTTACTTTACATAAAGGGAAGCTGAAGCAAAATAGCTGTCTGAGGTCATGCAGCAGGTTGTAGACTAATGACAGAGCTTGATACACTCCTACGATTCTGACCCCTTTCAAGCATCCTTTCTGCCAAAACTATTTATTTGCTCAAGCAGTATGTTTTTAAAAATCTTCCTGGATGTTGTAAAGTGCCTGATACCTCTTAAGATTTGTTTCATAATACCAGATGCATACAGTGCTGAAAAGCATAAACATACTGAAAAATAAATGATGTGTAAATGATTGCATGCTCTCCTATATCCATCTCTAAGGTTGTTCTCATTGTACAGCTGGAATTGTGCATCTTGGCGGTGGATTGATTGATTAGCATGAGCAGTAGGTCTGACAGGATACTAGAATGCTGATGCAGGACAAATGGTTCCCGGCAGTTCAAAATGGGCAAAGCAGTTTTGGTGTGATACTTCTTTACTCCTGTTAAATTAATATGTTTTTGTGTTTATGTATAAGAGGCTTTTCAGGGGAAAGCAAATGCAATTCAAGAGAAGCCAAAAATCTTAGTTAAAACTAAATGAATATGAGTTCACTCACTACTTCCCATACAGGCAGATAGGCCCTTCCTACATATGTTCTGTGAGTTAGGTTATAGCATTCTGGTAATTTTTTACACTCCTACAACATAACTCTTGAATGATTCAGAATATTTTGGGTGGAAACTAAATATAGATTGAAGGAGATACCTAACAGTAGCTGAACTAGACACTGGAGTTAAGATGACCTTAATGAAGAGAGGGGAGGGACTAAATACATTCCTTGTGAAAAACAGAAGAACAAAAGAGATTTAGTCCAATAAAGATTCTTTTTTCTCTGGTCCCTGGTGTTTATCATATTGGAGGGTGGAAGAAGGAGGAAGAAGCTAAAAAGGCTTAAATTGTAGGTGCCTCATAAGTCATATGGAAAATGAAGTCTGTATGCACAGACAGACGTTATTGTCTTCCTGGAGTTTGTAATGCTCATCCTTTTCACGGGAGTACGGATCAATCAGTTTGATACCTGTGCATGGGTGATGGTGCCTAATGTAGCAGTGGGAAGGCAGCTCTTTCCTGCTATATTCTATACCTGGACTGCAGTTCTGACTGCTGAACATCTGGTAGAACTCTCAATCTATACAAATGAATAGTAGAAGTCAAACTAGGTATTTCCTCTTAGAAGTGCTTGAAGAGCCTGCATGTAAAGGGATAGCGATGCTGTTGTTTCGGGGTTGTTTTGTTGCTGTTTTATTGACGTTTGCTTGGTAGAAGCTGGCAGGCCTGAAGCCAGCATGCTGGGCTAGCATACTGCTTTCCTGGCTGAAAGGGTATGCTGCAGCTGCTCCCCAAGAGACCAGCAGTATGATTTAAAAGTAACAGCAAAACTCCCATAGGAACACAGGGAATATTGCGTATCTGGGATTTGGGGAAGAGCTGGAGCAAACGTGATTGTGTTTGTAACGATCTAGTTGGCCCTGCTTTGAGCCCAGGGGTTGGACCAGGTGACCTTCAGAGGTCCTTTCCAGCTGAAATTATCCTATGCTTCTGTATCGGTATCTGAGTCCAGGCCTACTGTTTGAATGGACATTGCTGTTACACCACTGAAAGGATTAGTGAGGAAGTAAAAAGACTGATGAAAATGGCAGCTGCTTGTAATAAAAAGCAAATGAAGAAGACAATTGACAGAACTAAACTCAACCCTCTTCTCCTTTCCATCTTGTCAATGACCTGGCAGGCTGTCTTTAGACCACAAGGTTTTCAGCTTGGCACATAATTCTGGTTAGAACTGTATTTCCTTTTGGATGAGAGGCACTAGCAGGCATTACTGCTGATCTTGTCTTTGTGCATTGGTGAAGATTGCAGTCTTTCAGCTTTGACACCATGATTTTCTCTGCCTAATGATCAACCAACACCACTATGTTGCCTGATGGTGTTTGATATTAATGTAGATGGCCTTGAATTTGTGGCTTGCTTACCTGAGAATCTTTTTCTTGGTTGCCATACTGCTACATCCATCATTGGTTCAAACACTTGCCATGGGAACTTTGCCTTGAATATTGCTGCCTGCTGGTTTGTGTGAGAGCCTTGCTGGGATGGTATGTGCTACTGCCTGACCTAGAATGATGACTCATGTTTTGGCCTCTCAGGATGTCTTTCTCTCTCTTGGGAGTTTAAAATCTGAGAAGTTTTAATTTGGGTCTTGCTTTTTCACTGTTTATCTTTGATTAATAATTCTACTTCAAACTTTGCTATTTAGGGTTCTTTTTCATTTAGTTATAAATACTCTAGTTTCATTCCAGTTTAAACATCTGCAAAGATTTTAGCATTAGGTGAAAATGAGAAGCAAAGCAGAAGATGGTAAAGCTGTTCATAAGGGAGGAAACAAAGAGCAGACAGATTTAGTTTAAACAGAGCCTTGATGGTCAGCTGTATGGTTGTAGCATGATCAGATGATTGTTTAAGAAGCTACAAAGCTGAGATGATAACCAGTTGTTTAGGTTCTCTTACTTCATTGTAATGCAAAGCTAAAGGCTGTCTTGGAACTCTCCTGCTCCTAAGGGCCATTCTTATGGTTGTGCTGGGTGGGACTGGATAGGTGAGGATACAATGCAAGGCTGATGGGAGGTTGCGTGGGAGGTCTGGAAGGCGGGGGAATTGGGAAGAGTGGCAGGCTGGCTGAGAAAACTGTTGGCTCTGACAGCCGCCAAAGAATGGGAGCTGTCAGAGATGACTGCCCCGGTTGAGGTGTGTAGTTGCATCTTGTGTGAGGTGGGCTGCACTGATTTGCTAGTCTTAAAAAAAAAAAAAAAAGAAAAAAGTTGGGAGGAATGATTTATATTATTTATTTGTGTTGTTGCTTACCAACAAGATGTGGAAAACATTTGGACAGGTTAATAATTAGCATATGTGGGGCAGATGAGTGTCATTGCTCTGCTGTAGGCAAAGCATTTCTTTGTATCTTTTACGAGTAAAGTTTGGAGTGTTTTAAGACTGCTTTGGCCTATCTTGAGCTTTAGAATTGAGTATCAGTGCTTCACAGGACTTAATGGAAGTCTGGAATTCTAGTTGGTTTATGCCTCAGAAGATTACCCATCTGAGATGCACCTAGTTTAAATTCAGTTTAGGGGGAAATACGAATAGTGCTGACAGGATGGAGAAAGAGGAAGGCATTTTAAATTTCATGGCACTAGGCAAAAATGTGTGAATGCCACGTGTCAGAGTTAACCATACTACTTGGTTTTCTGGCCTATGTGATCATTTTGAGGAAGTTCAAAATTATTCTGACATCCATTTTTGCTTTTGTGGGTGATAAGATAGCTTCCTGATGCTATGTTTCTGGATGTGAACAGATGCACTAGAACATGTTCAGCCACTATAGAAAAGTCTGCCTGGAATTGTCTTGCTTCTCTCTGTTCTCTACTTTTGCAAAACAAAGAAGTTTCAGTAGAATGTGATGGCTAACAGTATATTTGTCCTGCTGCTGTCCAAAAGCTCCCCTTTTAAAATGTTCTTTGGTTTTTATATTCCAATTATGTCTTTCTAGTGCTGGATCAGAACCAAGTGTAGAAGTTCTTTTAGAAGAAGGCGCTTTAGGGATGTTCTTAAAAATTTTTGTTTTATTTCTCCTTATAGTTTTGGAGAAAGTAAGCAAATGTACAGTTTAAAACATTTCCATATTTAAAAACAGCATAGCCAAAAAAGTTTTCTAATATTAGACATTAGTAAGCAGTCTAAGATTTCATAGAAAGTTGAGGCTGGTAAGGATGTCTGGAGAATGTCTGGTCTACCTCTCCTTGCTCAAGGTAGAGTCAGCGAGAGAAAGTTGTTCAGAGCTGTGTCCAGTGGGTTTGAAAACCTCCAAGGATAGAGACTGCACTGTCTCTCTGGGCAGCATGTTCTAGTGTTTGATAACCCATATGGTATAGAAAAAAGAGGCTTTTTCTTATGTTATGGGGGACAGAGTCAAAAGCCTGACTAATGTGGTGATAAATAATATGCCTTGCTTAACCCCATCTACCAAGCTAGTCTTCTCATCGTAGAGCATTGTGAGGTTAGTTATTTCAGCATTATTTCCCCTTCCTAAGTCTAGGCTGACTACTTTTCTTTCCCCTCAAGGTTATTTGAAGGTTAATTTTTTTCAAGGTTATTTTCAAGGTTATTTGCTTCATTGCCTTCCCAAAGATCAAGTTGAGGCTGACTGATCCCAGGTCCTCTTTCTTGTTCTCTTGATGATTTGGTAGACTCTTCAGCACCTGAGTTGAAAGCAGGAAGAAAACAAACCATTTCACACAATGCTAGTTTGGCATGTAGTTATATTAAGATTCATATACATGTGTAGATTTAATAATTTATAAACAAAAGACGTTACCTGTGGTCTAGTTAAAAATGTCTCCTTGTTGCCATGTCTCATTTCTTAGTACTTTCAGCTTCCTTGTTTCTAATAAGGTCAGGGATATTGTATTGTCTTGATTTGGATAAGCTCTGAACTTCTGCTGATTGATAACAAATTGTTGAAGTTTTGGCTCCAGTTGTCCATGTTGAGCAAAAAGATGTAGATAGTCTTTACTTTAGACACAGTTAGATATATTTCACCAGATTGGAGTTTCTTTTAAAATAAGATTTTAAGCAGCCCCAGATAATACTTTTTTTCCTGAAACACTTTTTTTTCCCAAACATTTGATTTGGGCTGAAGTATTTCTCTAAATTGAGTGGTTTCATTGGCAGAGGGCTCAAACATGCAACGGTATTAATTTGCCTTAACAAACAGCTTTGTGTCAGCTGAACCACAGTGACTGATGTTGAACATGTTTTTAACCTATGGCAAATACAAGATAGAATGTATTAGCTCATACTTTAATGAAAGAGTTGAAGCAAGTGCATTTTATCTTGTATTTGTAATGACCTAAGAATGCATAGATAGTTTACTGTAGCTTGGTAAACACATGGTATTATTAAACCCATGCATTAGAACCCTAACTCTTTCATAAAACAACAATTTGGATGAGGCAGTGTCCAATCTTCTTCATTAGGTGTGTGATTTTTAAATGTTTAGGAGCTCATGACTCATTATCTGTCCACCTCTGCTTGTTTGGCTGATGCTTGTGCTCCAGGACTAAAAGGGGCAGAAGTGACTTTCTGAAAAGTGCAGTAAAAAGCAGTCCACCAGCACAGATAAATGTTTGGTAGACTTTAGTAATAAAATACTGGTGTCTAATGACATGTCCATCTGACATGTTGAGAGGCAGGTTTCTACAACAGATACTAGTTCTTACAGGGGTTTCTCCTCTTTCCTATTTTACTTTGGTGGAGCATATTTTATTTTTTATAACCCAAGCCCTATCATTCAGTACGGTTTAGATCACTTCTGAAAAGTATTTTATCTTCTGTCTTTCTCTTATGTCCTTCCACGTTTGACTTAATGTTGCTTTAATTTTATCTAAGTGTATTGAACAAGACAATTACTAGATTTTTATTTATCATGGCTTGTGATTCTTCAGAGATGAGACTTTTGTCTCAGAGACATCTCTTCATTTTACCCACTGGAAATTATACAAGGCCTGTTAAAGAATCAAAAGACAGGCTGAACAGTGGTTGTTGCTTCCACTCTTTGTTGGTACTTGACCTTTCTTTAGGTGGACGTACCATTTGATTTTAATTCATCCTATGCCTTGTGTCAACTACTCTCTTTGCTCTGTTCCCGTCTCTTTTTCTTGTTTCCTGGTGCTGCTTCCAGTGAATTCCCCGTTGCTTCCTGTTCTCTCCTCCTTGGCTGAGCAGTGCTGAACTTTCCTCAGATCTTTGTCCCTTCCTCTTGAAACAGAGCCTTTGGATTGAAACAGTCCAGCCTTCTCTTAAAGGAACAGCTTCCAAATAATTTCTGCCTGAGCATCAGTTGATAAGGAGACTGTTGCTTTATCTCTGCCCTCTAAGTAATTTTCACGGGTGGCTGAGACAGCCAGCAAACCGGTGTATTTTGAATGTGAAGGCTGGTAAGCAAGTGGGCTGCAGATGTTGCTGGTCATATATCAGTGGCAGAACTTTTGAGTTACTACAAAAGTGCTTAATTGCCTGAGGACGTAGAGAAAGGTTATTATTCTTTAGCTAGTAGGAAGTCCAAGACATGTCTTGTCTCAACAGACTTTGTGAAAGAGCATAACAGTCAATCTTGTTATGACCGGCTGATGACCATTTGAGGTTAGAGATCATCCTCAAATACTCTTTACCATATGGGGTTTTTTTCATGCTTTAGTGCTAGTAATTTTGATAGCTGCCAGATAGCTTCTTGAAAGCCTCACCCTCTTTTTGCCCCTCCCTCCACATGATTCAGCTGGTGGTGTCTGACATAGCCAGCTGTAAGAGCAATATGAATAACAGGCATTTTTTGTTGTATATGTAGCATAGCTTCATATCCTCATGCATGGCTGCCCTGAACTTCTCCATGGGCTGACAAGTGCATCTACGAAGAGTGGCTCTTATTGTGCTAAAATCATTACAGAGCAGGATTTGAGGGAAGATTTCACTAGATCATGAGAGCGTGAGATGTGTGCCTAACATGAAAATGCCAATATGGAAATCAGCATATGTTTTGGGAGAAGAATAAAGTAGGTCATTTCCATATCATGAAGGAGACAGGTTCCCTTTGAAGTATTTCTGTGGGGGATATTACATATGGGTAGACATAGACATGTTACTGCATATTAGATCCATATTAGTCCAGTTTTAGCCTAAGCTTTCAACATTTGCTTGTACATAGTTTTCTAACAGTGAGAAATAGTATCAGACTTGTCATAGTTTGTATTTGTCTTTTGTTCTAACAGCTACTATCAGCACATCATATTATACATTTATTTTATAATGACACACTTTAAACATATAACAATCACATTTTTGCTTTTGGTGTTTTCTGACTGATGTTTACCTATGACTTCTATGGGTCTTTTGATACTTTATGAAACCTTCAGTTAATAGGTGTTTATGCTTGTTAATAGGTATTTATATGCTTGCGAATTGAGTAGTTATGAACTTTCTTAGCGTTTCAGCAACTGGTATCTATGTGTAAACAATATTAAACACAAGTGCGTAAAGCTAATGTGGTAGCAGAGGAAAATGGAATTTTTTGCCTTCTTCTAGGTAAGGTATGTGATGTGGAATATTACATGTTTTTTCTTCCAGTATCAGAAGTTATGAGCTTGAAAGACTAAAAAATTTAAATATGTTTTTTAAATAACAGGTTGATCAGTATAAGAGGAAAAGAAAATAATAAAAGAGAATTATTATTCTCCTTTTTCTGTTTCTTTTCCTTGAACCATTAAGGCCATAAAATTAGTTTTGTTCTGGTGATGCTGAATCTATTTACTAATATACTACCTGAAAAATTATGAATCACACTTATGAACCACAGAATATTTTGAGCTGGAAAGAATCCCCAAGGATCACTGAGTCAGACTCTTATTAGGAGTCAATGGCCCCTATCTTTGAGGGCTGAAGCAGGCTTGCATTGTTTTTTCTGCAATAATTACTTTTACACTTCTTGAGAAGAATTTAGAACCACGATATGTGTTTTCTTATTGAAAATGAAGCTTGATAATCACAGTAAAACTTCTTTTTACTAAGTACTCAGACTTAAATACAGTATTTTTCCTTTACGTGTAAACATTGTAGTGTTATGGGCTGGAATAGGATAAGAATGTGAAACTAGCAAAGTCTCATCTAACACTGTGGACTAAATTCACTCAGGTGCATACTGCAGTATTCTTTCAGGCTGGCTAGGTCTCAATGCTATGTTAGGGAAGAATTAGATGTGTGCTGTATTAGCATGTCCTGGTTTTGTTCTAAAGGAAGTCAGAATGCAGCGTCAGAAAGAAGTTGCAATATGTTCTGAAAACTCCCCTACCAGGAGTGATCACAGAATCAGTGCAGAAGGACAAACCAGAGCTTTTCTTTCTATGTCCTCTGGACTCTGCCAGAGAGACTAGATTGTTTCACAGAGCTGAACTGATTGTAAGACAAGTTAGTTATGTATCGCTAATATTAAGTTATTCCATTGGTTTACTGTAGTATGGAAAAAGAGATAAGGAGAAACTTTACTTCATATTTTTTAGATTAATGGTTATTTACGATACCAAGCTGGTTGACTATGCAAATCTGTGCTAAGCATTGCAGGATGTTAAATCTAATTCTTAATACTCTATTCTGAAAAAGCTTGCTTTGGTAAAGAAAGGTAAGTGCAGTTTACCTTTTCTTTACTGAATAAAAACCAAATGCATAATAGGTTGTTTAAGCATCTGGGAGTCTGCTCCGAAACACTGGCCTTTTCTGTTGTTCCAACTTAATGAAGATAGTTTTTTTTTTCCCCTCCTAACTGATGCATATGACTAATCCAAACATGATTTCAGTGTAAAAGTTCTTAGTCTAGAAGTCTTCTTCCCTAGCAAAATACTAACCCCTACAAGCTTATAAATACTAGAGCTTTGTCTTATGTGTAACAAACTGAGGTTGTCCTACCTTTCCAACTGTGTGACTGCATCACCTTGTAACGTTCTCTGTACTGCTGGGAGTCACAACATGCACACCTGTATGAGATATAACACAGAGTTGAAAGGCAGGGGAGCTCCAGGAGATACAGGCAACACTGGCTTCACGGTGATTCCTCCCCTTCTGTGCAATAGGTGCCAGGCTGGGCAAAGAGTGTTTCTGAGTCCCTGGGTAAGTTGGTGATGAGAGCTCCAGCAGCCTCTGCCAGCTCCTTCCTTCCCACAGCCAGGGGTTTGGATTACCCAGCAGCCCTGCCACCAGAATAACCCTGCTGCTGGTCACCTGACACAGCCATGACATAGGAGCTGCACTTGACATGTTCGCGAGCAACGTGCAGCTCATGACCCGCCGGCTGGCTGCCCTGACTTAGGCATTAGATTGCTTATAAAATCTGTATCTCATAGTTTTGATCCAATTGCTGATGGTCATATGAGCTGTACTGCATGTGTTCCAGTAGTATATCAATATCTAGTGTTGAATTGCATGACTGGTCTAACACATAGTCTATACCACATTTGTTTTAATTCTATGTTTTCTTTTTTCTTTTTATTCAGACAGGGGATTTGGCTTCTGTGCAATTAGCTGGAGCTCCAAACAGATGGGAGGTCTTGTCTGCAGCTCCTACCACAATAAAGGATGAAGCTGGTAATATAGTACAGATTCCAGGTGCTGCCACAGTAACTTCAAGTGGGCAGTATGTCCTTCCTATTCAGAGTTTGCAAAATCAACAAATCTTTTCTGTTGCACCAGGATCAGATTCGTCGAATGGTACAGTGTCTAACGTACAATACCAAGTAATACCCCAGATCCAGACAGCGGATGGTCAGCAGGTTCAACTTGGCTTTGCAGCCTCTTCTGATAATGGCAGTATAAATCAAGAAACTGGTCAAATTCAGATCATTCCTGGCTCGAATCAAGCCATCATTGCCTCTGGAACATCTTCAGCTAATATTCAGAATATCTTATCTGGTCAGTCTGGTCAAGTCCAGGTTCAGGGAGTTGCAATTGGTGGTTCGTCTTACCCTGGCCAAGCACAAGTAGTTGCTAACGTCCCTCTTGGACTGCCGGGAAATATTACTTTTGTACCCATTAATAGTGTTGATCTAGATTCTCTGGGACTTGGCAGTGGTTCTCAAACCATGACAGCAGGCATTAATGCAGATGGGCACTTGATAAATACCGGACAGGCCATGGATAGTTCAGATACTTCTGAAAGGACTGGTGAGCAAGTTTCTCCTGAAATTACAGAAACTGCCACTGATAATGACTTATTTGTGCCAACGTCATCTTCATCACAATTGCCCGTTACCATAGACAGTTCAAGTATATTGGAACAAAATGCAAATGACTTGACCACAACTAGTGGTCAAGTTCATGGTTCTGATCTTCAGGGAAATTACATCCAGACGTCAGTCTCTGATGACACACAGGCTCAGAATATTCAGGTCTCCACAGCACAGCCAATTGTACAACACATACAGCTACAAGAGTCGCAGCAGCCAACCAGTCAAGCCCAGATTGTACAAGGTATTGCGCAACAGACAATCCATGGTGTTCAAGCAAGTCAAAGTATATCTCAACAGGCTCTTCAAAATCTTCAACTGCAGCTGAATCCTGGAACTTTCTTAATTCAGGCACAAACAGTGACCCCTTCTGGGCAGATAACCTGGCAGACATTTCAAGTGCAAGGAGTTCAGAACTTGCAGAACTTGCAAATTCAGAATGCACCTGGTCAACAAATAACTCTGACCCCTGTGCAGACTCTCACTCTCGGTCAAGTTGCAGCAGGTGGTGCGTTGACATCAACTCCAGTTAGTCTAAGCACTGCTCAATTGCCAAATCTACAGACAGTTACAGTAAACTCTATAGATTCTGCTGGTATTCAGCTGCACCAAGGAGAAAATGCTGGCAGTCCTGCAGGTATTTATTTTACTCTTTTTGCAGAAAATTGTTTTTTATTACTGCATGTTGTTGGTTTAAATGGCGATAATCAGAACATCATTGTCTTGCTACTGAAGCCTACAAAACAGAGTGGGTTAAACATGGTGATGATAGATTTTATTTGAAACTGCTGTTCCACTAGAAACTGTAATTGTAGAACATAGTCCTACCTCACTCCTTTTAGTATGAGCTCATGTAACTCCCAAGTGGTTGTATTAGTTAACAGCACTTCAGTGTTTGTGCTTAAAGGTCTTACCCTAGAGAAGATCTATATACTAAATTGAAAAGGGAGAAATCTGGCTATCAGCTGCCACTCTTCTGAGGCGTCAGTATCGTTAACATACCGTTCTTCCTAGTCCTGAATAGATGAAGTGTCTATGGAAAATCCAAATATTTCTGTTTATGCAATTTTTTTTCCCCTTAAAATTTTCAGACCCCCTGAAGGGTTGTTATTCATCTGCTCTTTTGTTAAATTAATTTCCTACGGATTTACTACTAGTGTTACTATGACGTAGGGAACTCGTGTAAGCGGCAGTGAAACAAGCATGCAAATATCAAAATGGAGGCTGTGCTTAAGAATACATGTGAATTTTCAGTACTGCTTACTTGCATTATGTTTTAAAGCACAATCATTAATTATAAGTATCACAGTGTTTTATCTCAGCAGAGAAGAAATACTATTTTCTTAAAATAGGTGTTTCTTAATGTGAGAAAAAAAAAACACGCCTGTTTATTTTTGGTAAATTTGATACAGTGCATTCCAAATTTCAGGGCATAACTGCCTAAACAAAAAGAATAAGAGATGATTGTGGTTCAGGAGATTTTGCTGTACCAGAAGCCATTTAAACACATTATTGGGTTGTGCCCAGGCTAGTTATGAGGGGCAGAGTGAGCAGTAGAGGTCATTTGGGAGGGAACTGTTGCGCAAAGTAGCTTGGGAATCACTGTTTCACTATAATCATCTGGTCCAGCCCTCTGGTTCATCAAGATACCGAAGCATAAATATTTCAGTAAAACATGCATGGTTTGTATTGTATGTCTGTTTAAGCTTGTGAGAAGAATGCGACGTTAAGTGAAACACGCCTAGAAAACCTGCTGAGTTTTGTTTCAAAAGGCTACTGATTATAACACCTATATGGTTACTGATACTGCTGTATTCTATGTCAAGAAGCTTGCTTTCCCATTTGGAATATAAAATTTGAATTGAAAATAATACTCTGGGATGTTTTCTAGTTCATTTTGTTTTGGAATTGACTTCTATATTATGAACTTACCATCAAGTAAAGTTATTTGGATCTAGATAAGCCTGCTCTTCATTAGCTTGTAGGCAGCAGCACCAAACAGATGTGCAGTGCTCACAGCATTTGCTCTTCTGTCTGATCTTGATTCTTAAATTTTCTGTTTACAGTGACCACAGAAAGTCTTGGTTTATCTCCATCACACATTGTTACCTGTGAGGGTATAGACATCAGTAACAAAAAGCATGTATTCTGTGTGTTAATACAGCTAAACTCGGATGTCAGAATCTAAGTCTTGGAAAAAGGGCCCTTTACTAATTAATTTGGGCCCTTTGGCTACTACGAGGGGGATTATTTCTGAGATTTATATTTGGTATAGGGTCATGTAGCTAATGTTATTGCTTGTGGAGTAATGAAGCAGAAACTTGAGAAGAAATTTAAAAAGGAAAAAGAGAAAGGGAGCAAAAACAAAATCCAGCTAGGCACATGAGAAAGAAGTTGAGTCTGATCTGTCCTGTGTATCATTTTGTCTGTTGATTGTTCTTGACAGTGTTTCAGTGGTGGTTTATAATAAAATGCAAGGTGGTTCCATCAAGCATTCTTTAACTGTATTCTCCTGTAAGGAATTTCACATGGGAAGGCAAGAGACTAAGTGGGATTTATGAAATGCGATTAAATAGGCAGCAGTACTAGGTGAATAGCAGAAACTATTGCCTGAAGTGCATAGCTATAAACACCTGGTTTTATTAAAGATAAGGTGGAGATTTATAGTGACATTTTTCTTACTTGTCTAGGAATAACAAATGGATTGGAAGGTATTAAAACTGCCGTTCCCTAAATTTGGGGAGAATGTAATTGGTCCTTCCTTTATGTTAGAAGAAACTCACTTTTCCACAGTAATGATTAATGTGACACTGCGTCTAACAGAATCAGACTGAATTATCTTGATTGACTTTCAGTGTCTTTTCCATATGCATCTGGTATTTTGTCTGTATCAAAGTTGTCTGAGAGAATCTTTTTCAGTGGTGTTCCTCCCCTTCTTATAACCCCTCACAATATAGTAGGGCACCCTTTCTTCAGGTTGGAGAATAAATATGCAATTAGAAGCAGATTATGAAATCATAGAGGGTCTTTTTTCAGTCAAAAGTATATTGTTCTCTTGCAAGTAAGGAAAAACAGTTTAATTTTAAACCGAAAGAGGAAGGTAAGTGGAAGAGACAGCAGAATGAGGGACGTTAAAGGCTGTGAAGCTACTTGATTCCTTTTTTTTGCCAGCTACCAATGAGCTTTGAAGCAAGGTAAGAAGGGTTTCCCTGGATTTTCTCCCCCAAGCTGGATAATGCACTCCTTTCTTACCAAGTAGTGCCAAGCAGTATTCTCTGTTTTCATCTAAGAAAATTTGACTACCTGAGGCAAAAATAAAAAGAGCATATTCCTAGTCTTGGGTCAGAGATGGCTGGTAATTATCTGAAGTCCAAGTAATGTCCTTTGTTCTGTTAGCAGTGTAGCTGTGAAAACAGTTAGGTTTTAGATTTTTGTTGTTACGGCCCATTGTGTGAGAGGTGTTCTTCCAAGGCTCGCTCCCCAGGTAGGCAGCAGAGGGCATCTTTACTGTGCTTGGGAGTGTGTGAGAGGGAAAAATGTCTTTACCTAGAACCTACATTTACATAATGGAAAGCCATTGAAACCCTAATACAAAGCTAATAGCTTTGTCCAGTAAATGTGCAGTTTTCTTTGAAAAATGTCCAGTACGTATGCTTCTACCAAAATGTCCATTCTACCAGGCATACATATGCATAGACCTACATTGCAGTGAATTTGTTCTGAAAAGTCTTGGCCGAGCTTGTTTTGTCTTAGGATGTTTATTAGAGCTCATATTTCATATTCCTCATTGTGCTTGGTGTTGTGACCAAGGGAAGCGTATGGGTTGGTCACAGCTGGAACTCTTCAGCATTGCTTTTCAAGCAAAAAGCTCTATCAAACAGTATCTGTGTATTAAGCACTGGCAGAGAGATACCTTTCTCACCTGTGTTTTGGCTTCAGTCTCCTGGTCTTGAGAGGAAATTAAACCTGAGAAAGCTGGCTAGTGTGTACTTCTTTTGTTGGCAGTTTGTAATAAAATACTGCGTTGTGTGTAACAAAAAGAGCCATTACATGCACAGTTCACATTACTCTTTAGTGACTTGCCTGGTCAAGAAAGGTGGAGTTTTTATTAGCATGTTTATAATGATTTCTTCTTCAAACATTTAATATAATATGGTATTTATTTTGGAAAACTATCAGGAACTGAAATGTACCAACTTGGCTTTCGTGTTTCTGATCTTGTAAGTTTTGTCAACTTGGAAGAATTTTTAAGTTACTGGATTTTCCCCCTGCCCCTGAGCCATTGTCCAGCTGAAGGAACCTTAATGGTGTTGATCAAAATCTAATTGTAATAGTGTCTCAGCTAATTTATTAATGTAGTGAATCAGTTTGGGATTGGTGATTTCCTGGAAAAAATTGGCAATTTTACCAGGCCTTATATAGGTTGCATAACTTGTTACAGGATGCTGGATAATTTTTTTTATATACTTCTTTTGACCATGGCAGTAGCGTCTGAAGACACTAACAAAAGACCTGAAAGTAGCATTGGCTTGAGAATGGACTTTGCTGCTTATCAACCCAGACACACTCAGCTGGAAGATTCATTTATTTAAATAGAAAATAAACCCTACCCTACAGCTTTCCAGGTTGGTCTACAGCTGGAATCAAGTCAAAGGGAGTCCTTCCGAGAGTTGACTGAAGTGTCACTCCAAAACGGAGGTCTTCATTTCTACGTCTTTCTTCCCAGCTCCTCTTCTGCAGGAGTGTACACAGCTGCTGAAGGACTCATCTGCCTGCTGCCACTGACCTTAGAGTCAGGCCTGTTGCTAGCTTACACCAGCTGATAGTGAGTGGGAGTGGTTGGCTGTTTGTGGTGGCCACTTCATTCCATTCCTGCCGGAATCTGACGTCTTTGTCATGCTGGAGTAATTTAGCTACTCTAAATTTGGCCAAAAAATTGGCCGACAATTTTCAAGGTAAATAGTTGCTCAAGTGGCAATTTATCTTTCATCTGCTGGTACCTTGTGAGGCTTTGGTCTAATATCTGTTTCCTAAAACAGTCTAAATGCTGAAACAAACAAAATTAAAAATGAAGTATTCACAGTTTTACTTGCTGGGATGGTTGTTTCAAAGTTTCAGTGCTTCTGATGAAGTAGTGCAGAATGCTACTGAAAGCATAGCTTTCTTCCAGCATCTAGAACTTTTTTTAAAGTTTTGGCTGGTTTTCAGTGTTGCTCAACTTAGTTTTTTCTCTTTCTTTTAAAGTCAGTTTTTAACCTTATTAATTTTAATTTCTATTATGCAGTTTTTCCTTCTAAGGCATTCTTTATACCAAGACTTTGAGACAAGGCCATGGTATCATTATGAAGCAGAATCTGATTTAAAAATAAAAAAGTCTTATGAAATGCATGAAGTAAACTGAAGCAATGATGTTAAGTAAATATTTTCATCTGACAACATCTGTCTACGGCTATCCAATTTTCATTTGAGGCATTTAGTTTGCATGTTATAAAATCAAAACAGTTAAAAACAATTCTCCCCACTGTTTTTTTAATATGAAAATTAAATTGGAAACTGATGAATTTAAGTTAGTGCAGGAATTAGAGCTATTTATGTACCAGTCTTGTGTAAATAGTTTGCTGTCAGCATGCTTAAATTACATTCCTTATTTTAGCATCATTTTCAAAGGAAATTAATAAATTGTGGAAGAATTAGATGATCATGCTTGTATGTGTTTCACAGTCATGCTTATAACAGCACATAGTAAATTATCTCACTTAAAGTTTGCAGAACTGCAGTTAGTCTGGTTAAGTTTTTAGTGCAGTGTCTATTGTTGTGGAATAGAATTATATTTTTTCTTCAAATTCTTGAAAATGCTGCAATTTCACATCCTTCCTCTTCATTAGTGCTTCATGGGCTTTTCTGCTCTTTGCTCCAAAACAGCTCATTAATGAATTTTCTTACAGCTGGTGGTGATGAGGTGACAGTTTGTTGCATGTATGGTACTCCTGATTAAATATATGTTGTGTATGCTGGGTGTCTGGGGGTGCAACTTAGATTCTCAGAATTAAGGAGGTTAGCCTGGGTTACCTTAGTCTCAGATAACCTCAGGATGTTCACAAAAGAATATATTACCCAGGTTCAGGTACGCATTCCTTTTTCATTTTTCAGATACCCTTTTTATGAGATACTCTTGACACAAAATGAAAACTCTCATACACCTGTGGGGATGTATGGCAGGTATCCGTGGAGTGAAAGAGGGAAGGGATTTTATTTCCAGTACTGCTACAACTTAAAAAGAAGGCTGGAAACTTGTCTTCTGTCTTTTTTCAGTCTCAACACTTTAGGACCATTGTTTCAGGTTCTGTGCAGTTTTCTTGCCTTTTGAACCTCCTGGCAGGATCACATACTTTGGTTCTGATCTCTGAGATCAGAACCAAACTTGTCAGTGCATCTGGCTCATAGAAAGTATCTGCAGTTTCTACCAAGGACAATGACGATCTTTTTCTCATGCCAGGAATACTCCCCAGGACCCTAGTTGTGATTGCCCTCTTGAAGATCAGGCTGGGTTGTAGCTGGGATGTCTTTTACTGCTTGTAGAAGACACATTTTTTTTTCAAAAGGTAGTAATTTTCAAGAGCAAAAGGAGATAAAAATACACATTGTCAATGACATCATCATAATTTATCATACAGAAATGGTAGTTCTCAACCTGCATCTAAAATTCATGCCAGAATTTAATTCATGTATTCCAAGTATGTTTTGTACTTCATTTAATCAAAGTGTTTTCCTGTATCCTAGTAAGACACTTGCTGTGCAGAACTCTCAAGTATATTATATTAACAACAGTGTCATCATTGATTTAAATTTTAAAAATTAGTTTTTAATCTAATTGTTCACATAATCACATTTTGAGTGCGCTAATTCTGTCCCTACTTCTTTGAGTCTTTGTTTACTCTTCTTCCACATTATCACAGTACTAGTTTTTTTCTAACCCACTGGAGCATTCCCATGGTCAAAGGCTCGCAGTATTAAAACTGCAGAGAGCTCTTCAGCCTTCTCTTAAAAAGTGTCAAATGAAAATTATCCTAATCTGTTGATTTATTAAGTGTTTGCTTCAGTAGCTGTTTTTACATCTTCCTGACTTACTGTCAGTGGGAAGCTTTTCATTGTCATCTAGTAGTAGGACAATTAGTTGTCTTTTACCTAAATGCAGGACAGAAACACTTACTGAACAGTTCTGCCTTCCTGAATTACTGGTGACAATTCTGTTGTTTGACCCTAGTAGCAGTCTGATATCCTTCTATGTAGAAATACTTGGCCCTGCCGGTCAGAGAATTCTCTGTGTTCTCTTGCTTTCCTACATATTTCTGGAGTTTGTGGCTTCTTCAGTGTTAAGCATGATCAACTCTTCTTTCCCCTGTTTAGTTAAACCCTCTTTGATTTTCAGCTGTGAGAAGAACAGAAAAAGTAAGTGCATGCTGCAGCAGGCATTACTATCTGTAAGAATCCAGAATTTTGAATCTGTAGACAGCACATCTCGAGGGAGTACAGTTACTGTAGGGCAAGTAACTGCTCCTTGATGCATGTGTTCCTTGTGGTAGCACTGGCTAAAGTCTTTTCATGATTCAAATATTTAAATATTTGCTTTAGAATTATGTATAGGATCACTTGGAGATACAGTATGTGGCATTTCTTGTAAGGAAAAAAATCTGTTGCTATTTTTTAAATAATTTTGCTGGTACTGCTTGAGTACTGTAAGGTCCTGCTCTTAGACTTGTACACAACAGTTGTTCTTCCTCAGAAACTTAAAATCTGGTTTAGAGCTATTGAATCTAGATGACAGTCTTTCTTCTGAGTTGAGGTTCACCAGTATTTCAAGGTGACATTTTGCTGTGTACCTTATGTTGCCTTGTAATTTATTGTGTAATAAAAATGCCTAAATTCACACTTAAGATCTGGGGGCAAATCCCAGTAAAAATCATTAATACTGTTGAGTTTCCTGTCTGAAAGACTTGCACAGCTGGTCAGCTAGTAGAGGGAGTTTAATTTAGATACTTCAGTTGAGATGGGAAAGAACAAGAACAGTGTCTTAAGAAATTTAAATGTCTTTATTAAAGTTTCCTCACATCTAGAGATTAAGGCAAGATGAGTCAAGATTCCAAGGGAATGTGGGTTGAACTATAGGGAAAACAGAAAACAAAATTAACAGGAGAAGATGGAAAGGAAGTGGGAATTAACATCTGTTTTCTTGGGAAAGGCAGGACGGGAAGCATCTATTTGGGAAAAAATACGATTAGAAACAATTGAAATGGCAGACAGTCAAATTGTGATTCTATGAGGAAATAGGTGTGAAGGTATGTGCAGTGCTGCTGCAAATCTGTTTTCAGTTCAAAGACCATATTTCTGCTTCTCAGATCAGGAACTTGTAAAGCTTGGCTGAGTAAAAAGGCAGGGTGGCTTTCAGCATCTAGGAAAAGCAGCTAAACTAGAACCTCGCAGTTTGCAGACTGTTATAATATGATACTGAGTGTGCCTTTGTGACATTCTGCAAAGGCAGATATATTAAAAAAAAAAAATCTGCATCCTCTTCCTTTCTCAGTTTATCCCTGTTTCTGTGGCTCTTGGGCAAACTAATAACTTTTTTCATAGATGAAGAAAATAATGTGTTCCTAAGTCCTGGTTGAAACAGACCAAGACATAATCTGAAGCTTAATTGATGCATTCATCTGATACCTGGAGAAGTAGGTAAATGATCTGGGTATGTCAGTGGGCAGCACTATTTCTCTCCACACTAGATAATAGTTCACATGTACTCAAGAATAGTTTAAACTGCATTTCCATCTGCATTGTTTCATCCTGTCAATTTAGTTACTCTTCTCTGAAGCACTTTAGACAAATGTCTTAGTTACTGGTTTTATTTGCCAGAAACACTCAGTCTTGTTCCATATTGTAGCCAGCTTTCTATGACTATGAAGTACTACCTTTGGAACAAAATTGTACATCAAGATCCCTGTTTCCATCTTGGAAAAGCCATACCTAAACCAAATCTAGCACACTAGACAGGAAGCAGAACTTGAACACAATATATGTTTTTCAGAATCTGTTGGCAGTTTGAAACAATATATTTGTCTAAAATTCACCTTCATGCTTACCTAGAACTAAGTCTTGAACTTTAGAAGTAAGGGCATATAGAAATTTGAAAGCATGGAAATAAAAGAGTAGTGAAGAAAATGTACGCTTCATTTAACCTATGTTTAATTGGTAGAAGACAAAAGTTGCCCCAAATTTGCTAGTGTTTGCATTAGCTTGTCATGACTTTAGGGATTATATAAATTCTTTTAGGCCTCTTTTTTGCAGAGTATATCTAGATTCTCTCAGTTGAGACTGAATTAGCACAGAGCACATCTAGAAGAACACCAGAGGAGAAATGTAGTGTCTGGTATCTACATGAATTTTATTGCATTGGAGAAGACTTAATCTGTAGCTCTTCTCCATGGTTTGCCCTTTCAGCATCTTCATGAGTGGCACCCCTCCTCCCTCCGAAAAATAGGTGGAATTTTAACCTTATCTCTTGCAAAAATGTAAAACCTACTTGGAGGGCAGCAGGTTCTGAGGACCTCATTTAAGGCAATCACATTCACTGTGGGTTTTGATGCAATCCGCTCTCTGCTATGTACAACATCATGGAGAGGCTAGAGAAACACTTTATCTATTGATGTTTCTTTTAATTGTGTTTTATTTAAAGGATAGTCTACATAGGTAAGTATTAAAAAGTCCTGTCTGTAAATTGCCAGTTTATGTTGTACTTTTCTGTTTGCCCGGAGTAGAAGGCAGTCCTTCTGATGAATAACTAAAGCAGTAGCTACACTTTCTTCCTTACCAGGATAACCAGAAAACACAGCACAAAATTAAAAACACAGTACTACTTTGTCTTCATTTCAGTTTTGCATTTTTTAGAATGCTATAAACTATTGTAGATCTATGCAAATTGTTGTCTTCTCCAGTATCCTCAACTGTTAGGAATGTTTTGTCTGTCCCTCTTTTTTTTTTTGTCCAAATAAGTTTCTCAATTATGCATCTATCATTATATAACTATTATAAGTCTCTCTGCTGCTGCAGTAATGGTAGTGATTGGGAGAAACTGAGAATAGAGAGATACTAATGGAAAGGTGAACTCAGGACAAAAGTTTATAAAGTGGAACAGACATTGCATAGAAGGTAGAAAGTCATGGATACTGGCATGCAGTAATAGACTTTTTGGACATGCTTCCACTCCTAGGTGTATCTCTTATTAGAGTGTGACTTTGGGAGGTCAGTATAATAGGAGAAATCATATGGAATGTTTGACTTCAGTAGTGGAATTGGGTCTTGGGAGCAGAGATCCATACCCTGATTTGTTCCATGCATCTTTGCATATCTCTTTTGAAGATGCAGTCTTAACTAGATTCAGCTACTGACTTTGCAGGCACACTATATGCCAGTGTCTAATGTTAGTGAGATCATACTGAAATTTTCTTTTTAAAACAGTGTGTTATTTTATTGACAGTACTTTAATTCTTATTTTAAATAAAACTAGAATTCATACAGTGTACGTTTTGTGCTAAATTTGATTGGTAAAAGAATTTTGAGTATAGTGTGTAACATACGCAGTCCTAAAGAACTGCTTGGAGACTTGCCCTGGCTGGTGCTGGCAGCCTTGCTGCCTTGCTGTATTTAAATTCCTATTATGTGCCCCTTTGTGCAAGAGTGAATCAGACTTTTGCTTTTTTCTGAAGTTGCTCTAAGTGAATGTATTAGCATACTTAATAGTTATTTGAAAGATAGTTCTAGAAACTTTATGTTTTATAGTGGTTTAATGTTTGCTTATATAAAATTAATTTTATATATAACATAGAGATTATAAAATTATTTTTAGCTGAGTCTCAGAAAATAGCTTAATTTGGTAGGAAAGGTAGTTTGGTGGCTCATGCAGAAGACCAGAAGTCGCCACAGGTTTTCTAGGTCTTCACATGAAAGGTATTTATTATGATGCTGTCTGAAATTGTGAGCTTGTTATGGTGACAGTGAAGCTCAGTGTGCAGGTGACTTTGGGCAAGCTTACTACAGTAGTACCCTGTGTTTAAAAAATCAGCAGATGTGAGTATGCTTGCTCCTGGATTCCCACAGCTCAGAGCCTGTCATATTCACCAAATTTTTCTTCCAGCACTGACTTTTGCAGCCAAACCACATAAACATTCTAGACTTCCCTGGTTTTGACCTGGAATTCTCTTCCCAGTGCAGTGGTTTCCTAGAGAATTACTTCAGCTGTAGTTAGATCAGTGATGTGGGGTACAGGACAGTCCTGCATATGCTTATATGTGTGCAAAAGAAAGGCAAACTGTGGTGTTGGGGATGACTGGGCTGAGATTTCGTTAGGATCAAGCAAACTTCTGTGTAGCAATATCCTTTGGCTCTAAACAGATGAATGCTGGAGATGATTTCGAAGGTAGACCAGGTAACTATTACTCTTTACATATTTTGTCATTGGTTTCTTTCCTGATCCCTACTGGGACAGGATGCTCTTTTTCGTATGACACAGCACAATTTTTCTTATGTTTTATCCTGCAATCTGTGCAGCTTTGTCTTCATTTATAAAGACGATGGCTGATGCACTGACTCCCAGAAAGAACTTAGAGTGGCCACAATGGTCAGTTAAGGTTTCATTGTTTAAGGATAGAAGTCTACATGATAATTGAGTTTGTTCTGCTGAAAAAGCAGTCTCTTGAATATGTCCAGAAAGATACACAGTGTTAGTCTGAAGCTTCAACATAATTAAAAAATTAAATAATTTTTTAAAAACCCCTAAAATATGTTTGTTTGCTTATTAGTTTGTGCTAGTGGCTAATCATTTTCGCAGAAAAAATGCAAAGTAAGCTACTCTGCTGAACCAAAGAAGGGGCTGGGGTTCAGCTTTCTAAAATGATACATACAAACTGTCTTTTTTTGGAATCCAGACTTTAAGCCTATTGGGAATACAGAATAGTGTTTGAGGGGGAGATGTTCCTATTAAAATGTAAATTTGTTAAAACAGTTGTTGTTCTGATGCTGTAATTAATTCTTGGATTAGATTGAATGAATGCTCTGTAGGGAGAGGGTACACATACTTGCAAATGTCCATCCTGTAAGGAATAATTAGGAGGCCTTTTTGCATCCAGGAAACTGCTAAGATCCATTTTGACTAGTGCCATATCAAAACATTGAAGTAGCTCATGTGTGGCTTATCTCTGTCTAGTGCTGAATAACATTCTTTCCTAAATGTTTTCTTCTGTATGTATTGTGCAGAAGACATAAATTTCAGGTGAAAAGGGGAAAATGGAACAAAAACATGAATTTATTTGTTTTCCTTAGGATCTCGGTCTTTCTCAGGTGAAAACCTTTTGTTAGATTGATTTCTCACATTACTTTATATGTCTCTGTGCATACTGAAAGCTTCTGAAGACCATTGAGGAAGGCTGTTGCTACTACATGTGACACTAATTCAGAAATACTGTGGAAACAGAAATGGCTACTCCGGATCATTTGAAACATGTATTTATGTTTTCTTCAACCTCTGTCCAACCTCTTGTTCCTCAGTTTTTCCCAATTTTCAAGCAAGCAATATTCTCTTGGTGACAGCATTCCTCACCAAGAACAGTTCAAACTTAAACTGCAATACTTTGTTATAGCTTATCTTCAACTTTGAAATGTATAGTAAGATAAACTTTTAAAATACAGGTTACAAGGGCACAGAAACAATGTCAGTATGCACTTAAGGATGTTGACTTTTGACTGACATAGTGCTCTCAAGAGTAAAAAGGTTTGATCATTATGATTTCCTTTCTGTCTATTGAATGGGCTACTTACGGATCTGTGTTTGTTCTTTTTCTCAGATATTAGGATTAAAGAAGAGGATCCTGATCCAGAAGAGTGGCAGCTCAGTGGTGATTCTACACTGAATACTAATGATCTAACACATTTGAGAGTACAGGTCGTAGATGAGGAAGGGGACCAACCACATCAGGAGGGAAAAAGACTGCGACGAGTAGCATGTACATGTCCCAACTGCAAAGAAGGTGGTGGAAGGTATGTAAAGTTCAGTGTCATATCGCGCGTAAAATGATGAAAAATGGATAATGGGTGAGGAAAAAATGACCTCTTGTTAACAGCAGTTGTCTGCAGTGAGAGGAAACTAGAGGCTTAGGCAAAGGAGTTTATGCAATAAAGCACTACCACTTTCATTCTGGGGTTTGCAGATGAAAAAGCAGATTATTCCATCCTTTCTGAGTTACTCCATTGAGATTAGTTGAAAAAATGTGGAGTTACATGTCACCTAGTACAAGTCAGGGGGATAGAACATTGCCCTAAAAACATGAAAATGAAATATTTTGGAATATGCACATCTGTGATTGGCTTCCTATCGTATGTCAAGAACTTGATTAAATCCTGTGTTCCTGCATTTCCTCAGTGACTGAGCATTTTTTCCACAATTTAATTGCTTCAGGGTATTACAAAAATACAGTTTTCCTAGTTTTCTTATTCACTGGCTTCCTAGGAAAAACAAGGTTTGTATAATAACTCTAAATAACAAATTTTGAACTGTTTTCATTCAAAGTTAGTGAGATTTGACTAACAAAGAGGCACTAAGTTCCAATTCACTAAATTTCAGTGCTGTATTGGAACCTATGCTTTATTATTGGGCATCTCGTTAAAGTATTACTCATTTTTTTTATTATAAAGATTTTATTCTACTTCAAAACACTTAATTTTAGATGTCTTGATTGTGGATATAAAAGGGGAAGGGTAATAAGCTGCCTTTTACTAGTGAAAATACTTAGTTATGTTTGTGCTCGATAGAATTGTGCAGGGGCTTCTTTCCAATACACTAAAATTTGTCTATTTGGATAGTAGTTCCTTCACTAAAATGGAAATCTTTATTTCTTTGGGAACTATTGTGTAAATTAGTAAAATGTCTTTAAAAACCTTTCAGTGTCCAGTGGCACTGGTTGAGTTACCTCTCCTGTCAAGTCTGTTGTCAGTTCTTGCTGTATATTCTAGATGCCTTCCTTGCAAGCACAGGGAGGTAATATCTCAGGCAGCCATGCCAAGTAAATATTAAGTGTTTAAGAGAAAAGACTCTGATACATTTTCATCACCAGCAAAGCTAGTGATAATATCTTTGGGTTATACAGCATCTTTGTCCGTCGGATTCTTCTTGTTAAATTTCTGTGTGTGGTTCACTGCGACATGGCACGGACATTTCTAAGTTCTTGGTGAACTCTGGCTCTGCCTTGAAAATCTGCCCAAAGTACACCCTGAGCTGAGATTTGTTTCATTTCAGGAGAAAACTCTGAAAATGTGATTTGCACTGCCTGTACTCTTAGAAAACAGAGATTCCACCTGTTTGATCTTCCTCATGCTCTATTATAAACTACAGTGGCTTTAATTTAGAAATCTGTACTGTAAAATCCTCTTCCTTGTGAGTGGAGTTGCTATAAAATGAAATTTTGAAGTTTCAGCCCAAGAGAGGATCTTTTCGAGACATGGTTTGGGAAGTCTGGGGAAGGTTGTAGTCTGACTGAAAACTCAGATATGCGATTTTGGGAAAGAGTTGAGATAAGAGCTAGGACAGAGTTTAGATAGATGAGAATCTGAAATCCACTATAAAGGAAGGCCTAGACACATCAAACATACAAAGTAACTAAGAAAAGTAGGACAAGAAGTCAGGATGTGAGAAGAATTAGAACTGTAAGAGAAACAGGATAATGAAGGAGACAATGGTGGGGAAACAGAAAAGAGTGAAAGTACTTACAGTTGCTAGAGCAACTTTCCCACCAGAATGTAGAATTCCTTTAGAGTTAAGGAGAAAGGAATAAGCCTGCTTGGAGGAATATTTGAGCATTGATCATGTTCCATAGCTGCTAGAGCTGCCTGTTTATCCCTGTGCTGGAATTCTGAGTTTTGATTTGTCTTTCAACTCTGCTGATGATTTGCAGAGTTTCAGATAGTAAGACATTTGCTTTTGTAATTTCTTTCAGATAGCATTCATAATTCTTAAAATGATGTTAAAGTTACTCTAAAAAACACATCCTTAAAATAATTAGTAAGTGTGCGTTTTACCCTTGAAATACTTAATGTTGTTGCTGGAAATACTGCTGAATATTAAGTCCAGTTTCTCAATGGATGGAGGTGTTTCCTACTGAAACTGTGGCTGTCTCCCTGGTTATTGAGAAACGTCATTTCCAGTCTTTGGAAAGCTAAAATGTACTATGGAAATACTTTAATATTAATTGTTTTTAAGACTCCACACAGGGAGTAGGCAGCAGTCATATTCATTTATTCAGTGATGGTGGCTATTGGCCCGTGCAGCAAGAAAGGCCTCTTAGCATGATGTGTTAGGGCATAGTGCCTGACTGTCACAGCTGCAAAGTGTCCAGATAGAATTTGGCTTGTATCCTGTCAGTTCAGAACACATATGAAGCAAACATGCAGATGCTCATATGAAGTTGTGTAGAATAAATACACTTAGTTGCTAATTCGCAGTAGTCTTGTGGGTTTCATTCTGTGGATCCCTAACTTCCCCCTCACTTGGAACTTCAGGGTCTGCTAAGGAATTCTGTCACCAGTTAGGTGATGTGCTTAGAGTTCTGTATTCTGTACCACCTATGCACAGTGATGACCATGAGTTGAACCTTGGTTTCCTTCAGTCTAGACTAAAGGTGCAATGAAGCCATTTCAAATGATGGACTTAGGAATATTAAAATTATTCTAAGGGAATTTTGATGTGATTTCATCCAATTTGTGTGCTATAGCATGCCAAATTACAAAATATTTGTACTGATTACTGTTGAAGGGAAGACAGTAGAGTTTATTTTGAGAAGGTGTGAGGTAGAAGTCCTCAGATGATTATCCTGCTGCAACAGGATCAAAAGCCTTCTGGCCTCTGCTTCCGCTGCCATTGAATTTGTTCTGAAATCAAAGCTTGTATTTGTCATGACAAATGATTAGTAGGTACAAGTGATGTTTTTATCTTCTGAGACAAAATGACTAATGAAGCACTATGAAGATTGCTCTGTATCGAGAACTCATAGAAACATTTTCTAGGACTTAATGGGATTTTATCTCCTTACTTTTCTGGACTGTCTGTAATGTTTTAGGTACATATGTGATTCGGCTGGAATCCCCTTTAGACACTGTGAGGTTTTAGAGTGAGTTCATTTCTCTGTGTGTTCAGAAATGCTTGTGGCAATTGCTAGCTCCTTGAAGCGTGTATGCACTTTAGCCTGAACCTTTATTAGATGTAAACCAGAAGCTAAAGCATGCAGTTTAAAGAAAAAAATTGCCCTAGGGAGGCAATAATCAGTCATAGAGGATGGAGCGCCCAAGACTGTGATTTCAGAATCCACTTAAGGTGTTCTAAGGTAGTGCTGCTGATGAATAAGGTGGTCTGATGCCTGGCTGCATTTTCCAATCCTCTCCCTAGTACCAGCATTTACCATTCATATATAGATGTGTTGTCAGCCAGACCTATTCCCTCAAGTGCCCCTTTCAGCAGTAGCAAACACTTAAATTGGCTAAAATCAATCATGATGCCCTGACCTGGCCAGATTGATCTCTTTCTCTGTGTCTTCTCCTATCTACCTCTTGTGATTTGATTAAAAAAAAAAAATTAGGCTGTTGTATAAGGTGCTTCCCCTGAATCAATCACCTGCCATTTAAGTGAGACAGCATCTTAAAATAAGCATCAAGCTTAGTCTGGATTATACGATCTGTGAATTCTGTGTTCATTGTGATGGATTTATTTTTTTTAACTGAAAAACCAAGGAGTTAATTTAAATGTCAGCAAGATCAGCTTCCACCTCTTTTAGTGAAAGCATTCAGGTTAGTATGCTTGTCTTCAAACCCCAAACTGATTCTCAGGTTTCCCCAAGATGCCAAAAATCCCATCTGTTCTCTACCCAGTTGCCAAAATCTCCAGTGTCCATTTTGGCAGTTGCAGTAATTTGTGTTTTTCTTTGCCAAAACTATCTTTGGTATGGTAAAAACTGAAACTTGGAGAAACGTAAAATATGGGCACTTCAGCATCAAAGTGGTACAAACTGCTGTAATAACTGTATTTCCTACTTCATATATGTGTATGCTTCCTAAAGATTGTGCTTCTATCACATACATTTCACACACAGCTGAATTTATCATTTTCTGTGGAGTTGGGATAGCATTATAGAGTTTTTTTTCAGCTTCTTATGGAGTGTACTGGAATCCAGTTGTATTTAAAACAAAAACATGAAGCTGCTCGGGTTGGTTTGCAGATCCATTGTACGTGTAGCCCCATGTATACGTATGACCAGTTTTTAGGAGGAATGTATTAGAATGAATAACTTCTCTCTCTCTCTCTTTTTCTTTTTTTTATTTTTTTTAACAGAGGCTCCAACTTGGGAAAAAAGAAGCAACACATTTGTCACATACCAGGATGTGGCAAAGTATATGGGAAAACTTCACATTTGAGAGCTCATCTCCGCTGGCATTCTGGAGAGCGTCCATTTGTTTGTAACTGGATGTTCTGTGGCAAAAGGTTCACTCGCAGCGATGAGCTCCAGCGACACCGAAGAACGCACACAGGTTTCCAGTCTTTGATTCTGGTGTATTTAACTACAGGAGTGCTATGGGCTGGGCTTGGATAAATAACTTTTAAGAGGAGAACAGATCTTTGAATTGGATTGATTTTAATGCAGTATGATTTTCCTAAAATCAGCTAAATCTTTCTGAGACTTACACACTTTGGAATCTTTGGTAGGTCTGAGGAGATAAAACAGCCACCTCTTGATTCAGAACTGACATTTAAGCTAATGTTTAATGTGGCTTAATCAGAATACTTTGATTCAGGCTCAGCAATGCATTTCATTTATTCGAACCAGATTATAACTCTGTTTCCATCTTAAAACTTCAATAAGAAAAGGAAAAAAGAGGACTAGTCAGCCTGGAGATTAGATATCATTGCTGAAATCAAAGAAGTGCATGTGGTGGTGCATCATTTTGCATATTTTAGTTTCATGGTTAGACCACTGATTAGGAAGTTCAGGTTCACATTTCTCCTTCTGTCTAATACAAAGAAAAGAAATTAATACAGATATTCCACCTTTTCAAGGAGCAGCTAGTTTAAAATCTATTGTCCATTTTATCTATTTCCTGACAAAGTAAATCCATATCTGCATTCTACAGGATGTTTACCTTTTAAAATCACAGTATTTGAAAAACCCATAGATAAATAATTTTTGTGCTTATCAGCATTTATATTGCTTAGAAAAACATCTTTGGATGTCTGTGAAAAATATTCCATGTTGTTCTTAATGGTGTGCTTTTGTGTAGACGTTTTGGATGCGTGAAGCCAAACTGGGATGTTACAGTTTGTCTGGATGGACAGACTGATGGTGTTTTAAAAAAGGCAAGTTGAATGATCTAGTTCAGAGGGTGTGGTTAATGGCTCCTAGTGTACCTGCCTACCAGTAAAAAGTAGAGAACTGCAGGGGTCTATCCTTTGACCTCTTCTAAAATCTTTATCACTGACCTGGAGGAATCAACAGACTTCTTCTGTTAACCTTCTTAGGTTTGTGGATGACCCCAAACTGGGTGACCAGTCAATGCACTTGATGGCAAGGCTGCTATTCAGAGGGACAGGGGCTGAAGGAATGCGTTAACAGGAATCCTAGGAAGTTCAGCAAGAATAGTCACAAAGGACTGCACCTGGGATGGAATTGACACTTAGGCGAACACAGGCTAAGCATGGAGAGGTTGGAAACAGCTCTCCTGAAAAGTACCTGGGAGTCTTGATAGACAAGTGGAACATGATCAAGAGCCAGCAGCAGCAATGCCCAGAACTTTACCAATAGAAGGAAAGACCCTGGTCACAGGGGTTATCCTTCTCTTTTGGTTAGACTGCATCTAGAATATGGCATCTAGTCTTCAGCACCCAATATAAGAAAGACATTGATGACAGGATTGAGTTCATAATGAGTGACCAAGATGATCAGGAAGCTGGAAAGGCTGTAGGATTCAGATGCACCAAGAGAACAGTAATGGCGTGGGGGAGCTTAGTAGTAATTCTCTAGTTACCTGCAAAGGCCACCCTTAAGAAGGCAAGGTTACTTTCCCTGGTGGTATATTGATTGGAGGATGAGAGACAACAGATGTATGTTGAAATAAGGAGGTTTCAGAACAGCTATAAATAAAAACTTTTTAATTAAGAGAATAGCCAGGCACTGGAACAGGATGCCCGTAGAGTTCCTGCAGTCTCCATCCTTAAAGGTTTTCAAGAAAACTGGATAAATTCATCAGCAGCCACATCTGAGCTCATAGGTGACTATTTAGAAAGAGATCAGAACACAGACATTCAGAGGTCCTTTCAAAGCTCAGCTACCCTATGATCTTATGTGTCAGTCTCAAATGTGATTCTGCTCTAAGTCATACAGTCTTCCCTGTCAATCATTTGGTAGGTTTTGTTCTCCTCCTAGAAGTTATTGATTGGTAGTAATTGCAGTGAAACTTAGCAGCCTGGGGATATGAGATGGCTATATTCTCTAGCATGCCTGAAAGATCTCCCCAAACTCAGTGACACACAGAAAATTAAATCAGTTCTTATATGAAGGATTTGTATGGGTGTCAAGAAATGCAACACACAAGTTTATCATGTTGGATCTCTTTCTTCCTCAGTATAATTCTTGTTAGAATTCTGACTCTAAAAAGCAGTGAGTTTAATTTAATTTTTAATGTTCTTTAATATTTTTTTTTCTTCTTTGACAGGTGAGAAGAAATTTGTGTGTCCAGAATGTTCAAAACGCTTTATGAGAAGTGACCATCTTGCCAAACACATTAAAACACATCAGAATAAAAAAGGTATTCACTCTAGCAGTACAGTGCTGGCATCAGTAGAAGCAACATCTGATGATACTTTGATTACTGCAGGAGGAACAACACTTATCCTTGCAAATATTCAACAAGGTTCTGTTTCAGGAATAGGAACTGTTAATACATCTGGCACCAGCAATCAGGATATTCTTACCAACACTGAAATACCTTTACAGCTTGTCACAGTTTCGGGAAACGAGACAATGGAGTAAATATTACACAAGATACCTATTAATTGTGGTTATTTTTATACAGTAGTGAGAAGAATATTGTTCCTAAGTTCTTAGATATCTTTTTATTGATGTGCAAAAATTTTTGGATTGACAGTAACTTGGTTATACATGACACTGAAATGCCTTACTTTGTATGATATTCCATAGTATATTAAAATGGTAAAATTGCATGGGTTTTGTAGGTACTTTTGGAATCTAGAAGAGAAGAAATTTTACCAAGTTATATTAAAAAAAAAAAAAAAGAATTTAACGATGGAAATGGTAGTCTAACCAAATGCATCAATCCTGTGTGGTTTAGTGTAAAAAAAATGAGAACATGTTGGTATTTATCTATTGTAAGATAAAAGAAGTTGATGGGTGAGAAGAAATCACATTATGATAAAAGAAATTTTGTAATTTTCTTGATGACTGGAATTTTTATTATGCATAACTGACAAATCAAGTTTCCAAGCAAATGTTACATAGTGTAGGCTTTACTTAGCTCATCAACTTGTCATTTTGAAGCTAATTATTTTAATTAGGTTAACTATGTACAATATTTTAAGCATTACTCTTGTAAGATTTTGCAAACTACATTTTAACATGGAACTCTAGGGATAGTCACCTTTTAAATCCTATTGAAAAGCCATGTTTAAGATTTAATTTGCCAAAATGATGTCTTGTTAATATTCTTTCAATAACCAAGATGGGCAATATAACCAATGTTTAAAAAGCTTAAAATGTTAAGAAAAATAAATATGTATAGGTTGAAGCATTTGGGTGGTAAGGCAGATGTTATAGTGAAGTATATCCCTTCTTTTGAACATTGGAGGACCAAAAATAAGGTGTATTGCGTCTCAGCAGTGATTTTTATCAAACCTTTTTCCAAAAAAACATCTGTATGCCAGGGCCTTAAAAGCCATCATGTAAATTACCAGTAAAATATAACATATGCAAATACAAAAGAAAAATCACTTCCATATTGACAGTACTCCCAAACATATGGATATAGTCATAGTGAACTAGGGGGGTTATGAGGTTTTTATTTGTTTGTTGTTTAGTTTTTGGTTAGTCAATCTGCATTTAAATATCAGCCATCTTTCCTTTTTTGCTTCTTCCCTTAAAAATTGTATGTATCCAGTACATTTAACTGATAAACATATATGTTTTTTATTATGCTGAATTTTCTTTTTATTTTTTAATTACTGTTTATATTTTCAATTATAGAAAATGTACAAAATGAAGTTATATAGCCAGTCTGTAAGTGCTATACCATTTTCAAAAAATGTACAACAATAATTACTGCAGTTCACCTATTTACAGACATTTGGAAATCTGTTCATTTGTTATTCTTAAAACCACCTCAAATTTAAAGGCTACCTTATTGTACGTTTAAAGTGTATTATAACAGTGTGGTAGTTAATAAAACACTATTTTTTTTTCTTTTGACTTGAGTTTACTGTGCTTCTTGTTAACTAACAAGGTGTAGTTTCATAATATGTCTCGACAGCCTGAGATGTTTTATTATTTTGCACTAGGTGGTGGGAAGCAGAAAGAGTGTTTTCTTTCCCGATGGACACAGAGATGGTAATTTTCCACCTCCTTGCTCCAGACCCCCCATCTGTATGTGCATGGACACGAATGTGCTGTGTTGGTGTAGAGGGGATGTTTTGCTCTCATGCTGAGCCTGAGCAGGGCATGAGGAATCTCTAGGCCCCATCCTATAGGTTGCATTTAAGTTCTCTGGCACATGCACAATACATGGAGTATTAATAAGGAGCTGTGACTAAGTGAGAACTATGCGATTAAAGAGAGTAATGGTTGTATATAATGCTCTCATGAAAGTGAAAAGCTTTTATTTGTGAAGTCTAAAGTTTTGGAGTATCAAATGACAGAGGACAGACCAGTATAATTTAGGATAAACCAGGCAGAGTTCAGCCTAGAAAAATGAGAATGGAAAGTCACGTAGGAAAGATTTTCTGAATTTGCAGTTTAGTGGAAAAAAAATTAATGCAAATCTTTTAGAGATTCAGAGCAACAGGAATTGACAGGTACAGAGAAAAGGGAGTTAATTCACCATCAGTTTAATCGCCTGTTTAATAAAATGAAAGGATGAAATTGGTTGGGATGAGAGCAGCAGCTTGAGGAAAGACAGTTCTGCTTAGACTTGCAGTGTTCCATGGATGTTGTCAATATATTAATATACTCTGAGTCCACTTCCTTTAGGCAGGTGAATGGGCTTGGTTTTCAAAAGCTGTTTTAGTATACAAAGCATATTAGTATATTTCTAATACTTAGGTTCTGTTTCTTGTCTCTTAGCCATCAGTAGCTGTATTAGTGCATTATTTTAACTGGGAAGGAAGAGGGGTACTTTTTTATTCAAACTGCTTTTCACAAGTTTTATGGAATGGCGCTTTCACTGGTGTTCATCTGTGGGTGGAGGTGTTTTGGTGTCAAGGGTTTTGATGTCTTATTGCTGAAGATGAGATTGCTTTATTTCTCAGAGCTTTTATGCTCACTACATCAAGTGGTCACTTGAATTAGTGTTTAGGTAGCACATTTTATAAAAAGATACGTTGTTGTTAAGAAGCTTCAGAAGGTAGATGTTTTGGAAGAAAGTAACTCTGGAAGTCTCATGGAAAGCTTGCAGCCTACAGGCTGTCTGCCTAATGGCTCACAGCCATAGTGTTTGTGTTGTGGGATAGTGATTTCTGAAAGCTCCCTGCTCACCTCCAGGGCAAAGATTCACAAGCCCAAGATCTTTGGTGTATCTAGGATTGTTGCTACCTCATGGCTTGTTTCCTGCTCCTCTAGGCATTCATGTGACACCAAGACAGAAGTGTGCATTTTGTAGGATGCTTTCCAGTTCTTCATGGGTTCCTGACAATGGTTGCTTGCTGTGCTTCTTGCTTCTTACTGGTACAGTCTGTATCATATTACATATTTATTTTCATGTCAGGCTTCTTGCTTGTATGGTTTATTGGTATGGTAGGCTTTAGATCCTTGGTTGGTTTTTATTGCTTGCAGTCTTGTGTAATCACTAATTAAGAAGACCTTAAAACTGGGTCTGCAAGAGAGCATGAGTTTGAGAGCATCCTGTGTTACCAATTTCAGTGGTTCAACTTCCAGTAAGTACAAGGCCTGTACATACACTTGCTGTAATCTCAGTATTCTTGTGTTCATTCCTGAATGAACTGATGGTTTGATCCTTGCAAGTTACAAAGTAACACTGATTATTGCAGAGAGCAAGAGCTTTTAATCATTGTTACTTACCAAGTCAAGGAGCAATATGACTAAGGACAGTATCATCATCACTGAAAGACTTGTGAGGAGCAGGATTTCTGGTCTGATGGTGCAGATTTTCCTCTGGTGGGGAACTCTACAGAGCACTTTTTTGGGCTTGTCTGAATAAGAAATACCAGCTTTTGGTTTTAGGCATCTTGAGCAGCTGGAATCAGTAAGATAAGTCTTCCCAATGGCTTCAGGAAAGCTCTGATATGTTCTCTCACAAGTTGTTCTGAGTGTTTGAGAATGAAGGAATGGAACTGTTAGCCGCCTGTCAAGAGTGATTCTTGGCGGCTTTAAGTAAAGAACTAATGAGCAGCTGGCTGTCTTTCCTCCAGATTTTTACCGCTACCATTTACACCAGGAGTGTGGAGCATGTATGTAAAAAAGGGCAGAAGATGACATGGCTGACTTAACTAGACAGGAATAGTAGCCATTTTCTGCAACGGTGGGGTACTAGTGGTTGGCATCAGGTTGTTCTGCTCCAGTTTCTAAAAGATTGTATCAAAAGGAAGCATTTTTTACAAGCCACTTTACATACAATTCCTTCTTTCATCTTGGAACCTAAGGAAAAAAAAGTGCCATTTCTGATTCAAAACAGAGCCTCTGTGTAATTCCAGAGCTCACTTTGGCATCTTGACAATGACCAAGCCTCTGGACAAGCTGATACCCTTCTCAAGCCTTATTATCTCTGAGTTGGCAGAAGAATGCTATGAAAATTACCTGCAAGGAAATAACCTTCCTTCCCCAGCAATGCATTCTCCTTAGCCAGAAGACTCAGTTACACAGATTTTGAGCTCAACATGAGATGGACACCACCAGGAAAAGGTTCCAAAGCAAGATCTGTTGCTTGAGCACCACTCTTCTTATGGCCTCCAAAATTCAAATCTTGACCATGCTCCTGGCATGCCTACAGATATAAAAAAATTTACTTCTGTATATATCTTGCAACATAGCTGCATTTTTCACAAAACTTGTTGAAGAGCAATACCTTTGCAAGGATTATGGGCTGACAGATCACCATAGCAAATAATTTTCAAACAGCAAAAATTAGTTGATAAGTGGTATCACATAATCCAACACACCTTTCTCTGGAAAGGTCTTTCAGGTAAGAATCTTGTGGCCTCTGACAAGAAAAGAACCATCAGAGAGATGGTTGAGCTGGGTACCAGGCATGGACAAAATATCACCAAAATCTTACATTATCTAAAGGAGTCCCTGACTTTCATGTATGCGGGGCCACCCACCTACGCACATTCTTGAGTTCTCCCTTCTGTTTCTATGGAACCTACTCCTCTATGTAAGGTATTCACAGAATTTTATTTACAATTTATGCACAAACACCACAAATGACTACTTCGTCACAGTTGCTTCCTAACTGGATGTTTTTCTTCCATCAGGACATGTTTTGATTTGACAGACAAACACTGGAGAATGTAACAATCTACTCCATTATGTTGCTATCTGAAGAAAAGACATAAGGTTTGCAGGGAAGATCAATGGGATTTTGTGCATATGATTACTCTGTGGTGGAGATATCATGATGATGTTCAATGAGACTGTTCTACAGTTGCTGCTTCAATTTATTCCTGATTTCTGTCCTCTGTCTAGGCTACTGCATGAATCATTATCAGTACACTGGGAAAGTAGTAGAATACAAAAAGATCCTATTGCTTCTGCCACTGTGGTTTTGGAGACTTTTTTTTTATTTTGTTAGTCATTCTTCACTCTAGAAGAAGGTACTAGACTCTGATTCTAGTCCTACAAATGGTACAGCTGAAAGGTTTAGCGGTGAAAATGATGGCTCCTGAAAAGGAAGGAGCCATGTCTTGTATTGTTAGCTTGGCTGCGACCTGCACTGGGGCCTTCTACTTTTCTGAGCTCCTGCTATTTCTGATTGTACTCTTTGCCTGTTTCAGAGGTGTTGAGCACAAGCTAACCTGGCACAGCTGTATCCCTTGTTATGTAAACATTGGCTGCCTGTTGGGACCTCAGCTATAGCCTTGCATAAACAAACATGTAATGTTCAAGTGTAGTTGGAACAGACGGACGTAGGGCTGTATAGCAGCACTTTGCCATACTTTTCAAGAGCAGCATGGGGGAGTGGGTAGGAAGACCTGAGGTACGTGACCTGGTAAAAAGCAGCTTGTGCCAGCCACCGAACAAGCAGGTAAGAAAAGAGCGCTCTTGTGGGCTGGTGGGAAGACTTGTGAACGTGAGGACAAAGTGAGGATGGTGGGAAAGAGGTAGGAACAGATGGGTTGGATGAGTGACTTGGAGTAGGGTTGCAGAAGGCTGTGGAGACACACAAAGTAAGAGTTAATGTAATTTATGGATTCTAATCCCTGGTGATCCACTGAAATCTTCTGGGGTATGCATTCCAGATAGGTGTGACTGCAGCCATTTGCAGGGGGGCTGTTGATGAGTCAGACAAGATGCAATAAAGCAAGGAAAGGGGGCTCAAAAAAATAAATTGAGAGCTGCATAAAGCTTTCTGACATTCATGATGCTTTCATAGCAGTCCTTACTGCCTTTTGGTTCTTTACTGACCTGTGCATCTCTCTATCTTGTTGCTATTTTCCTGCTAGGTCATAGATACCATAATCTCAGCAGAAGCCCATGTGCTGGACTGAGGTTTGCCATAGTATGCACTGTTGCTTGAGGACTAGTGACACGTTTATCTGGAAATGCACACTACTGTAGGTGATTTATGATGGAGAAAAACAAATATGCATTGGAGCTTGAACTGTGCTGCTCGAGCCATGTTTTGGCTGAATCCTTTCATTTGAAGTACAAGGATATTGTGTCTAGCTTAGGAACTAATTACAGGAGAGTGGCTTGGTCCTGTGGCAGCATCAGGCTTGCTTGCCTCTTCACTTCTGCGGCTCTTTTGCATGTTGGTTTTATTGACTGTCTGAGGAAGAGGTTATTTCTCAGTTGCCAGCCCCACAGGCCTTGTTTCCCTGCTGTGGTGAGGGCAGGTCTCCAGGGTGACGGTACAGGCCCCACAGGACGCTGGCGGTGGGCGCGCGGCCCGCAGATCCCCCTCAGATCCCCCACGGCTCCCCTGCAGATCCCCCGCAGATCCCCCACAGATTCCCCACAGCGCCGCAGCCGCCACAGGCCTGTGCACGCTGACACGCACACGGAGCACAGTTTGAGTAAAATTACTGCTTTTGGGGACATCCCCAAGGGCTGCCCAGCCGCTGCTGAGAAGGGAAGGGGTGAGCACGCGGTGAGGGTGGCGGGTGTGGGCATGGGTGCAGCCGTATGGCGTTTGTGGCCTTTGTTTTTAAGTGACATTTGGCCAGCATGCTGCCATGCCAGTGAGACGTGAGGCGGCGTCATAGGCAGTCATAGGTGTCATAGCCTTGTCCTCCTGACTTACATCCAGAGTTCTGTCTGGGGCTATTTGTGCCAAAGCTGCCATCTGAGATTATGGGATTTAATCATAATTTTTCCATGTACATTTGTAGCTGTTTTTACTACGTGTAACATGTCCTAAATACATAATATTTAACAGCTTGAAATGCTTCCAAAGGAGCTATTCAAGTCTTTTCTGTAAATAACACACCTTTTAAAACTATATTAATTCTTAATGTCATTTTGGGACTTTTCTTACATTTCCTTAAAAAAAAAAATTACCTCCCCGGTCAATATTCACCTGAAGAATTAAAATAGTTCCATTTTCAGTTGTGCTAGTTAGCTTTTTATGTGACCAGTTATGTATTTGCTCATCTGAGATTTGGAGTGAGAGGGGTGTTTTCCAGCTTCCCTGAAAGTCTTAACAATCCTCAGAGGAAAAAGTAGCTATAAAAAATATTTCAAATGCAGGAGGATTGCAGGATGTGGCAAATTTTACAGTTTTCCTGTTCGATACATGTACAATACTGAACACCAGTGAGTGGGAATAATCATGGACAAGCTCAGACTTCAGGAGCAGAGTAAGGGAGGTGAACAGTCACTTTCCAGTGTTAATCCCTTCACTGCCTTCGTTTTTAGCCTCACTTAATATTTGTCTCTTCTGCATCTCTCCAAATTTCTTAGAAGCCTCTTTGTTCCTCCTGCCTCTTCAAGCAAGAGCAACAGATGTTTCCTGTCTGTTTTTGGAAGGCAGAGATCTTTGGGGTAGAAATGATCAAAACTTTGTTCTGTCCTGCTTATGAGTGAGACAGTGTGTAAAAAAACAGAGTGAGGACCCTGTTCTTGAATGTTGAACACGTAAAAAGGGGGCAAAGTTAACTGGCCTGATGTCACTTCAAGGCATCTTTGCATCTGGGAATGTTAAGGTAAAAAAAGCTGTTTGTGAATCTCTTTTCTCCAGTCATTGCATAGGTTTCAAAATTTATTCAAGACTGCATTATCCCATCTATATAATTTCATGCAATAAAGCCTATACAATTAGTGAAAATTCTCACTTCTATGAAAATAAATAATTAAGTTTACAAATTCATAAATAATTTATTGCTTACACACAAGTTATATTCTTTTGTTTTGGTAAGTTTCATGACAAAAGTCATAAAGGGATTGCCATATTAAAGCTCGGTTCAGTCTTACGCCACAAAAAGTAAGTCAGGTGAAACACTTTTATTATTTTGAGTAAAGGCTCTAAATTTTCTCTCAATGTTCATGACTTTTCTCATACTTTAGAAACAGACTAGTTTTAAAATTGAGCACCAAATACTGTAAGAATATTGTAGATTTCAGACTCAGAGCATGTAAACAGCTGTGAAGAATTACAACAATTTTTTAAAAAAATTAATAGTTATCTAAGTTATTAAAAATTAACACCAACCCTCCCCCCCACACTTGGCATGTCAAATATAAACAGTTTGCAATTTGAATGTTTAAAGACTGGTGTGTGCATGCAAAATGTGATTTGTTTTTCAAGTGCACTGTTCAGTACATATTAGTGATCCCTGCAATTTAAACTGACATTTCTCTTGGAGTATATTTTAACCTGTGCTTAATCTGAGGAACACTTGAAGTAGCATAACTGGAAAATGCCACAGAGGCCAAAAGTTTTGTACTCTTTTCTCGTTTAGTTTCTATGTTTGACAGAACACTTTTTGATATGTCCATTTAGTGTGTGCAGATGACTTGTGCATAGCAGGCAAGTGAAATATGAATTTGCTATCCCAAGACTTCAAAACCAGGCTGAGAAACAGGTACTGTATTTGAGGATTGCGAGGTAATGTGAGGCTTTGTTGTTTATAAATGAGATCTTGTACCCATAGACATATAATACTTTGTATCTGTAAACTTATTAAGGCAAATATATCTTGCTTGTTAACTTAGATCCCTATTTCTTGAAGCATGAAAGTTTTGTATGTGCTAAGGAAGAAAAATGGAAAGGTCCAAGACTAGCTATGAACAGGAACCTGAGCTAGGAGTACATACTTTCCTGGTTCTCTTCAGTCAGGTAAGCATAAATACTTGCATGAAACTGTTAAACTCTCTACTTCTATGCTCTTCTGTCTCATTCTTTTCTTTCAAGAAGGACTACAGAAGGCATGCCAATGGCAGTCTTAAACATTTATACAGTTACTTCATTTGATCTCAAGGATTGTGGTGGAATCTTGTCCCCCTGGATGTTTAAGAGATGCAGAATTTACTTCAAGTCGTTTGTTAATTTGAGAAAGCTGCTTTAATGGAAGCATCTGCCACATTTGGATCAGAAGCACACTGTTTCTGACAGTCATCTCTCTGTCTTAACATTTTATTTCTCTGTCTCTTCCCTGTTATTTATTTCCCCTAACTTTTATCTCTCTGGAGTCTTGTCTCTTCTCTCTCCCTGTTGTAGAAAGTATAAAGAGGATATTGTTTTAGCTTTTTTGAGCAATTTTTAGTTCTTGCACATAAAAAATGTTGTACAGTGCATTATTGACTTTTGCTAGATTCCTTTTGATAAAATTTCTGCTGTTACTATCCAGGGCTTCACCAAATTCTGCAATTGTCTCTTCCATTTTAAAAGACTTTTGAACCTCAGAATATTACATGAACATGTGATTATATTTGAGGATGTCATGGTTCAATATTTAGGATTTGCACTACTGAAAAACCAAGTGTCATCTGTGAAAAATCGGGATCCATCTCAGGCTAAGCTTGGCTGAGTATTCAGCTGTATGAAATGGCCATTAATTTGAAAGTTGTGTCCACCTGTGAAAAGAGAGATGGCTTTGACTGCTACAAACTTTATGTCTGGAAATTTGTTAAATAAATAAAGCTGCATAGAGGAACAGGGGAGTACTGGCTACAAAGGCAGCCCAAAAACTGTGAGCTTAGAGATCTGCTAATTACTGTTGTAGAATGGGACTGTTTCTGAAACTGTAAAAGCACAATCAGAGGTACAGCAAGCAAATAATATATTCAGTACTCTTTATGGAAATAGACTATTGCTGAAATGGAGGCTTCTATATCCACACAGAAGAGAATGAAAAATCAGGAAAATACAGAAGGATAGCAAAACTCTTAGTTCAGTTTGAAGGAAATAGTACAAGAATCCTAGTCTTCCCTGATAGAAAGAAGGAAATAAGTTTCAAGAATGTTATGTGGTTATTAAGAAAGAGAAAGAAAGTACTTTTGTCTATAATTTCAAATTTCTTATATACGACGGTTTTTTAGTTTTCTGGTTTTTTCATCCTGTCTCTATCATAGATTCAATTATGTTCCAACTTCCTTATACTCAGTTTGGCCTTGCTGGAAAGAAGTTAAATGGCATGGTCAGCCCACACTTCTATTACAGAGATTCACTTAGACTGGAGTAGAGGCAAATAGAAAAAAATCTTCTGACTAAACCTTTTTTTAGGACATAACATAATGGACTTTGAAAGAAAAGGTGGAGCTACCTGAAAAATGATGTTTCTTCCAAGAACACTGATGGAGGAGAATGCTTACATTATGAGAGAAAAAACGTAGCAGCTTTGGCAGCAAAAATGGAGAAAAGCGGCTGATAGAAACAAATTGCTAGATGAAATAAAAAATATTTGGCAAAGAAGCAGAGGAACACAGATTCTGAAAGAACCCTCAAGCAGCTTACTATCCTTAGAGGCCAATTAAACCTGAATCAGTCAGGAAAGACAGAAAGAGCCCTCCGCAGCCTTAATGAAAATTTATATCAGGCAAAATAAAGCCCTGAGATTATTGGCATATAAGGTGCAGAAGGCTAAGAGAAACAAGCTAGCTTGGATATTAATGATACCAGAGTAGTATTTACATTTAAAACAAAATATATTTGTAAGGTCTTTGAAGGTTTTCTGTGTCCATCTGTATCTTAACAAAAAATCAGCTCCAGCTGACAAAATAATGTATGTAATGAAGCAAATATGCCCTCAGCTTCCAGCTGCCCAAATCACCATTTGAAGCTATCTGAGTAAGAAAAAAATTAGAAAATAGAAAAAAATTGCCAGCTAGCCTAGAAATTGTGTCTTTTAAATACTTCTAAACACCTCATTTAGCAACTTGTAAAGACTGGTCAGCTTTTGCTTTTGGTAGTTGATACATAGTAAGAGCTTGCTAAAGCATCTCTGTTAAATGTCACTGTTGTACAGTATGTTAGAAGGATATAATCACCAACACAGACACAGGTTAGATAAGGTCACAGTTACTCAAAAAAATAGATAAAGTTATATCTCTTGCCCTGTGTCCCCATATCATAGACTTCCAGCAGCCATTTAAAGGTGTGGCAACTGAAGGCTATTTTACTGGCATACCACTTTACATAAAAAAGAAGTTTAAGTAGGAAATTCAAGTTTTCATTTTCCCTATAAGTCTCCCTAAAGAGTCAAATACAAAAATAAACTGGAGAGATTTTTAACTTAGAGTTAAAATCAATGCTTCTCAAATTTCCACTCTTTAGACACATAATTTTAGCATCTTCAAATGAAGCATATACCAAACCCTAGTGACTGCATCTTAGCTGTCTTGAAAGTCAGTGGTATTCTAGGTTGATAGACACTACCAGCTCTCTTCTTTCACAGGGTGCTTGTATCATAGTGAGAAGTTTCAGATGGACTCTGAGTTTAGAAAACTTAAGCGGCAAGATCTAAACCCCCCAAAATTACAAAAGGCAAAAGGAACCAAGGAGTAATTTATATTTGATCTAGAAATAAACATCCAAATTATATTCCATATCTCATTGGTTAGCTTTCTTAAGAGCAGGGAAAAACCTCTGGATATAGGCTCAGTAGAGAAGATTAGTCCTCATCCACAGGATGTTTTTTGTTGTTTGCACAGGATTTGCCATATTTGCCTTCAGAATTCAATTGCAAAATTTTGAAACATTTCTGAACCAATTCCTGCATCCATTTTATTCCTCTTTCTGTACATCTATCTGTTGAAGTACTTCCTATGGATATATGATGCTCTAATTGCTTTTTGTGCTGTACAATTTCTGATACCTTTACAAGTAATATATAATTTAAAAAATATTTCTAAAGATTGAGAATGTAGATGTCTATCACAGTATACAAGTAAAAAAAGTTAGAATTGGAATTAATTCTGTTGCTTTATTTCTCTGTAGTAAAAACTGTTATTCCAATCCTTTTTACTTCATTGATTGATAAGGACTCTCAACTACATGAAAGTTCTGGAGTGCAAGGTGGGGTTTAAATGCATGCTACCGTGTTATCCTGCTGTCTGTACAGTCTTTGTAGAGCTCCTACTGCTGAGAGGTTTCTTTCAGAAGTGTGAGTATTTTACCCCCATCATTTCCTAGATTCATGTTTTAGAACCTAAATTATGTCTCTGCATTTGACTTACTGACAGATTTTACTTGAACTGAAACGGTTACAATGGCTGGCCACACACAGTACCTGAGGATGTGAAAATACATTTTGAAAAGCAGCAAAGTAAAGGAACCTTCTTGAAGAATTAATGGCAGCAAGCACTTATTTACCTTTCCCTTAGTAGGAGGGAACCACAGATGGAGTTGAAGAACAAGTACTCATTCTTCATACTGTATCTGGTTATGAGTATGACAAGAAGACACATATGAAATTCTTATAATACTTTTTTGTTTAGTTTAGTGAAATCAAAATCAGGTTTTCTTTTGTTTTTATAAAGTAACTGTAGGGTTTTTTCCATGACTTTGTTCTCATGATGACCAGTAACGCATGGCAACACTACTAAGGCTGTACCGGCTTTTTATACATTTACCAAAGCAGCAATTTTCCTATAGAACTAGAATAAGGACGTTTAAATCCATATATATATATATATACATATATATATATATGAAAAGTATGGATAGAGTGTATATATATATAAAACTTGGGTGGCAAGGAATAATTTTGTTCCTGAGACATAAATTTGAAAGGGAAGTTCTTAAGGCCTGTTTATCATTTATTTTTATGTTCTCATTAGAATTAAAATACCAAGTGATTGCAAAATATTCAGATCCAGAAGAGATCGTTATTTTTATCTTATTCACCCCTCCAGAATTCCCATGCTTGAATTCAAAGGAAGAAGATCCCAATTTGGGGCTTATTTATTTGTTTATTTTACTCTGCAATCGAAACAGTTCACCTTTCCTCTTAGGCCTCATCACAGAGTTGCATAAAGACCATGACACAAAATTCCTTTGGAAAAACGAAGATGCAGAGGAAGACAGTGAGTATTTAGTAAGGGGAAGCAAGGGTTAAGGCCTGGGACTGCAGAACAGCTGGAATATATTAGTTTTTACAGGAAGGCAGCCTGGAGAGAGAGTGTGAACTGCCAGCAGGTGGCTGGGAATGGCTGGATAACTCAGTGGTGGGACTGGAAGAGAGCTCTGCCTCTTACTGAGACGACTCAGCCAATATCAGCCTGTTTTTCTTTGTAACAGGGGACTTTCATCAAAGCTCATTACAGTAAATTTAGCATTTCCTTTAAATAGAATAGGTTCTGGATCTAACCTTGCTTGTTTTGACCATTTTTGTTTGCTCTGCCTCTTAAAGCTTTACCTTGTTCTTTCTCAGATGAGGAAGAAAGAGCAGGTTGGTTGCTAGACAGGCTTCAAAGGGTGAGACACTGATGTATCCCTCGGAGAAACTGCCTCCAAGTCAAGCAGACACTGTTTTGTTAAGGGAAGCTGCAGCAGACAAGTGTGGGAAGAAGGGTCTGCTGAGGTTTCTCTCCCTTCTGCAGCAAGGAAAGTTATGCTGACAGAGACAGCTGCTCTTACCACAGTGGTGCTTTGCTGTGGTTTGCAGTACTGGTCCATGTCCTCCAGAAGTCTTGGTCATAAAATGGGCTTTGCTGTGGGTGGCACTGTACAGACATGAGAAGCTGGCCCTGCTCCAAAGGCCTTGCAATGTAGGTATAACCAGGAAGCAGAAGACCCAATGGTAGTGCAGGTCTGAGAGCATAGCACAGCAGTTTTGTCAGGATTTAACTGACACAGTGGTAAAAAAAACAAAACAAAACACAAAGAAAGTCTGAAGAAAGGATTTGAAGATAACATGATCCTGCACAGGTATTTCTGAAAATCTCCTCCTGAGTATGAAGAGCAGTGAAGATAAGATATATGTGTTACTATTTGCCCGTCCAACAGGATGGCATTTGGCAGAATTTGAAGAAACCAAGATTGTAAGAGCTTAGAGAAGACTTTTATCCATATGGATGGTTGGGGAAAACTTTACCTCGTGCACTAAGCAGCTAGGGTCTGTAATTATTGTATATGGCTTTTAGGAGGAGACCTATGGAGAATTCTGAGTTGAAGATATCTGAATTACGTGTCTGAGGAATCGGCAGGATGGCCATATTATGACAGGAGACCTCGTGCAAGGTCAAATTGGAGAGAGAGAAAGGTGAGGACAGTAACAGCTGTTTCAGCCACAATGATCTTCAGCTAGTGATCCAGAGAGAGCTGTCAGAGAAAGGATGGGAATGTATGTACTGAAAGATGCAGTTGTTAGGGAACTGAAGTACTTTGTGCTGGCATGTGTACACTAGAGGGATTAATATCTGGGGCTGGGGGAAACACAAACCAAAGACAGAGTCCCAAAGAAGTTGCAGTGTAGGTATAAGATTAGAGATTCAGATGCAGACAGAGGAGCACAAGGAAACAAACCACCTGGCAGAAAGCTGGCAAACTGGAGGGCATAATCACAGGAATTTATCCATAGAGTCCCTGCAAAGACGGGCAGATATTAGAAATAGAAGAAAATGTTAAATTCCAGTCAAGAAAGACCAGTGCATCAAGAAGAGTGTTACTGACTGTTGAGGTCAACTCAGTAAGTCAGGGGATGCTGTACCCCAGAAAAAATTGACAGAAGAGATGAAAACAAGTTTAGAAAGTACATACCAGCATCATACAAAGGTGAACATACTGAGGGTTGGTGGTGGTTAGGAAAATGTTCTACAGAGAATATTAGAAGGCTTTTTACAGACAGAATATCTTAGCATTTGAAGGAACAAACTGCAGCCAGAAATCCAATTCTCTCATAAATGAGGGAATAGTTTTCTGTATGCCATTACATGGCTATACCCCGGTTGGTAAATTTTGTTGTGCCTTTGTTACTTTTCCAGAGTAGTATGTAAAATGTTCAGATTTTTCCAAGACTCAGCCCTTATTAATCTTGGTGTTTTGCTAATAATAAATCCACTTTTCTCCAGCTTTATATGCTTATAAGTGGACAAAAGAGATTACTTCTGAGAATTTACAGAGGTCTAAAATAAAAAAACATGGTTGAGAATTAATAGTTCTTTTCATTACAACTAGCCAAAATTTTTATTCCAAGATACATTCAATTGAAACAATAGCACTGTACTCCAATGAACTGTACTAATCCAGTAAAGGCACTGGCTATCTAATATTTTAAGAAAATACTCGGTACAGATTGCTTTCTAAGAGAAAAACCAGTGACCTGTTAGAACATAATTTTGGCAAATACAAGATGATAAGTTGCTTGGCACTTCTGATCAGGCAAACGACTGCTTTAAACTCATGTATGGATAATGAAGTGGCAGTCTGCATAGGAGCTTTCATGACAGTAAGATAATAAATACTGACATGGATAAATTGTCATGAGTTGAACAAAAAAATCCCTGTCAAATTATCATTTTGATGAGGATGGCACATTTGATTATAATGAAAACAAATGTGCTGGTGGCTCCTTGCAGCAGTAATTTTGCTGTCCAAGATGACAGAGTTAGTTCTGAGAAACTTTTTAATTGTTTTATCCACATAATGGCATACTGATCACTTTTATGTCACTGGGCAAGGAAATAATCTTGACAACAAAAGCTAGATTTCATACCAGAGGTACTACTTTTATATTTAATTCTTTATTTGTGGCAGCACAAATGAAAATAGTTGTATAGCATGATGACTGGCACAGTGGGATCCACACTGTCCATGTGTTTGAACTGGATAGGAGCAGGTACAGAGAGTATGTACAGATACATGACTTGTATTTAAACAAAAATGTTTGTAGGACCCCTAATAGTGTGTCTATCTAAAATATTTTCCTTGAACTGCTCAGAGGGTCTGCAAATGATAACTGATTTCACTGTAGTTCACCGGGATTGCCCCCAGTGTCTCTGCAGGTGCTTGTTGCATTCTTCACTGCTACCTATCTCCATAACCACGGTGGATGCAGTTGCAGTAAAGAGTTTCATTCCCAAATTTATCAACCTTCCAGAGTTATTCAAGTGGGGAGTAAAAGTGGCTGGATGATGGAACCACATCGACATTTTGTGTGTTGTTTTAAACAGAAGCAGATCTGCTCAAATCCTTGTTTAATAGCTTATATAGATCTGTTTAAATCTTTACTTTGGAGGTTGCACTGGGCATCCCTAAGCTCAGTGCACGAAACATGAAAGCAGACGGTGTCTGTCTTGGATTTTTGTGAGCTGCACTACATCAAATAAAGAGCAGTGACTTGAAGGGCATAGCCTATTGATTGTGCAACTGAACAAAATCTGTCATGTTTTTATCAAAGTTATAAATTTGAAACTTACAGGTGGTCATAGAGTTCATAAAAATTGTAAGAATCAAATTATCCTAATTTCAAAAACTAATGTTAAAAATTAAGGTAGCTAAGTGGCATGGGTTTTTTATACACTACATACTCTTTGGAATATATTTTGGCTTACATGTATAGAGAAAAATTTACTGTTTGATACTTTATTTCACTGAATATGTCAGATCATTTTCTCAAAACCACAGATGATTATGTTTATTTGTTTGTATATTTATATTTGTATTTATATTTATACCTATATCTGTATTTCATTTAGAAAAATATGCTTTGCTTATGCTATACCTTTTTTTGGTTTTAGTAATATCAGAAGACGAAGAGACTGACCAATTTCTTTGCTGTTTAGCATGTTACATTGCTACTGAAACTTTTCAACACTGAACATTTCACTGATTCCCTTTTCTCTGCCATCTGTCTAATCTGGCCTCTTTCCAAATAATGCTGCTTTCCCAGTGGATATGGTTGTCCTGGTACAAGAGTTTTCTGTCAGGGTAGGGAAAATTCACATTACGTTCAGTTGCTTCTTAGATAGCACATCTAAATATTGAATGGTCATATACATTTACAGTTTGTAGATTCTAAGATGCACACTAAAAATACCTGTTTGTCACAAACTCTCACTTGTGCTCTATTTTATTGAAAACCTGACCCTGTCTTTTAAAAATACTTGGTTTTCTGTCATTATGTTCTGTGTAAATTTTCTTATTTTGACAATTACTTTATTACAGTACCTGAAGAATGGATGTTTTGAAGTCTGGTTGTCTGGTTAAAAAATTTAAAGTTCCAGATTATACACAGCATTGTAGAAATATTAATTCTGCATTTTGGAAATAGTTGCCTTATCTTAGAAGTTCAACATGAAATGTCTTAGGAAAGATAGTGTATTTTAGAAGATGAGCACCTAGGCATGTGCCATTTAATGGACTGTCAAGTTGGGCACAAAATCCAAAATCTCTTCTTGACCAATCCTAAGAAGTCTAGATTTATTTAAATTATATATTGTGGTCATATATTGCTTTCAGTATTACATCATATCCAAGGACATCAACAGAGAAATTGCATCCCACAGATCTAAGAAAGTGCAATGCATCATTAAAAATGCATACAAGAAAGCATTGTATTTTTACATGCACAAGTGCACTAATTGTTGAAAAGGTGGAGAGGTCTCATTTCACCTTCTTCCTCTATGCTAGAATCACTTTCATGCTACTAATTAGTGTGTTTTATCGTGAGCAATTGTAATAAAAACCTACCAGATACTGACAACTTCTTTTAGGAGGAGCATATTACATGATATTCTGAACCATGTAGATCATCTCTAAACAGTGTGAGAATTTCTCGTTGAACAATTAACTCTGGGTATCCCAGAATATATTTCACAAGCTTCACTTTTTCTTCAAGAGAGAGAGAAATGTCTTAGGTTACCTGTAGTCTTGGTTTCAAGAAGAGATTTTCATCCATTCAACTGAAAGAATGAACCTTTGGCTTTCAGGATCTATCGCTGTGTCAGAGTCACTTCCAGCTCTTGACTAGGATCTTGAAACAGCTGTCTTCTCAGGCAGCAAGCTCCAGGGTTAACAGTGAACCTCGTGCGTGCTGGGACAAGACGTTGGGAGTTCAGTTCGCGGTTTGAGAATACACATGGAGGGTGAGGGAAAGGTGTCGGCACTATTTAAGTCTCCCCTAGGCCGTAACTTGAAGACTTGCATTTCATTTATACAAAGGCCCTTTTCCAGTGCCCTGGCAGTACAAATGTTGCATTTCCTTAGCCTGTTCTGAACTGCAAGTTTGGGAGTAGTGAATGTAAGTATGTCTTCATCATTTGACCTGTGCTGATACACTGAAAGAATGATTGGTGACTGGCAAAAGGAGAATCAGGAGTGGCTGAAATGAAGGCAGCCAACGACAGCAATTTCACTCCAAAGGCAGATAAAATTGAGAAAACTGGCATGTTAAAAAGCTTCCTAATGAGTCTCTACCTTGATAATTCAAAAAGACTTCCAGGAGAAATAGAAAACATTCATTTTCTGGGTTTCATCTGGCATTTCAGAAAGTGTATTTTCTACCTCAGTGTAGGTTTCTGTAACAAGAAAGCTCTCTCTCATCTTTTGGGGGTAAACGAGTTCAGTACATAAAGCAATTGTTTTTTAGTTTCTTTACAAGTTTACAGTTTTTCTAGTGTTGCTGTGAGTTTTTATTACACTATTTGAAAGATTTCATTTTTTCCCCAGTGATCAGCATTCGATGTATCTGTCTGGAATTGTATCTGGATTCCATTTTGTGCAATTATGATATTGGTTTACCATATTTTCTTTACTAAGCAGACACTCAGCACCTAACTCATAGTGCAGGGTGTAGCTTTACCGCCAGATGATAGTTATTACTCTCATAAGCTATTTGAAAGAAAAAACCCACCAGACTTTAACTTGCATGAAAATGAACATATTCTCATGTAAATTCCTGAAGAGGAAACTGGCAAATTAACAAGTATGAAAACAGGGAGTCTGCTCTCTTCACCAAAGTTTGCCCAAAGGCTGGGAAGCAGCTGAATTACTGGATAATATTAATATCTCATTTTTACTGTGAAACAGATGTATGCTGTCAGATCTTTTTCCTGTGGGGAAAAAAAGAACACAAAACAAACACACTGACCCTCTCCCCACCCCAAACTTAGCATGTTATAAATGTTAGATATAAATAAGAGTGTGATTGTTTTCAAACTTCAGCTAGCAAATTTGCCATCAGTTCTTGTGAGATGAGAATCAGGCTTTTTATTTAATGAAAGATTCACTGTTATTTGATTACATGAATGTAGTCAGAAAACAGTGTCTCTGACCAGAACATGGAAATAGGGTGGTGATGTTAAGTATATTGTTTTGTTGCAAGTAGTGTTTTGGGGATTAACACTATTGACCCTGAGCCCTGTTTTCGTAAACTGGGTTGCTAAAATTAGGTTTATGCATGGAATTTATTTAAAAATGTTTTGTCTATTTTTTTTTTTTTAAGAGATAGAGATATTTGGAGAGGGCAAAATCTGGATCACAGTACTTGTAACAAATGAAAAATGTTTACTAATGCTTGTTGCTTTTGTAGACTTTTAATTTCCAAATTAATCTGAGAACTGATTAGTCTGTAGCATTGGGTTTATCTTATTGTTCTGTGGTTCCTGGCAGTGTTTAGGCCATCATCACTCCAAATGCCAACTGGAAGGAGGACAATTACTGCCAGTGATTGCCATCTTCCTGCCTCTGCAAACCTGGGTGAGTATGCTTGCTCCATGAGGAGTCTATGGATGAGGAGCTACCCTTTGCATTAAAGTCTTCTAGCAGAGATGTGCTGCATGGCAGCTCTAATAATAGCCCCAAAACTGTTGTCTGAATGGTTTTGTCTCCCTGTTCTTCTTCGTCCCACGGCAGCATCACCACTGTTGGAGCTCTCTAGAGCACAGCTGCAGCATGACCCACAGTGTCTCTGCCTCATGTGTTCGTTGTTGCCCCTCCACAGCAGAGCTGTTAATCAGTTTGAGGTGCCTCAGCAAAACTGGCACACGTCCTAAAATCTGGCCATACAACTGAGCCCGTGCTAAATAATGTAACTTTCCATATGAATGGCCCCTTCAAACCAGTAGGACCACTCAGAGAGGCTAAAGCTCAGCGTGTGGGTCAGCAATTTTAGTATTTGTCTTCCTCTTTTGGAAATGGCTATGTGGATTTGTATTTTTAAATGCTGTGAAAGGGAAGCCCCTCCCACATCTAGACCCATCCACAAAAATATTCTGGATAGCAAAGGCAGCGGAACATGTCAGTCATGCTATCCTTGCACTACTCGGACATCTGTGAAAATTTCATGCTTCTGTGAGCAGATTCTCCAAAGGGCTGAATTTGGCTGTATGTCTTTGAGTGCATACTTCCATTTTCCCCGCTGTGCCTGTCTGTTGCATGTTTTTAATTGTCCTTGGTATTTGGGGGGGAAAAAATGCGCACAAATTAAATAGAATGTATAAATAACAGGAGAGGGCAGGCTTAAACTGGCAAAAAGCAAGAAAAACAGACTAGCTGTAAACCTGGAAATAGTGTTCCCAACTCCTAGTGTGTGCAGGAAATGCAGCACATATGGCACATGGAATCACCTGGAGCTAGGCCTCTCTGTTGCACCTTGGCACAGGAGAGCAGGAACAAAGCAGAGATGCAGATTGTAACCCTTAGTGGCCTGGTGTCTGGAAAGGATCAGCTGAAGCCTGTTCTTGTACTTGGCTTCCAGTTCACAAATATGAGACGTTAAAAATAGAATCATTACTGAATGATCCCTTTTGTACTTAAACATGGATATCAGTGCATTTTTGTTGATTAGAAACTTTCAATATCATTCATTCTACTGTGTAGGAAATACATATGAATGTAATTGTACCCTTTCTTATAGAAAAACTGAATTTTATTACAATGACACTTCATTTATGATGCTCCTTGCAAAAGCTGTTTCTGATATTATGCTTTTAAGTGAGCTTCTCAGTGTTCCTTACAATCATTAATGAATCAGACGTTAGATAAAGACAGTGTAGGTATGGCAGCATATCATTATACAGGGGAGTAGAGTGAAGCATGAGGATGTAAATATTTACTACATCTTGCACGATGTTGAGGAAAAGATAGCTCTAAGGGTAGGATGATGTTTTTTACTGTTCATAGTGTATTCGTCATAAGAAGAACCCTTAAAAAATTCAAACCTTTCCTGACTTTTGCTTAACATTGGCAAAGGATTTTGTCTGGAAAGAAATAAAAGAAAATTAAAATAAATAACTCAGAGCATCTGATATTGAGTATTTGTTCTGGTTTTTTTTTTTTAATTATTTTATTTCCTCAAAAAGGTTTCTTCTTCGGTTTTTTTTTTTTGGTTTATTGGTTTTGGTTTGGTTGGTTTGGGTTTTGAGTTATTTCTTTGGTACTTTTTGGCATTTTTCATTTATTTGGCAAAAGAAGAAAGATAAAAATCTTCAGAATGATAGAAAATACTTGCAGATTTATGCCAATCCATGGGGTTTTATTCATACAAGAGATTCTCTTTAAACCCTCAAAAGCTGCTACTTCTGCCTCCCTTTCTGCTCTAGAAATTTGTTTCCTTCACTCTGCTTACTCTACCACAGATCATCTTAATACCACTAAGTATGTGCCCTCTTATACTAATGGACATGCATCTCTGCTCAGTTTGTCTGTCAAAACTTAAATGTTTTTCTGTATTTCATGCATTTCTAGAACAAAATGGGTATTAATTAGCATGCATCAAGCACTGAAAAGCAAAACAACTTTAACTATTTTTTTTTTTTTTTCAGGGGCATCTTCACTATCACAGGCTGATATTGTACAGTTACATGATTAACTGGAATCTTATGTTTAGAAATAGAGAAGTGCCAAGATTTCAAACTTGTGAGTATAATTATATGTATTTTTAGAAATTGAAATGAGCTTATGCAGAGATTTTCAAAATAGACCTAGAAGAAGGAACAGAAAATGTCCAACAAAGTGTATGCTTTTGGAAGTTTTAAGAACATTTTTTATATTTAAAAGACAACAATTACTTGGAACTCTAGAAAAGGCAGCAGCTGTTACCCAGTGGAACTTTTCTTCTGCACTACTATTTTCTGTTTAAGATTTCTGAAATATTGCTGTGTACTGGGGTAATCACTTTAATATTTAAGCTGTATACACAATTAAATACAATTTTATGTCTTGTATTTTTTAAAAAGTAGTGGACTTAGGAACATGGTGTAGTCTATGATGCATTAATTGTCAGAAAAACAATGTGTAAGTCCACTTGAGACAAGAAAAGCCAGAATGTTCTGGCTGCAATTAGCAGTTATTGGGGAGAAGCACTCTGCTTTTAAAAATGGTTTGTTTGCAGTAGTTGGAATTTGATTAATCAAAATTATGCTATTATCATATTGTCGCTATTTAAAAAAAAGTGGCTTTAGTACAGTAGAATTGGTTTGAAAGTTACCTGGAAAAAACATTTAACTATAAGCACATGAATCAAGCTGTCTCTCCCTGTGCAGACTGATTTTAACAGACACAGGTTCTGAGCTCTGGACAGAATGCTTCAGACCAAAATCTCTACAGCTGTTTTAGTCCTTTTCTTCCTCAGCTTATATATGCTGTGACAATATAAGGTTTTTGAATCAAAGCTGAATTGCATTTTACTGCCCTGAAGCAGAGAACAGAAGAACTTGTATCTTGAAATTAAACACAGTTGGATTTTCAGTGAAGGTGTTTCAGTGAAGACTTAAATTCTTGAGTCTGACCCTAACTGTTGTAGTCTCACTTTCGTGTCTGCCCTGAGTTTGTGACCTGGTGCCAAGCAATCCTCTTTTCAGGGTAAAGTCACTACCCTGTCAGGTTTCCATTCTATAGCATTCACCTTTTTTGCTTTTTGTATTTATTACAATTAGATTTACATTTTTAAAATGTGTTGAGGGTTGCCTGAATTAGGAAAATGAGTTTTGATAGTTTAGTGGAAGAAAAGGAAGTGAAGAACAACTGATTTATTGAAATTTCCCACACGAAATCCCAGGGATGGGGGGAAAATTCTCAGAATGGCACTCTGAAGTGGGCAAATAGGGGACAAATGTGTGACTTCAAATACCCCCAAATTCCTGACTGAGTGCTCTAGTTTTTATATGATAGAAGATACAAGAAGTTGCCAACACTAATATCATTTTAGAAACAGCATTTACAGAAGTAAAAAAGTTTTAGCTAGCCTAAACTGTTTACTAAGTGGGCAGTTACTTTTTGGTTGTCTCAATCTGCATTTTTTAGCACACTTGTTTCTTGGGCAAAAAACCCAGAAATATCTTTCAGTGTTAGTGACACATGACTGAAGCCACTGATAGTTATTGAAGGCACTTTTTCTGAAGTACCCAAAATTAAACATTTTTTTGGTGAAAGAGGGTAGAAGCAGCTTTGATGTCTCAAACTCTTTTGCTGTTCCCTAAAGCTTTTCACACCAGTTACTCATCTCAGCTGGAGAAACCAGCACTTGGGAGTCAGAGAGCAAAAGTGTTCAGTGAAGAAGTTTATTCATGAGGGAAGAGTTTCACTGATGTTGGAAGGCAAACACAGAAAAGTAAACACACTCCACTGGATTACAACAGGTTAGTAAACACAAATGCTGTAACCTTCTCGCAGAGCTCTTTCTGTAGAGGCAACTGTTATATGCAATGTATTGTGTTGTTTTATTATGATCACAGTTTTCTAGGTTGTATGCCTTTTTGATTCTTAGTGTGCTTTCCTTACAAAAGTTGTTTGAAGTTAGTGAATAATAACACTGAGAGACATCAAAGTTTCAGAAAAATGTGGAAAAGAGGTGTTACAATTTAGATGAATCAGGCATTATTAAGGTGTTTTGGGATCTGCTGGCTTGGCTTCTAATGTGCATTCAGAACACCATCTTGTGGCCTAAGTTTCCAGTAATGTGTTGCAGTTGTGAACCGTTTTCGTACCTCTCACAACAGTGCTGAGAATCGAGACACCTCTAACTCCCGTGAATGTTGTGGCAAAGCTCCCACTGAGCTTTATAGAAGGGAGAGGAAGGGTCATTAGCAGCTTTTGTGAAGTGCAATGAGGTACTGATGAAATGATCTGTAGCAATCTGGATTGCTTTTGTTCATTACACATGGAGCAATCCCTGAGCAGTGGAGAGAGAATATACATGAAATATTTATTTAACTTCAAGGTGCTAAATTTTAGGTGGCATATTGTAAGTAAAAAACTGGCCTGTTGCTAGGGCATTGACATACTATCTTTTGTTCCTTTCAGCTTGTCTTTTTAAACTTTCTGTTGTTTCTTTTTATTCGTGTAAAAGTGTCAAACTGTAAACACCTCCCTATTGACAAGCTACACTTACATCAGTAGTAAAAGAAGTTTTGGCATGAAAGGCTGAACTAATGTGGACAAGCATTTCTGACTATTCATGGCTATGGGCTAGGAGATAAATTCTAATCATTCATAGACAGCAACTTCTTAGTTCTTTTGCAGAGAAGTTGGGATGAGAGCGTTGTATTTTGCCATGTGCTCTCAGTGTCTTTGAAGCATTTCATTGTAAGTGTCTTGAGACTTCCATGAGGTGGGGAAAACCAGAATTGCTCCTCAAAGAAAAGGATAGTGCCGTTTTCTAGCATTGCCCTACTTGTCAAATTTCTTGTGACCATCTCTATATAAGATAATATACAAGGACAAATGAAGGAGGTGAGGTAAAAGATTTATAACTGAAATAATGCCAGCACACTTACTTCTACCTGTACTAGACTCTGTCATGCATTAATAATTTGGCCTTAACTTCCTGTAAGAAATAGATCCTGATTTTTCTCTTCTTACAGTTTACTCATAGGGCTGATAGGTTGGCTGGGAGGCCAGTCAAGCTAAGATATATAGATAGATAGATATAGATATAGATGTATAATTTTTTTATTTATGATGAGAAATACAGTGCTTATTTTTGCTTTTACTGAAATATGAAAAGAAATATTTTTCATTTATTTATATTTTCTTTTAGCAACACAGTCTTTATTTGATTTTCTCAGTATGGTTAGCTCTCATGTGATACTTCAGGCACTGCTGTACTATCCCTGTCTTCTTATTCTAATCTTGTTTTAGCAAGGCTACTTTCAATGCTTGATCATATGTGAATTGACAGAACAACCTACATCCTATTTCCATTCCTTTTATTCTGTAGATTTTTGCCTATGCAACTTGCAGTAATTCCTATGAAGCTGTCACAATCTGTTCTATCAAAATTACTTACAGATCCTGTTGTTCAGGGATCATTGAGATGATAGATTGCTATGGTCTCTCTCGTTAATGTGTGCTTAGGGAGTCCTTCATTTACACAATAGACTTATTCAATTTTTGGTGAAATGTGATTATTACTCTTGCACAGAAGACACATACTTGATCTAGATATGGCTTGCTTATTTTTTAAAGAAATTGTATAAAAATAGGATGTCCCGCCACAAAACTCTGCTTTTAACTTTACAAATTAATTGCCTTTACCTTGCCATTTGAAGGACTGATAATTTCATATAGTACTGGACTGTTAGTAACAGCTGGCAAGAAGTCCAGCTGCAACAGAGGTAGACTGAAGCATGACTGATGGCTCAGGGTGCTGGGAATTATGGAAAATTCACTGAGAAGTGTATTCTCCTCTCCATCAACTCAGCTATGTGGCAGAAGTATGGTTAGAATAGTCCAGTACTGGTTGTGGAGTTGTGTATGAGAAGATTTTAATATTTGAAGGTATCAGGTAGCTTGAACAACTGTAGTCTAAATCTAACTGGTTTTATCTATAGCATTTTTATTCAGCCCTTTTTAATGAGAATGGTGTTGACTTTTAAAACTTCTTCTTACCCAAATCCTCCTTTGATGTTATTATCTTGGTTATGATGCCATTTATTGGTAAGTCATCTGTGCTATGACTGAGTAGTGGTGGGCTGAGGATGTAAAACTGAGGCAGAAAAAGAGAGAAAAAAAATTCTAAGTATAATCCTGTCAGTGTTTGTTTCTGTCTCACTTCCTCTAATGGGACTGTCATGGCAGTAGGCTGTGCCCATTTATGTAGTAATCCGTAAGAGCCCTCTGCTTGAGTCAGGAGCCTCCTAGACTATGAGCAGGTGGGACATCAACTGAGGAATGCAGGGAGATCCTGGGAGCTGCTTTTTTCATAAGATCAACAGCTGTATCAGCTCTGCTCACTGCACCTTGTGCAGCATCTGTTATTTAAGCTTTTGTAGTCTCCGTTGTACTTTTAGCTACAACTGGGCATGTGAAACCACATACTTTAGAGAAAGAAACTAAATAAATGGATTGTATCATTCAATTTCAGGGGATTTATCCACCCTATCTTGTAATTTTGACTTACATGAATAATTTTTGTTTACACGTTCTTAATTTGAATGGGATTACTTGCATTAGTGATAATGTGAGTAGCAGGTACAGGATTAGTTCCTGTATTTGTCAGTGGTGTCAAAAGCAATAGAATATACAATAATTTGGTTACATTTTCAATTATAATCTGAAATTAAAGAGCTTTATTTTGGAGCTGTTGCTCTGAATAGCAAGTATTGGTATTTGTAATTGAATTCTGAGATAGAACTTTCCATACATTTGTAATGCAGAAAGCTCTCTCATCATGTGAGATTCACTTGGCAGCTGAATGGTCACCACTTAGTAACAGTATTAAATCCTGCATTTCAAGAGTCAAAAGGACTGGAAGCTGCTTCTAAGGTAAAATATTTAATCTATTTCATATCTCAAATTCTATAGTGTGAAATTACTAGGTTGAGAAACATTTTGATAAATATTTGAGTGCGTGCTGTGATTAATTTGTATTAGAATTGTACTTTGAACTAGTGTAATTCATGTTGGTAGGACACCTGATGAGGCAGGCCTTGATCCTGAAAAAGGCTCCAGGCAAACCTCCAACGAAAACTTAGCTGCCTTGAGCAATTTTCTGGACTCAGAGGTAAAATTTGATATAGTGTGAATGGGTGGCAGGATGAAAATAAATCATGCTGCAGCTAGCCTGCTTTTCACAGCCACAGGTTTGGGGGTTTTGCTCTCTCTCTCTACTTTTTTTTTCTTTCCTTCTTTTATTTTTATTTTCTTTTTTAATTTCATACTTGCACAGCTTGATTTTTAAAGATTTATTTAAATTTGGTTCATGTGCAGCTTTTAGCCTTCATGCAATTAAACAGAAAATGTTGGGAAACGAATAATTTTGCCAAATATTCTTTTTTCAATGTCCAAGACTTTTATTGCTGGATAAATACCATCCACTTTTATATAAAACTTTCTTTCACATGGAATCAATGTCTCCTCAGTAAAAAAAAAGTGGGAAAAGAAAATGTGAAAAATATGGACAAATGAGATATATCTCCTTAGCCTCAACTAAAATAATGCTAATGTGTTTACAACACAAGCTTGCAATAGTTTGAAGACCAGATAGATGTAGATCATACCAGTCATTGTGGCTGCAAGTCACTTTGTATGCAGGGATATATGGTGACCCTAACTCCAACCACAGCTTATTTGACAAAGAAGCAACAATAGACAGTGAACATAATCCTGTTGTTTACTCACAGTAAGTGATACTGCAGGAACTACCTCTCTGAAACACAGAATGCAAAAAGTTTTTTGTTTTAAGGTACTTAGGCCATTTTGGAATCTGAAATATCTTCTCCATGGCCAGATTCCTTACTGCTCTGAGAAGGGGACTCAGGACTCTGCCAACACCTTGATCACTGGAAGTGTTCTGGACCACAACAGCAGTTGGCTGCCAATAGATATATGATCTAAAATACTTCCATTATTTTTTTCCCTTGAAATTACATGAAGGATAATCACAGTTTGGCCTTGAATAAAGACTTCATGTTCTGATTTACAGTAGGTATTTCTAATGTTCAGATTTATGTTTTGTAAACTGCTGGATTTACTTTAAAAGCAAATATAACAAAAGTGAAAACCTGCTATCATCAGTTGTACTGGAGATTGTAGCTATGTGAGAATTGGCTTGATGTCAGGAATGAAAAATGGGTACAAAAATAGCCAGGTTTGGAGAACCTGCCTTTAGAGATACATGAAGGAGGGAAGAAGGGACATATTTTTTATATGGCCAGATAGTAACAGCAGATTTTAGTCCTGTTGAAAGGAACACAAGATTAAGATATAGATGAAGGTATTGTGAATCTAAAAGCTCACCTGTTTTTCTTAGTTATATCAGATGGTCTATAACAATATGTTACTTTTTCAGACAAAGCTTCCTTGTCTTGTAGCTGTAGACACCCTAGCTACTACTTAAGACAGAGAAAGACTGTGAAAGAAAAAGGAAATGATATATGGAATATTACAGAAATAGTTTGACATTCTTGTGAAAATAGGGGTTTCTGCTGAATGAACAATACACAGTCTGGTAGAGTTAGATAATTGTCTTAGCATCATTAATAGCTTGAGTTAGAAGAGAGGATTTAGGAAATTGAAGTTGATATGTCCAAATACTGAAATGAAGAACAAGATTTGCATATTTTTGATCATAGACTCATTCATTATTCAAGTCACATTTTCATCTGCAATAGACGAGAGAAGACCACCATAGACTGCAATGATAAAAGCAAGGGGAAAATTTGACTGTGACTCAGGGGGGAAATGACTAATCTTTCCTAATTTGTTCTGAATCTTGACATGTAGACCTCAAATACTCTAACTTATGTGAAAATGTCTTCTTTGGTCCCTCAGCTATTAAAAGTTGTAATAATGCAAGACCACAAAACCAGAAAAAGCTTTTAAAAGCTTATTCTTCTAAATAAGTGATTCTAAACTCAGATTATACCCACTAGACCCTGTATTTTCTGAGTTGCCAGGGAGTTAGCCACAAAATTCACATTAAAGCCAATGGGAGCTACTAAAATCAGTGGGATTTGTGTGCTGGGATCACATGTAAACTCTAAATTTCTAAGAAAATAGCAATCGAAATAGTGGTGGAAAATATAAAGTTTCAGAGTAGATAATATATGAGTAAATGAGCCAAATATCTAACAAAATGAAAAACATGATGGAAAAGAGAAGATGGATGAAAAAGAGATGGTTGAATACATTGAGTTATGTAAGACTCTAAAGGAGATTTTGTAGGGTTTCAGGAAATACAATTTCTTGAGAGGCTGAGGGAAAATGGAAAGAAAGCCATCAGGCAGAATTGCTGTGAGGAACAGCTTCCTGCTGAGATAGAAGAGGTTTACTTTCAGCACTGTAAAAATGCATCCCAACAAGTACAATAAACAAAAATAGATGCATCATAAAATCAAGAGTAAGGAGAAGGAGTTTATACACGCATACAAACATACCACATGTAATGGAGAAGAGACAGAACAAAGGGAGAACTGTGGAGGCAGAAAAAAGAAAATCTGGGAGAAAACAGACGTTGTGGTTTAGGAAGAATGCAGACAGTTGATAGGATAAGGCTGCCTGAGAAACATGGGAAGCATGTACTCTGTTGAAGAAAGATGATGCTGATCAAAATAATTTGTGAAGGGAGAAACTAACTCTTCACAGCATGCATTTTTATCCAGTAGTTGTGTTCAGCAAGATAGTTCAGCACTAGTTTCATAAAAAGCATTACAGTAAAACATAGGACTTACTCTGATATAAATGTTGTAGATTCTCTAACTCATTAAGATCTCAAACCTGTTAGAAAGTTTCAAAAGAAAGAGAGGGCCATTACTACCTATGTTCCTTTTAGTTCTACAAGATGCAGGTGCTTAAGACCCTTATAAAACCTCACCCAAGTAAAAATGGAGAAAAGCTCTCTCCTCAAAGCTACTATTTAGAAATGGTCTTCCAGAGAGGCAAGGAAATAAATAAAAAGAAAAAGTTGTTGATAAAAACCATCTTTGAAACTTTAGGGAGAAGGCAAGGTTTTGCAATGGATATGGAAGAATGATAAAGTTAAATGTCACCAAACAAAGTTCACTGACTGTTCATATCCATGCAACTGTTGAATAGAAGAATATTATTTTATGCTTATGGTGAGACTGGGCCATAATTTCAGACTCTTGAGGAAAACCAAAGTTGATCCAAGACAAAGTACTTACTCTGTAGAGCTACACAATGGATTGTATTGCCAAATGAAGGCTTTGTTGGAACTTTGTAGATCTTAAGAAAATCATCTTCTTTCAAAGAAATTCAGGAAAAATGAAGTCAATGTAGCTGTTGCAGTAGGGATTAAACTTAGATGTCGCACGAAAAGTTCCAATTTTTATGGCTGCTCTGTTAGCAGAACCTATGAAGAGATGCAAAAGATCAAGACATGAATTTTAACAAACAGTAAATGGGCAACATGCAAACCTGTTGAATTGTGAATTGCTTATAGGTAACAAACGTGTTTCTTGTGACATTTCATTAAAAAAATTAACTGCTACATTAAGCTGGCTTTATGCCTTGAAGAGCATATTCACAAGCAGTGTTTTACAGGTGGTCACAATTGGTGATTCAATACACAGGCTATCTCTGCAGCTGTGTAGCAAATCAGATGAACAAATGGGATTTGGTGTCATTGAGAGATTATATAAGCTCTCCAAACTAATGAACTTTGTAGAGTGTGAAAGTAAAAGATAATGCTCTGAGTACAAAGCAAAAGAAGCTACAAAAACCCCCAGAACAGCAGGAGAACACAGGTAAAGGTTTTGAATAGATGCCAAATACTAGAAGGTACAACAGAGATAAATAAAATACACAGTAGAAATGCAGTATAATAAAATACTGTAATTTGGGCTGTCAGCATGAGTGTAGTGAGTTCAAAATAGAAAAAGTGAGTTAGCTTTTATGGGGCATTTAACTACAAACTGCCATAAACAGAGGCTGCTGCTGGTAATACATATTCAAATGCAGCAAACATGTCACTGGGGAAAATTATATAAAATCACTTTATAAACTTTTTGGTTGTATTTCTTGAATTTGTCCACTAGGTATCTGCAATTTGCCTTTTGCAGACTTGACTTCTGCAGAAGTGGTAGCTTCAGTGCCATTTCCCACAGTATCATGGAAATAATTATAACTACATTTACATAGGGTATCCCTGCCCATGCAAGGGTTGGAACTGGATGATCAGTAAGGTCCCTTTCAACCCAGGCCATTCTATGATTCTGTGATAGTAAGAAGACTTATTTTGGTCATGAACAAACTGGATTGTCTTAGATTCAACAGGCAGTTCACAATAGTTAATATAATAGTTCCAGAAATGCCTCCTGTGGCACAGGGTTTTTTCCCCAAGTGATGTTAACTGAAAGTACAACCCGATCATAGGAAAAATAATTTTTCTCATCTCAGTCCATCATTTGGGTAAGAAACTATGCCAGATGTCTGTCCAGTGCTTCAGGACAGCTGTTTTCATGTATTCTGCCAGAATGGTTTCCTTAGAGCTTTGTACCACTGGCTTTTTGGCCCATTGTTGCAGCTTAAGAGCTACAGAGAATAATTTCTAAGAAGCATCAATTCCTGGCCAGTGCTACTTGCAAGGCTGCAGTACTGTCTCAGAATGCTACATCAGAGTGCTTCTTCACATTTAATCGTTGCTCTTCCAGTGTCCTGTGTTGTTTTGGAAATGGATAATGCAAGTACTTCATGCCTTCTTAAGAGGTATTTTTTGGGCACGTTGTCCGGTCTGATTTCCAGTGGCACAAGAAATGAGTCTTTCACCAGCTGTTCCAGTCACCATTCTTAACTGCCTCTCAGAACCACTCCTACAAACTGAGCAAAGATAAAGTTTATTGTAATAATTAGTTATAGAAATAAGACATATATTATTTTCTGATCTATTTGTATATATGTAGAGTCATATTTCTTTTGTGATAATGTTTTCTATTCATTCTAATTTGCATTATTTTTGGTTTTCTGTATTTAATTTTTCATAGCTTTATTAAATTAGTTCCCATTATTCAGTTCTCAATAATCTCTTCCTCAGCACTATTACTATTCGCACAAAATGTTAAGCTTGCATTTGAAGAGGCATTAAAGGTAACTGTAAACCAGGATTCTATGTATAATTCCTAATGCAACTCCTAATTTACTTTCCAAGCAAAAAAAACCCCCCACCAAACCACCACCAACAAAAAAACCCCCCACTAACTAAGAAAACCCCACCAAAAACAAACAAAAAGCCACCCAAACAACAACAACAAAACCCAAACAAAGAAACAAAAAANCACTAACTAAGAAAACCCCACCAAAAACAAACAAAAAGCCACCCAAACAACAACAACAACAAAACCCAAACAAAGAAACAAAAAACCAAATAAAACCCAAAAAAACAAAACGAAAATCCCCACCCAAAACCAAAACTGAAAAAAATCCCACAAACAAAAAACCCAATAAACCCCCCTGCAATTATTTAGCAGATTATTCTGTTATTTTAACAGAAGAATTTCTGGGAAAAATGCAGGTTTTAGAGAAAAATATTTTAGAATAAACTTGCAATTCCTTATTTACTGTTCAGTGAATTTTCTGCAAATTTGCTGGTATTTAGTAATCTGCTGGAAAGGCTTGCCACTAGTTCTAGCTTTTATCCCAATTTTTCTGTTGTTCTGTCAGTGTTTGATGAGGAAATTACCTGCTACAAAGAGATGTTTGAGAATAAAAGACAGTAAGTAAGAAAAATCTCCCACCTCTTCATAATTTAATTATAATTTTAAAAATTATTACTTTGCTTACATTTTGTTATTTATTAAGTTAATTGATCTAATCTGCCTTAATTAGTATAGTTCAATATATTGTTTTTCTCTAAAGAGATATGTTATATTTCAACTGGGGTTTGAAATAAATTTTAAGAAATTAGCTAGGGATTTTCAATTGTTTTCTATATTCTTTACAGTTTTATATGCAGTCTCAGGAACATAGTAATTTTCTTTTCCTGTTTTCTGGATTATACCTACGGATTTCTCTCTTCCCATTGGACAAACACTGTATTTTCATAGGAGCTTAGTTCCAAGGGCCTCTTTTTTCTTCCGCTGCGCAGTGTTTTTAGTAATCTTACTGTTCTACAAGTACATACTTATGTACCTATTATAAGATAACAAGAAGAGCAAAATTTTTTTCCATTCATTTTCGCACCTCGGTGATAGAAATTAAAAATCTTTTCTCCTTCAAAGAAACATTAAGATGCTTGGAGCCATGTCTTCGTTTTTAAGCCTGCAATTACTAGGATATAAGAGATGAAATTTTGTATGTTCTCTGTTTTTAAAGTAATAACTGTTTCTAAAGTAATCAGAAAGTAAGGAAACATATTTCCACACATTTTGAAATTAGTCAAATGACTTAGGAGAAAGCTCAACTGAAATCAAAATAAACCTGCAGCTGGTTTTTGCTGATCTTCTCAAAATGCCGCCATGGCTTTTGGAACATTTCCGTACATTTTCAGGTTAGGCACTTCTGGCTTTCAAACAAAACCAAAATTAGAATTATTGAAGAAACCATGAGACAAGCAGTTTTTACACAGTATTTTTAGCCTGATTGCAAGCAGATTTCATGGGAATTTAATGATTTAGTTCATTCTGAGATTTACTGTACCGTTCAGAGGATTTGTTGTATTTTGCCAATCCTTCCAGCCAAAATGTAGACCATGGAAATTTTTTAATTCTCTCTTTACTGATCAAGTTTGTAATGATATCTACTGCTTGTGTGGAAATGAGACACTCAGGAGTATGGAAGATCACTTCTCCCTGAATTAGGATTTTAAAAAGGAGATACTATAAAAAGGAACTTGACAGTGCAGTAATAGTAGCAGGAAACTGGGAGATTTTTAAAAAGCAGATGCTCTTGTGAACCAAAACATGAGTTCTAGAGGCTCTGAAATGTTCATGAGAAATTTAAAAATACTTGAAATCTGAACACTTTCTCATCTTATTTCATTGAAATTCAAATTATATTAAACTTCCACTTTAAAATGAACATGCAGATGCTTAGAATTCCTTTTTTTTTTCCTTCACAACCAAATTACCTTCTGATGAAATTCAGTGAAAGCAAAACACTTAAACTTTAGACAAAAAGTTGACAGGCTTTATCCAGTTCTTTAGAATCCCAATAGAAAATAATTACAGCAGAGATTGCATAGATGTACAAGAAAGCTGACGTAACCCGTGACATTTTGGTTCTATTTCCTGTCTCTAAAAGCTCAGATCTGCACATCTTTATATAAGCAATTAAAGGTATACTTTGACGTGTGTGAAAAATATGGAAATGTACTCATAAAGTTCTCGTAGGATGCTTTTTGATTTTTATAATCCGTTCAATGAGCATTGAATCATACTTACAAGTATACCCCTCACTGAATTTTTTTCCTCCTGATTTCTCTAATTTCTGCAGGGATCATGTGGAAGAGGAGGAAAATTTCTGCACAAAGTTTGAAGAAACTTGTTCTCTTTAAGAAAAATATAAAGAGCAATTGGCTATCTTGGCAGCTGCAGAAGTAATTAGATTTCACAATGCTTTTAAAGTAAGTGTCCAGATCTGCATGGTGACAAACCACACTGAGGTCTGATAAATCTCTCCTCTTCGTGAACCTCCTGACTATACAACAGTGGCTTCATTTGTGTTTATAGCTCACTGTTTTAGTGTCATCCATGTTTACTGCTGAAGTTTTGCCAAAGGAACCCCCTGTACTGTCAGAAAAGCCACTGGGATTCCTAAACAGTGACTAGACTTGCCTGCAGCCAGCATAAGCCTCTTTCTTCCTAGGCTGTTTCACAGAGGTGGGAGCGAAAGCATCTCTGTGCAGCACCTGAAGCTCCTCTGTCACCCAATGTAACGTGTTTCAGGAAGCCCTTGGGTTTTTGCCCAGAGACAGAGATTTTGGATCTGAAGCTGCTACTTCCTGAGTCGCTGAGAGTAGATTTGGCATTTTATATGCAGTCTATATGATTGTAAAGTGGAAATATCTCACCATAAGTATTTTTGTTTGTTTAAGTTAAGGAATGGATGCAATACGTCTTATGAACACACACCAGTGACTGCAAGCAGTTTGAAATGTTCTTACGTGTTACAAGAGGCTTCTCAGGCATGGAAAATATTTTCAGCACATCAGTCATCTTTAGAGGCTATCCTGGCACTTTTTGTTTACATTAAAAGCTAGGTTGTCCACTAATGTATAAATAGGATGCAGACTCAGCTGATACATCATAATAAGAAGGTTGAATCCACTGAGAACCAGGCATTAGGTGTTTTTAAAACTAGAAGACTGAGCACATTTGATTGCCAGTCTTTCTTCCCAAGTGACAAGATTAATGGTTTATTGCAGCATAACAGGTAAATTCGGGTTTGGTACAGAACAGACTGAACAAAAAAGGAAGGAATCTGTTTAAAGATATTTCTGATAACCTTAGAAAGAATAAGAGTTCTTCTTACTCTTCTTATATTGCAAAATGAACTGCATTTGAAATCTGTGCTAGAGGCTGTGGAAGACCGTGCTGCAAAGCAAATAGAATAGATGATTTGGAGAGTTTTGACAAACAACTGGTGTCTGCCTCTGACTTGGCAGAATGCAGATCTTTGTGACCATAATGAACAGGCAGGGAGAACTTAAAATGTGAATGAGAGAATCAGAATATCCAAGCATAATGTGAAACTGGATGTTGTATAGAGCGAGTCAAACACTTTGTTTGTCAAGAAAAAAATGGCAGAAATCCTTTCCTCTGTCCGTTGATTAAAAAAAACCCCTATGAAGTACAATTCAAGAAACAGTGGGAAAGATTTGCCAGATAGTCTACATGATAGTAGATCCAGCAAATATTTTATTCTGGGTGTAGCTATTGTCACTAAATGGGTGTAAATACTTTTAGGAAACCCAGGACTAAGTGAAAGCTAGAACCATTTTCAAACATTTGCGCTTGCTGATGCAAATCTAACTCCAAAGGGAAATAGTTTTCTGTAACTAGTTCCAGATGTACTTGTAAAAGTTACAATGAAAAGGTAATTATGTTGTAAATAGTGGGAATGCTTTTCTTCATGAAAGTGAGAGTTTCTTTATTCCTGGACTCAGTTAGCTGGAATAAGAAATACACACTGGGAAGAGCCATTCTAAACCCCTGTTACTGATTCTCTAAATTACTCTTTCCAGGACAATCAGTATTTGCTTCAGACAGATCCTCTTTCTGATGAATGGAAACTCTACACTGAATTCATAGAACACATGATTGTAGATGGGCTGTTCAAAGATATCAAGTGTTTTCTTCAGTATCTGAATGAAAACACCGAGGCAACATTTAAATCCACTCCTTTATTTGAAGTGCAGCTTTTTCTTAATAGCAGTGAAATAACTTTTAAACCTTCTTTGGACTTAATGTCAATGGCAATTTCTGTGATATTATGGGGGGACTAATCAAAAACAGCGATGATACTGCATCATCTATAGACAGATTGTCAAATACTTTGGAAAAGACTCTTTTCATTTATTCTTACTTTTGCTAATTTTCCTTTCTTCTTTCTTTTTTTTAAAGTGTCACAATTGACCTTCCCTTTAGGCATTTGAATGTAGTTGTTTTCCCAGCTGACTCACCCTATCCAATGGCTTATGCCAAGAAGGCTAATATCTCAAGAGAGGCTGTGAGGACTTTTCCCATCTGTTCCCTGTGAGCTGTCATATTCTGCTCTTCTTAACCTCTGCTTCTCTTGTTTTATGAATGTATCCAGTCATTTCCACCAGCCACCAGCACATATTCTTTAAATGATATTGGCTAACTTCTTTTTAACAACTTCTGGTTCACTTGCCCAATTGAGAGTGCCTTTCTAATACACACCGAAATCTGCAGCTGGATGGACTCTCTGCAGAGCTGCTTCATGAATTTGCCTTCTACTTTCACTGGTGCATTGTGCACAGGCAGTCTTTGGCTTTACAGTGCCTGTTTTACTGAGCATTTGGTGTCAAATGACTTCTACATATTCCAAGCTGGGCATTTCTCAAGAACTGCTGGTTTCTTTGTGATTATTGGTGGAATGTTTGCTTTCTTGGTGACTACTTCTCATCAGGACACGTGATATTGTTTCTGCTCCCAGATCTGCCAGTACAGCTCAGCTATGTAGCCACAATAATTTCCTTCTCTATAAGCTGTGAGGTTATATCCACAGATAGCAGGCAAAAGTGTTTCATGAATTACAGTAAAACAATTTTGCTAGAAATTTAATGCTAATGAAAGTTTTTGTGCAAGAGTATTTTTGCCAGACTAGCAGGACATGCAAAAATCTTTATATAATTTCTTACTTTTGCAGGTTTTTTTAATATGAGATGGAAACAGATACCAATAAATAAATGTATCAAAATATCAAAGTTTACCCAGGCAAAAAATAGATTAAATGTAAATTGGTTACACTGTACAATAGTGAGAAGGAAACAAAGGACAAAGTTGGACACAATATTGCACTTTTTTGAGCTCTACTGGAAGGTGACGCTGATGGTCATAAGGATCTGAATCACAGTCCATCTCACTAGCAAGTGCTGCAAGTTAAATCAACGTGTTGGAGGATGTGAGTAATAAAAAGTGCAGTGTTTTGTGTCTAGCTGATGACAGTAGGTACTTTGAATTTTTGATGTTGGTGTGAAGCATGAAACAGAAATTATAATACTTGAGCAACATGTATCCAGGCAGTCTTTTCCTATTAAGTGGTTTCAGGGAGCAGACAGGAAACCTTCTGCTAACTGACAAGTTATAATTGTCATTGCCATCGGTGCAGTATCTTGGGTCTTGGCATGTGACTTAGCTTTAAGGATGTCTTTTCTTCCTTGAATTTAATCTTTGCCTTTACTGCTTTTTCACTTTTGGATGCTCATTTAGCATGATGGAGATCAGATGGATACCCTGGAAGAAATAAGTCAAGTAGCTATGAGGAAGAGGGACTTTGTCACTGTCTGTGTTCTGGAGCATCACTTTAACAAAGAATGGTACTTAATGGATTGATGATAAAATTGGATGTGTGAAGCAGTTTCTGCTAAGTGGACAATTTCTTAGTAAAGGGAAGCTGGAATTTTATTAAAATTCTGAGGTTCCAAAATGTTCATGAGACTTACTGTATTCTAAAGAACATATATTTCCATTCTTGCAGAGGTTCCTTTGCTTTCATTTCTTGTGCCTATTAATGAGATATAAATAATTATACTATTTTTTTATCTTGTCTAAAATCTCTTGCTCATCATGTTTCTTCTTTTTTCTTTTCTTTTTTTTTTAAGGACCAATATTCTACATAAGTTAATGAATCTTCAAATCAGAAGAATTTTTAATAGTTATTTCAGATCAAGTTGACCATAAGCTTTTAAAATTTAATTTAAAAAAGGACCTGAAATTTTAAGGAAAACAGTTCAGGTTTAGTCAAGCTTCTCTAGTTTCTGTTTAATATATATTTTTATCTATACACCTCTAAGCACAAATATATATATATATATGCACATATATGTAATCCTCCTCTTTACATGTGTATATATGTATGTGTGTATATATATATGTATGTATGTATTTATAGTGAGAAGAATGGATTGAATTATCTCTTTAAGTCCCTTCCATCCCTTTAATAACTTGTCACTCATATGAAATGTGTTTCTCTCTTGCTTAAAAAGAGGGGGACAAAGAAGCCCACCAACTAAGCCTTAACAGCACGCTTCTGTGTTTTATTTGATTGAATTTAGTTGTCATTAACATTTTTTATGTGTTTGGTTTGCTTTAAGTTTTCAGGTGTTCTGTGCTAATTACCTCAGCATTTTCTTACATTACATGTTGCTGATTGGAGAGGCTCACTCATGAAACCAGAGACAGGTTGACTAAGACAATGCGAGAAGGAGAGTACACAGCTCTGGGTGAAAAAATCCATAGAATCATAAAGGTTGGAAAAGACCTTCAAGATCATTAAGTCCAGCCTTTGACCCAATACAACCATCCCCTGAAACTTCATGGTGAAGTGCCATACGTACTTGTTTTTTGAACATTTGCAGGGATGGTCACTCCACTGCTTCCCTGGAGAGTCTGTTTCAATTCCTAGCCCCTCCTTCAGTGATCCATCATCTATGCAGGACCAGGAATCCATAGATTACATTTTCAAAGTCTTAAAACTGACCTCTTGAGAACTTGTGGATAGCAACTGGGAGAAATGGGGGTGAGGATCCCATGGAAAACTGGAGGTAAGGATTCAACATAAGAGCTTTAAAACTTTGGTACATACGTATATAGGAGCAAGTATAAAAAAACCATTAAATGCATTTGGTTTTGGGGTTTTTTTAGAGCTCTTTTCCTTGGACATTTTTAATGAATATATTTTAAAAAATATAATGATGTTTGCTGTCTTTTCCCAATTCTAAGGAAAATGTTCTGTTGACTTAATTGTGTCCAAAATAAGAACATTGTACATTTTTCTTAGTGTTCTCAAGTTGCTTTCAAGAGACTGAATAAGAAGTGTTGATCCGTGTTGTACCAGAATTGTTCTCCCAGGAAACAAATAAAGTGTTTAGAACAAAAACTTATTTGTCAGTGGAAGGCAGTGTTTTCACCTAAACAGTCATGTATTAAAGGCATTTTTGATGTCAGGTTTTAGCTTTGGATCTCCTTTTATTGATGGAATATACATTTCAAGGCCAGACAGGACCATTAGTTTATGTGGTCCGCCTTTCACAGAATAGGATTTCCACATCGCACAAATATGTCCTAGAAGGCCCACCTAAAAGTTTTTACTTTTATTTTTGTGTTCGTTCTTGCATTTCAGTTAATCCTGAAATGCAGTCAAAAATGAAACATTTGCTCCTCTCCAACCCTTGGGGCTAAGAGCAGAGCTGAGGGATACAGAGGGATCACATGGCTCAAATAGCTAAAGATTCTTGGTCAGGGGGTTCAGCACATCATGTGAGATATAGCGGACTTAATCCACTGTGTGATTTACAGCAAAACCTTGAGCTTGGTGCTCTCTCACATTCCAGATGAATGCATGAAACATGGGGAAATCCACTGCTGCATTTTGATATATAGAAGTTTTATATATAGGTTTAGGAAAGCTTGGTTCTGTCTACTGTCCTGCTGGGACAAAAATAATTTTTTGAAACATGAACATTTCTGGTTAAATGAAAATTCTTTTTCCAGATGATCTGAGCTAAGAAACTCACAGGTAGCATATGATTTTGATTTGGCAAACAAATACTGAAAATGTCTCAATTCACCTCTGCCCCAAAATTAAAAGGTTTTCCTGTGCATAACTCGAGGCAGGTTAAATCCCTTTACTGTAAAAATCTACAGAATAATCTTAACCTTGCAGGGTTAGGGCATCCCTTCTTTTGTGTAGGTAGATCCGGTAATTAGCAGCTTAATCACTTTGCAGGTGTGCAAACTATCAGTGTCCTGAGTGCTGTAATAAAGACCCTGACCAGCTTCTCCTGGGGCTCCTCCCCGCACCAGGGGACTCCACGGAAGATCAGCCCCGTGGCCTCGCTTTCTCTGAGGTGCAGGGTGCTCCTGTCCTGCAGCCTCCCCTCGGCCCTGCCCTCGGGGGGTGCTTGGCCCTGGCTCTGCGCTCCAGGTGCGCAGTCCTGGATGGGCCCCAGCGGCTGTACGCTCTTGCTTGCCCTTATCTCTGTCTCTTATCACTCCTGGCTGTACCTGCCAGTGGGACCCTGGATCTCCTTCACCGCTGACTGTGTCTGGAGCTATTGATGCACCCAGTTACAAACACCTGGCACTGCTGCCATGCTTAAGGCCCTCTGGGACTTGGCCCTTGGTTGATGAGGGTGTTGTCTGCTGGGGTAACTTTCTGCTCCTGGCTCACCTTCCCTTGGGAAGCAGCCAGCTCTTGCTGCTCCATGATGAGTATGTGCCTGTTTGCACACAGAGGTGCAAAAATGGTGCAGAGATGGTACATGCAAATTGAAGGTAATCCTCTTGAAAATTTGAGCCATGCTCTTTAATGTAACTTTAATTAGAGAAGTGTTGGCAGACCAAAAATTGAAGCAGTAAAAATAGCACCATTTTGATGTTTGACTCTTTCAGCATGTAAAACGCTGGGTCTTTATGAATCAGAGCTTTGCTATCAACCTGATTTTTCCAAATGACTAAATGTGTTTTTGTAGTTATTTTTTCCCTAGCATCATTTGCAGGAAATGTAAAGACTTATGCTGCATATGAAAATGGGGAATCTTTCCAAATAATTTCTTTACTGTTCATTTCTAATCTGTCATGCCTCTTAATGCAGCTAAAAAATAAACTTCATCTGCATGGAAATATCCATTTTAAAGTACAATTTATAGACAGGTATTTAATTGTGTTCTTATTTACACATTGTCAGAAGATTGCTATTGTTTATTAGACTTCTAGCCACTTTCTTCAAATAGTGGTAGGAAACCTTCCTGAGCAATATTACTTGCAAGGAGGTATGAGGTTCAGCTGTGTCACAGGGTTGTGGAATTAAGTTGAACAAGATTTAGAGTAAACACAGATGTTTGCAGAAGCCCCATGTAACTTTTTCAAAACAACAATAAGGAAAAAACATTTATCTTTGTGTATCTTTACCTTTAAATTACTGTGTCTAATGATACTGTTGTGAGCAAGTCCATGTCCATATTCAACTACACTTGTGGCTGACCTTTTTGTCAGCAACAGGTATAGCTTATAAGAGCAGATGAGCCTTTGGGATGTCTAACAGGAATGTAAGGAATATGACTTTATTTTTTTGGACCAGATTGGGTTCAAGCACACCCTTGTTAAGAGCTAAGCAGATTAAGCAAAAGAACTTAACATATTTAGGGCTTACTAATACGTTCAGTTGTCACTATGTGCATTTTTGTGCCTTTCTTCTGGGTGGGACAAAATAATGTATTTATCAAACTATTTTATCATGAGTTACATCACTGAGGTGTTTTTTGTGTTACTGATGATTATTTCAAAATTTAATACACATAAACATGTTCTAACTAGAAAATGCAGGATGTTGTAAAGAAACTTTAATCTTTCCCATAAACTGCATTAGCAAATTACTCTGAGTAAAGAGTCCATCTTGGTAAGTGCATAAGAACAATAGGGAAGGAATTACACAAACTCAACTAATATTTTTCCAAAAAAGGGAAAAAGCAGGAAAGTTGGGGAGAATGAAAGTCTGTGTGCTTGTGGGGGGGGTTGTTGGCTCTGCAAACTGACAAACAATATCTACTTGTAATGTGGTTAGGAATTATCTGAAACGTGGAAGAATCTTAAAAAGATTGACTTCACTGTAAAGCATGAAGCGGTACCTCTACAGTCCAAAGAAGGGTTGGTTATCAGAAGAAAATGTGTACTTTTGGAGGTGAGATCAGTTCTGTGCTCTGAACCAAATTATTTTTCATTTTTTGTTCTGATAACAAGCTGGTGGCAAGCTTCACTGAACTGAGAAATTGTAAACTCTTAGAAAAGGTTGTCTAAAGATAACAATTCAATGTTTCTGCGTAATGTATTCTGAATGAATCTGATAATTTAAAGCCCACTCCACCAAAATGGGTGTGATGCTTGTGTCCTCTTTATCTTCAATTATGTCTAATCTGTTTCTAATTTAAACATGATAATGCTGTTGTCAGATCAAATATAGATTTTAAATATTTTATTCTTCTCCATTGGGAATGTTTTAAATGTATGTGGGCTGTCTTTCAGGGCACTACTGACTGAGTCTAATAAAGTTTTAGGTAAATTTACAGGAAATAAGAGTGCTTAAAAGTGAAATGACTCATAGTTCATGAGATGGAACACATTTAATGAATGGCAGCTAAGGAAAAGTTAGGGAACAGTCTCTATGGATTACCTGCTTAACCTCTAAGGAACCCTAATTCAATAAGTAAGTTGTATCTTTCAGGTGAAACAGCATGAGTTTAGAAACCTAACTTTAGGCTTATTACTCGAGTATTTTCCAGGATATGGGTAAGTTAAAAATAACCATGATTTTATGAACTGTGATGATCTATCTGTCACTGTCAATATCTTGGAGAACTAATCAGAGTTTACAATCAAAATTAAAACTGCATCAACATTATTTATTAAGGTATATTCTCAAGTATTCCACATTGTGGCAACAAAATGAGCTTTCCCAACTAGACATAAATTTGGAGGAAGTGTAGCTGACATGAGTGTATTGCATTTCGAGTGTCTGTTCTCATGATCTCTGCATTGAGGAATATTCACTAGTCTCAAAAGCAGCTGATAAATTATTTAAAGAGGATTTGTTTTTCTTCCATGATCAAGAACTAAATGAAGAATCCACCTATATATTCTTTAAAAATTCAGTTGATGAAACATTGAAATGATTCTAAATTATACTATGATTGCAGGCTGATTATGATCTTTGGTCTCAAGTTAGAAGTCATTTCTTTATTTGTGCTTTCTCCTCGTCCTTTGATTTGTCAGTGGAGCATTGTTTGGGCATGTGGGGCTCAGTGACCGCTGGATTGATAATAGTAAGGGGAGAGGTGGTGATGTGTGTGGTGTGGTTCCCTTTTTTGTTTACTTATTTTGGGTTTTTAGGGGGATTGGGGTTGGTACAGAACAATTGTTCAGCTTTGTGTAACCTGCTAACTTGCTGAGGCTGCACTCAATCTCACTGTCTGTGCCATTGACAAAGACATTAAAAAGCACCAGTCCCAAGATAGAGCCCTGGGGACACCACTCATCACCAGCCTCCACTTGAATGTAGAGCCAGTGACCATAACCCTCTGGCTGTGCCCATCCAGCCTATTCCTTATCCACTGAATAGCCCACCCTCCACTTCCATGTCCTTTTCCAATTTGGAGATAAGGACATTCTGTGAGGCTGTGTTGTGGGCTTTACAGAAGGTTAGGTAGATGACATCATTTTGTCTTCCCTCCCAGAAGGCCACCATATTGGTCGGGCACAGTTTGTCATTAGTGAAGCCGTGCTGGCTGTCCCAGATCGCCAGCTTGTCTTGTATGTGTTGTTTTATTGTAATTTTCACCTTGCTTAGGCCTGCAAGAGCTGTAATGGAAACAGATACGGAAGGAAACTCTTTATAAAAAGAATCTCAATTTGCAGCATCATTCTTGTAATTTCCAAAAAATAATCCCAAATCCTTCTTGAAGAAGACTTTACTGCCAGTTGGCCTTGAAAAGCAATGCAATGAGAAAATGTCAAATTATTCTGAATGACTTTACACTTTCATATGGAAAACAGCAATGCTGAATAAGAAAAATAAATGCCATAAGGATACCAGTAGCTGGTAATCCAGGACCCTGACTCCTTAGCTGTCAGATGTTTCCTCTGAATTCAGAGGGAGGTGGTCATGGCCTGTCACTGCAGAACAGAACCCAGGTCACCATGTTATATCATGATAGGTCTAGATAGGAAAGAACTGTAATAGCTTGGATTGGGTCCTGAGTTCCCAAGAGCTGGGATATGCCAAGCCAACGTGGCTATGCTGCTGCAACTTTTTTCACAGAAAGAGTCCCCAGATTTCATAAAGTTTAGCTAGAAATTTTCTGCTGAATATTAGCTTAAACATTCATGTACAGATTTTGACTGCATTTATTAACATTCGTCTAATAGACTCTATCTGCTGTAAACTTACTTTCATCCCTTTGCTCATGCAAAAATGCATGCATTTGTGTGCCTAATGAGGATCCAATCACGAACAAAAATAACTGAGAGAATGAGAGTTGCTTGTTCAAATTTGTGCGTAGATAACTTTTGCAGCCTAATCTAGGTGCTCTTGAATGACAAACTCAGGATATAAAATTATATATGTACACTTGGAGAACAAATGTGGTGTTTAGCATTTTATTTATCATAAAACAGCATAAAATTATATTAATTTGTATTATGGCTATGGTTCTCTTTTTGTGTTGCTGCCTACCATCTGTCCTCCAGTGCTAAATATACAAATTGGTTTGCTCTGTTATTTACCTGGAAAAAGCTCATTTGACTGGTTTGCTCAGCAATGGTCTCATTCATTGCACTGTTGAGCAGCAAAGTGGATACCTAAGCGTGTGACATACTGAGGATAGCAACTGGCTATGTGAATAGGAATGAAAAGAAATTATTCAAAAGAGGAATAACTTTCTCAAATTTTGCCCTAATATCTTGTGTAATTCAAGTAGGTCCTAGAAATTCATTTCCACAGGGCTAAATGCAGCTATTAACCACTAACTAAACAAATGAACAAGCAAAAAGCTCACTTGGGACTCCCAAATGCAGAATTGTTTCAAACAAGTTACTTAATGTTTATAATTCTGTAAACCTGTCCTCCTCTTATCCCTTACTGTATTTGAAAATATTCCCACTTGTCTGCCACTTCTGTTGTTAGACTGGATAGCAAGCTGTCCAGATGAGAGATTATCTGCTTTGCCTTGCTTTTACATTTATTTGCAGGCTTCATGATTTTAGAAATGTGTGTGAGAGAATACAGGTATATGTCTAAATACATATATGCTTATACATTTGTTTACAGTGATGTAATTGACGAGTCCAGCAATTTTCTGTGAAGTGTTGACAGTGAGCAGACCTTTGTTTGCAGAGAAAAAAATCCCATCATCGGTACATTGCAGAGGCCTGGCACTCACAGTCCCCTATTAGCTTTATGCATTACTGACCTCCACAGGCATTTTAGGGGAAGACACAGCAGGAAGAGACGAAGGTCAGTACAGAAAGTGTTACTGCTTTTGCAGGAAAGTAATGTGTATTTAATCACTGTCTTACACCATTTTTGCATATACGGCTTGGCTGTTCTTTCTGGTAAAATTATTGGAACATAAGAATTTTTTTCTTATTTCAATCTAAAGGTCAGTGATAAAGAGCACTGTCAAGTTCCACTGGGTCTGTGTCACACTGTACTTCAAAACCCAAGTGAAGCTGTGATCATGTCAAAGTTCTCTGGGTGCCATCGCATCCAGATCAAGACACAATTGTGTGCATTATTCTTCCTCATTGGTTCATGCCAAGTTTGTCTGTGTATATGAAACCCAGACTTGGAGATGTGATGAAATGTGAGTAGAACCCCTTCCTCTCCCATTCTAACAGCTGGATTTAATGTTTATTTCCTGTTTGCATAGAATTTATTAATAATTAAGCAAAATGATGTGATACTTATTAATGCATGTGTATTTATATTTTGAATAAAACCAAAAAGGCTCTTCCTTATCTATTAACACTTCTAAAAGGAAAGTGAAGGGAGTCAGTATTTCCTTAGCATCCAGATTTATACTACAGGAAATCCTTGAAGCAGAGGGGAATGTTTGAATTTGAGTAGACATCCAGGGAATGTTTTAATGTGTAAAATTCTTTGATTATCTGAAAATGTAAATCTATTGGCTAGGTAATTGAAAAAAATAGAACAGGTCTACAGTCTTAGTTAATTTCCTGATACTTCTCTAACAGCACATACACTGCTTTCTAAATTTTAATATTTTTCATGTGTTAAGGGTGATTTCATGGTGGCTAGGGGCCACCAGGTGTAGAATCCAGCTTACCATGATGATGGGCACTGGGGAGCAATTCTGTTGGGTCGCAGGCAGTAGCATTGACCAGAGGCACCTTGTTATACGGTGGAACCCTGAAGACATGGCCTGACTGTTGAATGATTCCCACAAGTCTGTAAATGTATTATTGGAACTGTAGCTCATTTACACTAATACTGATTGAGAGCATAAAAATCTTGGTGGGGGAACACCAAGACAAATACTTAAATTCAGTTTTCAGGGTGGAATTGCCATTTTTTATTGGGCAAAATGAGGAAATCATGGTCTGACTCTATGGTCTTCTTCTTGGATTTCAAAGAAATAAATACAATCCATGCCTGTGTGATTGCATGAACGTAGTTAAGCAAGCTTTAGATGAGCTCTTAGTTGTTTATGGCACTAACGCTGCAGAACCATGGCTTATCAGCAACAAAGTAATACAGATATAAGCTGTGATTAAAAAAGAAGAAAAAAGTGTGTAGATGGAGTATCATGTAGTAGGCTTTAAGTGACTGCAGAATATTCAGTTTTTCAGGGCGTGCTACTGTCATGTGTTGCTACAATTGTCTGGCTTGATTCCCAGGCCTGCGGCTCAGTTCTTGAACGGTCAGGATCAGGAAACACCCCAGAGTTATGGAGATATGTCACAAACAAAACAGGCTCTGGGTATGCCTCATGCTTAGCACATAATGCAGAATGAATATTTGAGGAAGGAACTTTGAAATAATGCTGTTTGGGTTTTTGCTCAAGTTTTCTAAACCTATGAACTCTCCTCAAGTGGTCTAAGAAACAATCTGAAATTATTCTGTCTGTGAATTGTACAATATTACAAACTTAGGCTTCAGACTTAGTTTAACTCACCTTGCATAAAAAGGCACTAATAGTTCATTATCATAACCCTCCTTTGGATGGAAATGCAGTAGTGCTGTCTGCACAAATAAGCAATGAAGAGTAGTGAGAAGAAAAAGCCTCACACCGTACCATGTGAACCCACAGTGTCTGCCTCAATTTGTACCTTTTCAGTATCTGACAGTGAATGATAACATTATTGCAATGGTATTTACAGGCACTGCTGGAGTATGGGGTCTGTCATTTTTTTCTATTCTGAATTGTTCTGCATGGCTTTAAAAAGTGCCCAAGGCTGAAATGTGTTTCAGAGGTCGTCAAGGAGGAAACAAAGTGGTTTTTTCACTACTTTTTATGAAATTTGGCAAATCAATTTGGAGTTGGAGGAGTTCCAAACCTAAATGCACGTTATTATGGATTCAGATGGATAAGATGGTTCCTGGTGGGGATAAGTTTGTCACAGTGTCTTTCAGGAAATTATACAACTGTCTTTCGTTTTCTTCTGTATTTCTTTAGCCTAAAGAAAGGAGGTTTCAAAATGGCCATTTAATAATCCCCTAGAAGAATAACCTTTGCAGCAGTCCTATTTTATAACATAAGAGCTATGAAAACCTGGTCTTGGATGGATTATAACAGAATCCTGTCTATTGACTTATATTTTATGATTAAGTCACTAATCTGGCATCCAGCTTTACTTGCATTTGTTCAGAATGACAGGAGTCCCTTTCAGATGGTCATCACAGATTTCTCTTTTCATCAGCTTTTCCTCAGAGGTAATTGCAGCTGTACACAAGCCATTCACTGTCCAAAAGAGGACAAAATTTATTTTAATGTCCTTGAGTGCACAGTTACCTCAGAGATGAAGTTATTGTTGTGGAAGAATAGGAAAAGCTCCTTCTGCTCTGATGAAACAGAGTGCCTGATAAGATTAGGAAGCAGAAGATCTTAATGATTTTTATTTATATATTTATTTTTACATGAGCGAAACGTTGTTCAGTTTTTTAAATGTAAGTTGATTTAAGCTTGAACTTATTTTACAGAACACAAATCTTTTGTAAAGCTTATTTCTAAATACATTGTATTGGTTTTAGTATCTTGTACCCTAATGATTTTGCCACTGCAACAGAATTGAAGTCACTGTAAATGGGAGTGTGACAGCTAACTGGTTTTTGTTAATGAGAATTTTTGATATTCATGATTTACTTGAAGTTTTGAATTCAATGAATCATTAGTCCCAAAGCAAACCCATATGTTTCTGCATGTTAGGTGGACTTTTTTACATTCTAGTCCACTGATTTACATGTGGGAGATACTTATAATTGTGGTTATACATCATCTTCAAGTGTCTCCTAGAGCTGTTTGCACAGTGGAGTAATTTCTCTGGAGTAAAGTCACTTCATACTGGTGTAGAGCACCCAGACAGTGAGTTACTTAGAGTAGCCGTAATGCAACATTTTTTACTGAATACATATTCCAGGTGATTTTTTTCTGGAGAAGTTAGAGAGAACTTTTGGGATTTTTTTTTCCATCAATATTAATTCTATTAAACGATCCAGTTTTATTTAGAGTCCTTGCTTATACTAAAGCAGGTAAATAATGTATACTTATGCTTTCAGTTTCCCTGAGTATCCAACATTTACCTTAACTGAATTTTCTTTGAGAATCTTGAGACAAATTCAGTCAATGCATTTTATGACTGTAATAGAGCTATACCTGCTTATCTCAGGTTTGAAATTTAGTTTTTTCTTTTTGTTACTTGCACACATCTCATCAATTAATGCTACTGAAAAGACATTGAATAAGAAGTGAACTGATTCCTAGTTGTGGAATTTCAATACTTTAGAAATGTGTTTTAACTTTGAAAACAAGCAAAGAATCAAACCATAAAGTTAAGGGTTCCTTCCCTGTAACAAACAGAATTCTAGCACAAAGGATAAAAATCCTCTTAGATTACTTTTCAGCATCAGTAGGTTTTAAATGTTGAAACTTATATTGTTGCATTTGTATACCATACATATTCATAAATATTTACCTCCTGATGAGTTGGAAACCATGGGCATTGCTTAGAATGTAGTAGGAGCTGTTTGTTTATTTTAAAAATTTTATAGACAAGTATTAAAAATTGGATGAAAACTCCATGGAAACAAATAAATGATGAGCACATGGAGATGGAGCTCAGAAGATTTGCAAATGTGATCATTTCCCTAATGAACAGTGTTTCTCTACTTGAAATAATCTCTCATGTTCTGAGTACTCTGCATTATATAGGAGCCTGTAGCTTGTTAAATTCCCTTCATTAGAGGGTTTTTGAACTCAAAGGATAAAAAAAATCGGGGAAACAAGTATTACAGGATTGAACTCCCAAATCTCAAAGTACTTCTGAAAATATCCTTCTGAGTTTATTTTTTCTTCTGTAACCAGCAAATTACCCAGCTGGCTTTCACGGAAGATTCAGAAGTCAACTTCCAAGATGCAGTCACTACCCTGCTTGCTTCTTTACTGCTTCTATCTTTTTGTTCACAACTGTCTGCTGTGTAAGAAATGAAGACCTGTCAAAGCACTAGGACATGGGATATGCACTTTTGAGTCAAGAATTAAGAATCTGAAAAGAGCTGAAGTTTAAGAAATTAAACCTTCTTGTAATTCAGAACCCAGCAATTATGGGCGCAATAGTCTTTGTGTTCTGGATTTGCAGAATTTTGGATAACTTTATTCCTGAAATGTTTGTGCCTTATTTCTAAGGCGAAATTTGTCAGATGAATAACACATGGAGGACTTTTTCATTGTTCAACTGCACACAGGAGCTGTGAGATAAATAGATACGTGTAGCTAAAGCAGTAGGAAAAATGGCAGTAGAAAGAGATAGATGCACACAATGGTGAACGTAAATTAACATCCTAGGGGTGGCTTATAGGAATTAAATATCATCTGGACACATAATAATCCAGAATCTGTTAGATGTCTCTCTATTCATACTCTACTTTAAAAACTGAATTACAAAATAAACCCCTAATGTTTTGGGGATATGAATGATCAGCAGGTAAAGGAACTGCTAACTTAGAAGAAACAAGTGTAGAAGGTAATAATTCTCATTCTTTCCTATCCCAAAAATTCCTGCATGTATTGGGGACTTATATGAACTTAAACATACCATTGATCAGTTCTCCAAATGTTGTGAAGCAGTCTATATAGATGAAAATTTCACTTTGATTTGAGGCAGAAGGATGAGGTCACCAAGTATTTAAATAGTTCGTACAATATGGAGTAACATCAAAGTGGAATTGAAGAATGTCTCAGTAGTTGGGGCAATTTCTAAAGGCTGGCGAGACAATGGCCGAGATCTCTTGGGGGAGAAAACTGAATGGGACCTATCATATGCTTTTGTTTGAATGTAACTCTTTGAGTGCCAGCTGTTTGAACTAAAACTGTCTATTGAATTTTACACAAACTTTTTATAGGTTTTGGTTTCCACAGGAAAGCTTTCCTACTGTATATCTTGATAACTCCTAATCTTTCTAAATAAAAGAAATATATTTACTTGCCCCTGTATGGGCTCCTGTGGATAGGAAAGTGCTATTAGCTCTATTTTACAGTTGAGAGCTTGAAAGTTCTGTGATTCTTTAAACGACACCTTCAGAACTTTTGTGAAAGCAAATCTCCTAAGTCCTGGCCAGAGCTCTTAATGTTGGACTGGCCCTTCTTGGAAACAAACACTCCATTTCTAATTACAAGTCTGCTGTCACCAGTGCAATGAGTTAATTTCAAATCCTGTTTATGACCTTCATATCTTATCAAGACAATGTAATGTTCAAGGAACTTCTTATTTAGAAATTAGCAGACCAAAAATACTTTGCATAAATGAGTTGGAAAATATAATTATTAATATAATATGAATGCATCTGGAGGAAAGATGTCCTTACTGGTGAATCATTTATCAACAAAGTCATTTTGTTATGTGCATGCTTCAGATGTGCACGTAACAGACAGAAGCAACTGTTCCTTATTTTGAAGGGTGACCAGCTGTGTCTGTGTGCTCAAATGGTTTAACTTGTATTTCAGCAAAACGGGAATTGTTCTGGTACACAGAGCTGTTTTGCAGATTAGTACTTCAGGCTTATGATGCTTTAGAAACGCCAATGACCTTAAAACAATGAAAATACTTTCATTTTTACAGCATCTTTCCTCTGTTGATGTCAAACACCTGTTTAGAGAGTAAGATTATATAGAAAGATTGCAGTATAGAAAATAGAAGAATGACTTGGCTCTGTTTGGCTCCATTAGTTTTGTTCTGCTTTGGCTTAATTTCCTTCAATAATAACTAATATTTCTAACATACCTACTATAGTAGTTCTAAAAATAGTTCTAAAAAGAGCTATTACCAGAAGGATTCTATGATCCCTGGGGAAGATATGAGTCCCATTTCTTCTCCATGATGCCACTTCCTCTCTGCAGTTGTTTTACTGAAAATCATTTCTGAGGGTAACCATTCAGAGCAGGGAAACCTTTCATCTTAGATTGTTGTGTTCTTTAATCACTGTTTTTAGAATGAAAATTATTCTAATGGTAGGTTTCTTCAACATCTATCAACAGATTGCAAAGTACTTAAGTTATTTGGCAATGTTACCTAAAATTTGGTGACAATAAGAATCAGGCAGTATAAAGAGTGGTTATAGGTACTTTTCGATGCCCTGTGTTTTGTGAAGAACATGTCAGATTATTGAGGGATGTATTTCCTTGCCTGATGTTCTGCTGAATTGAAAGATATGAAGCAAATAATTCTACAGACTTTAGACTCCCTGTTCAGACCGCATTATCTCTTACATCTAGTAGGAGAAGCTCAGTGGATCCTGAGGTCACAACCAATTAGACAGCATTGAGGAGAACTCAAGGGAAAATGGGTACTTTGTTGTCCATTCTGTTAGCCCAGAACCATTTGCTAATTGTACAAAGCATGGTTATTGCCTGCATTCTTTTCTGTCTCCCCTTGAGGCTCACTGAAGTGTAATTTTATGCAAAGATGATAGAAAGATTGTTGTTGAAGCTGAATTAGAAATCTCAGAATGTAAAGACTTATGTTTCTAATTGGAAGTATCCTCACACACTGGAAATGAAATAACTTAGTAAATTTGAGGAGCCAGCATAACCAAAGCCACCTAGGCTTAGGAGCCAGAACAAGTGCATCCTGCGGTTTAGACAGAATTGCCTGACATGCAGCCTAGGCTCCTGAGAGGAGCAGGAAGTTTGGATCATCAAAAATAGTTAGTAATTTTTTTTTCCCCACCAAAGAAACCCCAAACAAACAAAAAAGCGAAAGGAACCTGAAGGACTTTAACATTTTCTGTGGGAAAATGATGCTTGGGGTAAATTTCCTGCTAAGAAAAGTAAATGAAACCATATATTTTTAATCAAAAATAGCAGCAGCTTTTGACTAAGTCATTACTGTAGCATGGCATAAGGCAGAGGTCCCAGCAACCAAGCAGCTCCACAGTTCATGCTGTTGATCCCCTTGGGCCTTTTCTGGAAACTGCAGTTAGTTATTTTTATTTCCCACTCCTCCCTAGTGGAACTTGAGTCTCTGCTGGACTGTGTATCCCATGACACACCACGCTGTCTTCCTGCAGTTCAGCCACTGCCGCCAATAATGGGATGTAATGCAGTCACGTGGCAATGTGCAATCTGAAATATGGGCTGCCTGGAGAATGTGAGCCGTGGAGGCTCAGAACTTAACCTAGAACTGTGCAGGTGGATGCAGAGATTAATACTGACTCAAAAATTGGAGATTAATATTGACCAAAAAGTTAAAAGATTTTGTCTTTTTGGGCAACTATTTAAAAAAAAGGTTTTGTTCTGAAACAAGTTTTTTATTATAACTATTAATTTTCATTCAGGGAAAACCAGTATCAGACTATTCTATGACATGGAGATTTCATATTTGATCTGCTCAAATTGGGGATAGAGAAGGAAAGAAAAAGTAATAAAAAGAAAACTCTTTTTCCTCCAGAAAAAGAAAATTGTATTCTCTGGGAGACCCTAGTTTCCCTCTAGCACCTGCTAGCCTCCTTTCTTCTCTGTTCTCTTGTCTTCCCAGTGCACTCAAGAGCCCGATCTACAGGCTAGTTTAAGAGTTTTCAAGAGGAAACCAAGAAAAGTCTCACCTCATTTTCCTCCTGAACTTTCATTCCTGCCTCAGCAACTTCAGTCGCTTACAGCACTTGGACTTCTGTCTGAACCCAAGGCGCAAAGTGAGCAGGGGAAAGACAGATAGGTTGGATTTTACTTTTTCCACGGAGATTTAAATTTTTTTTACAGTAAGTAACTAAATTAATGTTTTCAGTAATATTCAGGTTGTCTGAGAGAATAATAAAGTCTTATCCATATGCAACTGCAGGTCAGTCAGCTGTAGTGTCATCTTGCCTGTGCTGCTCAACTAGTGATTTTGACCTTGGTATGAATGGATCATTCACTCAAGTGATGAGAGTTAATTTAGCCTTCATAATAGCCCAGAGCTCAACCTTTTCAGAGCTGCGATTGTTTCAGTGATGCCAAATTATATGCAATCACTGAGTAATATGAACAGTGATCCACTGCTGTGTCTTTGGATGTAGGCCACCAAAATCATTCTCTTCATACTGGTAGGAAGCAGGCTAAAAATCCATTCAGTGCTGCGCATTGCGGAGTGTATGAGCTGTGTTACTGCATAAACAGTGTACTGGGAGAAAATGAAGTTTGGTGATTTTTTACCCCACTTTTTGTCCCATAGCTCTTCTTCTCCTTTGAGGGAACTCTTTGGGTTCCATTTAAGGGAAACCTCCGTTAAATTCTCTCTCTTGGAGAGCTTTTATATCCTATTGTTTGAGCTTGGGGAGAGAGGCACAATTCAAGACAAGCACACAAAAAATGAGTTATTTTCATCTGTCTCTGCAAATTCACATAAGGTGTGAAGTAGGACTTTTTTAGTCAAAGGAGACTGGGTGAAAAGAGCAGAACACCAAAGGTTTTATTCATAACAAACCTGTGTTCTGAGTGGGCAGATCACAGCGTGTTTTACAGGACTGAGGTCTTTCACAGTGTAACTCGTGTAGCTCAGAGCCTGGGGTTAGGATAGAGGTTGTTCTTTCCTCCAGGGTGCTGAGCTACAGTCACCTGGCCTGCCCAGGTTCCAGGTCTGTATGTTTTGCCTTTTGCCAGGGAACAGGTTTAGCAAGAAGATCTTGAGAAGCAACATGACAAAGTCTGTGATGTTATTCACACGTAGTAATGATTTTCATATAAATTGCTTCCATAAGATGTTAGAAGAAATAGTATCTACATTAGAAGATGGATGGTGAATTTAGAAGGAACTCAGCAACTTTTTTGCAGAAAAAATCCTTGAAGTTGCAGCAGCATGTGAAAATAAACTACAAAATTAGTTAAAACAATTGATTTGATAGATATTGAGACAAGGCTGAGGATGTTGAAATCTTCAAAGATATAGAAGAATGGCTGGGAATCATCTGAAAGTCTGCAATCATAAGTAGGTATGCAAACCTGTTGTGCACAAAACATATAAAAATTGTAATTTTAAACAAAGACACTTATGGTGTAAGTAAAATCTGTGAAACCTTAGTGGTTTATAAAATTTAAATGTCAAAATCTCGTGATCTCTAGAAAACATGACACAACTTCCCACTTTATCAATCTACTAAGGATGTGTGTATTTAAAATGTTGTTTCTTTCATCAGTGCAAACTTTCCCCTGTTGGCAAAGGTGGGATTCTGCATGAATCAGCTTTTTAAAATCAGTGCTTTAATGTCTTTAGCAGGCTCTGTCAGAAAGATCTGTCTTGCAACCATTTAAAAAGCAGATTTGTGCTTATTGTTATTTCAAAGCAAGTGTAATTTAGAAGGACTGGGGTTTCCTCCCTCCCTCCCTCCCCCCCCCAAAGAATTCCAGAAGTACTTTAATGTTCTTGTTCAGAAGCATCACTTTTTAAATTAAGATGTCCAGATGCCTGGGAATAAATCTGATTCATAGTGACTGCCAGTGGCTCCTAGAGCCACAAAGACAGGCACTCTGGGCCACCTCTTCAGTGTCACCATTCCCATCAGGGTGGGGAACTACATAGCAGTCTGATGAAGGAAGCTGTTCAGGGATCCTGCTTTTCATGTTCCTCTGACACAAAGTCATCCTCATGATGAGGGCAATCTGGCCCCAAAGAGTTGTTGTTTCCCTCCCCTCCCCAGCCCCTGCATTTCTTGCAGTAAACATGAAGTGTACTATGGCTGTTTTGGAGGCAGAGTTTTAAAGTATACGTGTGGTACTTTAAATGTCTAATAGCTTTGTCACGTGTGCAGTTACAGACTAGCATTCCAAGTGCAGTATCAGACTAGTATTTATCTGTTCTGAAATTAAGTTCTGGGAGCCAGCAGAAAAGTGTATTTTTGTTATTAAGGAGTAAAACTAAAATTGTAAGAAAACAACACCATTATTAGTTTGCAAAAGTTATTTGCTTTGATTAAAAGCACCAATAAATGTGTCTTGGTTCTGTAACTGCTCCATTTAGCACTTGACATATAATAGTTTTTTTCCCCACAGTGTAATATCTCCATTGAAATATAATTATTTTGCAGATTGCTCAACTGAATGCCCTTATAAACATGCTGTTAGGGGAGCTCACCCCTGGTGATCATCAGAACATCATGACAATATGCACAATTGATGTACATGCGAGGGATGTTGTAGCCACGCTTATAGCACAGAAGGTAATTTGTTGCAGAGCAATTACACTAATGCATTTTTAAAAGCATAAAGTAAAGAATAATTTCATTTGTTGAAAAGATATTCTGGTGGCTTATGTATGGCAATGACAGAATATTTTGATTAAATCCATTTTTGTCCTTTTATATCTTTTGCTTTAGAGTTAGATAATTACATTTACCAGTTAAAGAATTCACATTTAAAAATATATAGATATTTTGTCCAAATATTTAAAGACTTCCATTAAAAATGTATGCTGTAATGTGACAGCAGGTTTCTCATTCATTTGCCTCCAATTACTGATCTTTTCACAACTAATATAAATCTCACACTTATTGGAGATAGCTAGAAAGTTTAATATATACAAAATATAAGACAGTAATTGCATTATGTTTCCAGATATCTTTTAGGGTTTTTTTATAAATAGGTTTTATTTCCCTATCAGTTTCTGAGGTGGAGTCTGTACTGCTAACTCTTTCCATGCTTAACTTCTGCTCTGCCGGTGCCTATTTATAGTACTTTGCTGCTCCATCTCCAGACTGTGAGCACTCAGACAGGAAGGAGGTGGTGAGAGGCACCATGTCTGCTCCCTTATGCAAGGTTAGGCAGGTGAGAGAGAGCTGTTCTATCTTCCATTCCTCCTGCCTGCAACCAGCTGACCTCCAAGAGAGGCACAGAGCCCCCAGTTTGAATGAGCAGCTTCATTCCAGAGTCGGACAGCTAGAGCTTTTCTGTTTATTCATGAGGAGTAACAAAGACGAAGAGAAAAACTGTGTAGGTATGAAGTGTGTGTGTGTGTGTAGTGCACATCTATTCACCCATCCTCTATATCCTGCCATCTTTCTATGCATCTGTTGCACTTTAACATCTACTCACTGTAAAATCCGCCTTTTGGAAACAAACAGCTGCCAAGATCAAGGATTGTGCTGTTTCTCTGCATTTCCAAACACCCTCCCATCCCCACAATGGTAAGAAGTTCATTATTTTGCTTTATTATAGGTCATAATTCTGCTGCAGACCAGACACAGTATTCAGGTTTCTCAGAAATCCAGTCTTTACATAAATGGTCTAAAGAAATAGTTCAAGATGAAGACCACAGTGAACTTGTGAAGGTAAAAATTGTTTTACTTGAAAGAATGAAATAGAAAAAAATCACAGTAAATTATTTTTAGTGTGCCATGAAACCTTGTCCAGGACAAAATGCTCTCTTAGCCTTTTTAACTGGTATTCTGTAAAACTGAGGAAAAAGGCAAAATCAAAAACAACAAGAACAACAAAAAAAATCCCTCAACACTCTTACAGTCACTGAACAAAATCCATTCTACTGAGCATAATCACTTTGTTGTGGTGTGATGCATAATAGCAGTTGCATCGAAAATTTGCAGCAATTTAAAATATTCTTTTCACTGAAATTGTTTATCCACATTGCCAAAGCCTTTAAGGAAGTACTGATGTTTTTCATATTGTCAGGAGCAGCTGTTTCTATCTGCTGTGGCTGTCTAACCGCTAACTAGGCAGATGGCACACAGTAGCTGAGGTGTGTCTGTTGTGTACAGGACCAACTTTTCTGGCTTATAGGAAGCGCAGCTGCCATGCTATTATGATGATGATGATCCTTATGTATTTCAGACATTGGAGGCCTTATATAGAGCTGCACGCTTTGAAGGGGTGATTAGGGTCTTTAGTACACTGAATAAGTACTTAAATAATCAAACTGACAAGCTGTGTGGAAATATGGAATCTCTATTAATGAGAATTTTGGGTAGGGATCAGGGGACTCTGTAAAAACCAAGTAAAATTGTTTGCCACAGATACAAACATCTCAATATGATACAGCATGTATATATCAGTATAAAGTACTTCATTTTCTACTAGAGACAAATAGGTTTATGAATGAATAAATACGTTTTACATAATTAACCCTGGTCAGTTGTTCGAAGAACATGCTGTAGAAAATACTGGACAGTGAAAACTGGGGAAGGCCTAAGTTTTTTGTTTCAGCTGGCAGAAACTTGATTCATAGAATATTGGAACCAGCAACACTTCTTTTCCTGTGTCTCTCTTGTAGTAATTAACATATTAATATCTACTCTTTTTTCTTCTACAGAACTGCTTCCTTAACATTCTTGTGCACTGGGGTAGCATAAGAGAGCTGGAGGCTTAAGGAAGCGATGAAGTGCTGACCAGATGCTCCATTTCCTGTTGATTTAAGGCATTAGTTCATTAGGCCACTAATCAAAACCATGTGCTCTGCTAACAAACCATTTCATCACCTGAGTGCTGGAGCATGCACATACCGTTTCCAACTAATTGGGACCTGATCCAAGTCAATGCAAAGTCTCTTGTTGGCATCAATTGGTGGTAGAAGAGGTTGTCTGAGAATGGTTGTCCTTGTCATTGTTTGCATCTTCACGCAGCTCAGCTGAAAGTATTTTAGCCAGAAATATGGAATTATTGTATCTTTTCTGTGTCTTGTTAGTGGAGTTTATGTTCCGTAAAGTATCTTGGCCTTGTTACAAAAAAAAAAAAAAGAAAAATTAGGGGCCCATCAGGTTGATGTGCATAATTGTTTGTTTTTCAGAAATCCCATTGCTAACCTTTATTTTCTAAAGAAAGAGGTCAAGGTATTGAGCAGACATGGAGATTGATTCATCACTTTAGTCCTGAGTTAAGAGCTGAAACTATTTGAGATACAGACTGGGCAATGTCACCTCAATAGTGCTTATGTTGACCACTACTGTTTGTACAGCAAAAATGTCCAACTTCAAAGCTTACAGCAAGGCTTGTCATTGATGGGAGTAGAAATGACCTAATAAAATCATATTCTGCAGTACTTTCTAAATAGCTGCAGCCCTAAAAGCATGAAAAATTTTTACATGGAATTAAAATTGGAATTGTGAAACATGTTTGTTTCTTCAGCTTAATGCAATGCTATCGCTCTCTAAATATAATTTTGTAAGTTTGGAAACAGTTATAAGAACAATAACTTCCTTGAACATGATAAATACAGGTGATGAGAAAAGCAGAGAAGTTTGATCACTTAGATTTCACCAAATGGGAAGAGGAGATATCAATTATCTCTTAGTAAAGCTGTAGGATCAATGTGTCACAGAGGTGTGCAAGAACAAAAAAAGGAGGATGACTCATGGAGTGGAAGGTGGAAAGACAGAGCATCTTGATCAGGAAAGGACAAAAGAAATAGTCTGATTCCTCAGAAGCTGATGGAAGGCAGACCTGCAAGCAAAGTACAAGGCGAGCAGTTTACAGCAATAACAAGAAATACTGCAGGGTTATAGGATCATGCAGAGATGGTCACAGAAGAAAGCAGAAGTACTGCAGTGCTAAGGGAAAAGGTTTTCACAAAGTCACACATATCAGAAAGCACATGGAAGACAATCACAAAGGTGAAGAACATGAAGATCAAGGGCGGAGAAGAGGACTAATGAGCCTGAGAGATTTAGGACAAGCAAGGAGAAGCATGGTGCCTGCTGCATGGGAGATGAAAGAAAAGAGATTGATAAATCAGAGAAGGGATTTCTTCAAGCAGGTGAAAAATACCAGTGGGTAGGAAGTGAAGAAATCTGCCTTGATTGAGGACAGAAAAATTTGGTGAGGCAAAATGAAAAGAGAGGAATAGGTGAGAGTTCTTCAAGAGCATTTACATATGGCAAGAAAACAGAAGAAATTCCTACTTCATTTTTTGAGGGAATGCTGGCATATGCTGTTTCAGGGTAAGATGGCTTTGTGGTTGGAGAGTTGGGGAAACAGCACTGTGGATAGAATTATGGAAACATCAAATGAAAGATGATGCACACATGATGGAATTTACTCATGGAGCATCACAATCAAAATTATACTGTTCTGAGTGCCTATGTTAAGTTTTACATAGCTGACTCTGGGAAATAACAGCTTAGGGTAAAAAAACCTGAACAACCAACCAAACCAACAAAAACCTTGCAAATTCAACCAGAGTAATTTATTGTTTTTTTGAGGAAACCATGTGTTTTGGAATGAAACATGCTCCGTGAGTAGCTGCTGTGCTTTCTTTGGGTTCAAAGTACCAGAGTGTGTCAGGCTTTCCTCAGGTAGCCTTCGTGTTTCCTGCTGGAGCATATGAGCTAGAAGATCAAAGGTGTCAGCCACTCACCCTTCCCTAGTGTTGCTTTGTCTTTCAGTAGTAATTCCTGGTTTGGCTTTTTTTTCCCCTGTAGGTAGAACTTGCAGACATGTTAGGCACAGTAAGTCCTAGACTTCACAAAGAATATGTATTACATGATTTTGGCTGACGTAATATTTTTCAGTTGATCAAAGTATTTTTCTGCAGAAATCTCAGAAATTTTGACAGGTGTGAAGACAGTCTTACTAGAGTAATTCCAAAGAAAATTTGGCCTTGAGCACTCAGACTTGATATGTGGCACAAAGCTTGAACCAAATGTAGCCTGGTAGGATTGAACATTGCATTTCACTGAGGCCAGAAGAATTTTTGTACAGAAGGAAGAAACTGAGAAGAATCTTCTCACTGTCCATAATCTGTTATAAACTGACTGCTATTTTACTGCTTACTACTGGTACCACATCAGTCATAATTGTTACTCCAAATTTATCATCTAAAATAACAAACCATAGGAAAGAGTAGGCTGTGACAGAAAAAAAATATTTGTTTTGAGTCATGAAGGTTGATGTATCTCAGTAGCCTTTATCCTTTTTTGCTGTTTCCCAAGCTAAGCAACCAGAAAAGTGAGACAGAAGCACACAGAATCCATGTGCTATATATATATGACTGTTTAAAATTTTCTGTTTTCTCTTGATTTTATTTATTCAGTGTAACAAGAAACGTGAAGCCAACAACAGCAGTGTTCAGGAAACAAATGATTGGTATCCTTTGATAGTGAAGTAATAAAATCAGACTGTAGCAGTGCACTTTCCTTCATAAACCTCTCTTTTGAAATGAAATATTGCTATTCCACAGTCACGAAAGAGATGTTTTCTACTTCCAGGTTATACTGAGCTTTAAAATTATGTCAAAGTAAAAGGTAAGATGACCATAATAGATATTTTCTTTCTTTACATGCATTGTTTTATGTAACAGACCCCACTTGAGTTTACTAAGTCAGTTATATTTTTTTACTTTCTAGAGTCAGTAGACTTGCCCTGCAAATACTTGAGTATCTTGTTCATCAGATGTGGTCAGCAGGAGAAAGGAAGAAAACGTTTGGGGAGACCACAACTCACAGGTATGCATTCTTCAAGAGTTGGGCATTAACTAGCATTCCTTGACTTTTATAAATCAACTGAAGAAAAAAGAACTTTATTCTACAACAGGAAAAAGCCCTGAAGTACAGCTGGTGTGAGCTGGCCAGGTGCCATTAGCATCAGAAATACATGCAGATGAATAACAAATTGCGACTTCACTGGATTTGCTCCGTCCAATAACTCCATCTCTTTTTTATACTGTGGAGCCCAGAACAAAAACATGGTCCTGCTGTCTTCATCTCACTTCATTTAGTAGAGTCTTATGCCTCTGTATACTTCTAGTGCTATAAGATTTATTTACCATATAAATATTCACTCTAATTTCTATACATGACTACATGTTCTCTGCTTAAAGTTTCTCTGCATTTTTATTTAATGGATGTGAGACTTCATAATTTACAAATTACACCAGTTAATCCCTTCTGCTAGGAAAAACATGTAATAGTCCATCAAGAGGGTTATTTAATTTTGTTCAAGAATTTTTAAAATGAAAACAGTAAAACAAGGTAAATCATCACCTATCAAAGCAGTTCTAATGTTGTCACAACTTACATCAAGACCAGTAAAACAGGGAAATCAATTACTGTGTTGTCTTAAATTCAGAAGAAATGCAATTCCCTTTTTACAGTAAGACAACATAAAAAAATCTCATCAGCAACACTGGATATATAAATTAAGAGTATACATTCCCAAATTAATTATATAAAGAAAAATCTGCAGGCAAGGGCAGAATTGTATATAACACTATACTTCTCTTTTGCTTGTGATGCACTTCCTGTAATTCATTCTGATTTTATTTTGATGATTTTTTAAAACAAAGGAAGTGTTCTCTCTAGGGCGGGGTTAGTGATTAATTTTACCAGTATTTTTGGTACCTAAATTATTTTTGTTTGTACAGGACATGGCTCTTGTGCCCTTTAGTCTCTCCTATTGTGTGCTCTCCTGTGATCAGGTCCACTTGTCTAGCACATTTCAATATACTGTATGTAATAGCCATTAAGGGTCTTTTCCAAGCGAAATGTTTCTATGATTCTGTGCTTGTGTGGATCTCTGGGGGTTAGCCTCATAAAGGCAGGCTACTTTCCAATCTCTCTAGAATAGCCTGTTTCCAAAGTAAATAAGTCCCTTGAAAGACAGAGTGGAGCCCTCTTTAGAAAGGTAGACTTCTCACTTTTCACCTCAGTGAATGAAAAAGTATCCCTTTGCCTATCATTGATCAGAAAAGATGAGACGTGCCATTGGAGTTTTTCTGCTGACAGGGTTATCCTTCTAACACATGTACCAACAAAAGTGCCTATAGTGCTTCTTGAAATCTTTGTGAATCAAATGAACTATGTTTAAAACACTCCACAGAAAAGTCTATCTTGTTGTTCTGGGCCCTCAGCACTGTAGCTGGCTCTTTTTCTCTTTTACTATTGCTAGTTTGAAGTATCTATAAAGGTTTATGGCAAACCAGAGTATAGGAATGCTTTTATGAACTCAGTTGCATCTCTGTAGATTTGCTTTCTGTTGTGGTACTTTGAGTTAAGACACTGCAGGATGGGGTTTGGCCAAAGAATAAAGTTAAATTAGCAATTAAGTGATTTTTCAGGCTTATTTTTGTGTTATCCTATGGCACAGTAACCTTTTTTTGATTTTTTGAGGGAGACTGCTGAATTGGAAATGGCAGGTTTTCATAGCAGTAAATCCAGGGGGAAAAAAAAGGCGGGGCGAGGGGGGGGGGAAGAAAAAGAAAAAAGAATTCTTCCAGAAAATATCAAAACTCTTTTTTGGTGGATACAAAAATCCCTCTTCTTCTCTCCCCCTTTTTTCCCCCTGTATTATAGCACTAGGCCTTAAGGTACTCCCAATAAGAAATGGGCAAAGGCTGGAGCTGAAGGTCAAGAAACCGACATGAAGGCAGTTTGGTAGATAGATCTGAGATGATTAAAACTTTAAGATATAATGGCATATTCCATTGCAAAACAGGCTACAAAAGACTGTAAGGAAGCTAAAATAATTAAGAATTTAAGCTATATGAGCCTGTGTGGCAAAGACAAATTTTTTAACTTAAAAAAACCTGGATATTTTCTTCCCCTGAAAGTATCTGAAATATGTAGGTGAAAGATGGTATAAAACAGTAAAGCATTGGTGCTTTACTAGAGGTTTTTTTCTGACTATCCCAAGAGAGATTTACCACAAATTTTCCTGTGTGTGCATGCTAAATTCAGGTTTCAATACCTTTCTCATTTTATTGAATCATCATACTAGGAAAGAATATAGGCCTGCTTTTTTGAAAATTGCTTGGTATAAAATCAGTCTTTCGTGCTTATCAAATTCTGAAACATTTATGCTTTTTTAATCTCAGGCTAGAAAATGTTTATTGATCTGTGAAATACTGATGGGGTTTTCTTAATCTTATCTTGTTTATTGCTAGTATTAACAATTTGTTTCCTGTGCATTTTTAAATCTGAAAATGTCCAAATCCAAAGGCTGCTATAAAACATTCCTATTGCTTATAGATATCTTATTAATTTGCCATAGACATTAAGCCACTGATGTGTTGGCTGATCTATGGATTAGGCACAAATTCTCATAATCAACAGCATAGTAAGAGGACGGTGCCAGTACAACTCTGTCTCACATGTTCATATTTTCTTTTCTCCCTGCAGAGCTTATACAATGATGATTTCAGACTTTTGTGTGAAATAGTGTTGACATCAGAAGAGCCACAATTCAAGGAGACTCATGAGAAAGTTAATCTATTTCTGCACATTTTAGTGTATCTACATGGGTACTGGAGGAAAAAAATTAAACTTTTCAGTAATGCTGCTGCTAGGCAAGCATACTAAAGAATTTGGGGGGCAGGGCAGTATTCATTAGAAATGGACTGTAGAGGATTCCCAGCATATTCAGGAGGAAGAATGTGAGAAATACTCTTGGCATTGTACTTGAATGCCAGCAGCACTAAGAGAGAAAGCAGGCAAGTCATTAGTGTACACTCCTGTATAAGCTCAGGTCTTGATTCTCTCTTTCCGGTACCTTCAGAGAGTAGAGGAAAGAAGGCTGCTGAAAGACCTGTCCTTTCTGAGAAAGCTTGGGTGCATAATTATATGGATTTACCTGGCCTTTTCGAAAGGGAGACATGCCACCACTTCTCCAGTCCCTCCCCTTACCAGACTTTCTGTTCTTCCCTTTTTCTTAACCCTCTGTTTTTGTAAGTGCAATGCTTTAAGTCCTCCCTGATGCAGAGAGTCAAGCACGTCTCTCAAGTGCGAGGGGACTGGGTCCCCGTTGCTTCCTGACACTGATAATGTTCTGAACTAGCTGTGGACAGTGAGAAGATTCTTCTCAGTTTCTTCCGTCTGTAAAAAAAATTCTTTTGGTCTCAGTGAAATGCAGCGTTCAATCCTACCAGGCTATACTTGGCTCAAGTTTTGTGCCACATAATTAATCCGCATGCTCAGGGCCAAATTTGGAACAAATGTAATCAGATGCATCTCCTTGCTAAATAAAGCTGTCCTGCTCTCTGTAAGTTTGATTTTGATATGAAGCCATTGGCTTTATGACTGCATGAGTGCAAGTTTCCTATGCATGTGGCATTGCCTGATGCTCAGATGAGAACATCATGTCAGACATGTTTAATCATAACAGTGTTTATTCCTTTTACTCAGAATGTACCTCCTTCATGACAAATGTATGTAAATGCTGAGATAAAAATAGCATTTGACAAGATAGTTGGGTATGTTTCATTTTATTAACACATTAGTCAACTTATTCTGCTGAAAGTAATATGTGAATAGTAGATATGTATAAGATTAGCATAATTTTTTCACTCAACATTTGTTCTGTGAGGTTTTTGATTACATTATTTTAATTAAGCAATAAGTCATGACAAGCACAGGATTTCATGGTGAGTATAGTGTTCCTAACAAGGTATTATAAAGCATGTGGCTGAAAGCTGAATGATTGTAACCATTCAAAATGTGCATTAATAATTCCACAAGACTGACTAGAGTGCCCTTTGGTTTCTTTAATTAAGTATATATTATTGAACAAGAAAAGCATTTACTGGTCATAGTCATCAGGACCAAGACTGTGCTCTTGGACAGTGAGAAAGCTCCATTTGTGTTCTAAAGCCTTCTGTGCTGCCTCTGGAATTAGTTTGCTTATGAAACCACACTGTAACTTTTAAATAGATTTGGAGCACATCATAATGACTATGAAGGAAGCTAAACGATCTGTCTGGAATTGCACAATGTAGTAGGTGCCCCATGTCAGAAATAATGAAGATAAATGAGATTATGGACCCAAAGAAAGTACGTATTTTCTAAATAAGGCCTGCCAGTCAGAGATTGGGAAATTGAAAATATTTCATTTCTTTGTACCTGTCCACTGGAAAACAAAGAAGAATCCTGAACCAGAAATGCTTTGTATGTAACTTACTTTGTATCTGATTGCATCAGACGTGAGATATAAAGTAATAAAATGCTGGGGTTAACAAATGTCTATTTATTTCAAACAGTCATTACACATTTTTTTGCACTTTCACTTAAAGATGCAAAGTAATTTGGATATCTATGGCCAGGGTCTCAAAGTAATTAAATGTATTCGTTGTGATTGTTGTTCTTGAAACAAAAGGACTGAAGTAAAACCTGGAACTTATTAGACCTGTGTTGGGTTTTGATATTACTTTGTGGATACTTAAATAGGAAAGTGCAAATGATAAGTTCTGGACCTTATGAGCATGTAAATACTCACAATTTCATAAAAATGTTTCATTTTTGTTATTGTTCACTAGTCCCACCGATTTTCAATAACCATTTAATGAGGTAAATGAAAGGTGATATCTTCTCCTCCCTCCAAAGCCGGTCCTCTGGTAGGCATGTGATTCTATGATACAAGAATACTGTCTTTCCTCCTTCTAGCAGCCTGATCTGCCTAACTGAATGGAATAAATCTTGAGATAGTTCTGAGGTATCTATTGTTCTTTTTGCATGTAACAACTCCCTTTTTTAAATGTGTGTCTGTCATTAATTGAAGTGTTCATATTTTTTAAATTCAGGTCTGTTCAGAGAACAAGCAAAGTGATGAAGTATATTGTTATATTGCCCAACTGATTTGCCTCTGCTGAATATCAGCTGTTTTAGGAGAATCTTCCAGATGTTGTAGAAGAACAGGCTGGGCTCCAGAATTTGGTATGAGGAAGGACCAAGCATTAGCTTGAAATTGAGTCTACAAAGGACTAAAATATTAGAGTTGTCTTGGTCTGGTGTTTTGTTGGTTTGGTTTTTTGGTTCTTTTTTTTGAGGAGTTGCAACTCCCCACATCTTCAAATTGTATATCACCAGACGTGACTTGCTATGCATGACAAAAGAGGAAAGTGAACCAGAATCTCAATGCCAAGTCCTCTGAGAGATTGAAATCTCCTGTCTAAATGTAAGTGGAAGGGTAAGGAGAAAGTGGTTGCTCTCGGAATCCAAATGTGCGTGTTTCAGGTGATAAAAATCCTGAAGAACTACTGTTTGAATCAATCTTATGCCGTTTGTTGTCATCTAAATCATAGGAATCCTGTTTGCAGAAAATTGGACTTTGAACACAGTTTGTTTCTTGTATTAACCTTAGTAGTGAGTGTGAAGGTGATTTGCTGTCCTTACATACCTAAAGGTAATATGAGAGCGATGAAATAGGGTTAAAAAGTGTCATGAGATTTGTAAGCATTCATACATTTTATTTGACTCTGGGCATTGAATCCATGGAAACATTGGCTTTTACACATCATTTTCTCATTCACAAAATTAAGTAATTACATCCTGGGAGAAATGCACTGGCGTTGAATATACAGTATGCAGACTATGCCACTACAGGTAGCAGATTGAGTTTAACTAGCCATATGGATTGTAATTGTCTAAGTATGATTAATTCATAATGTTTGTTAATTTTATGCCTTATATTATGGTTTGTTACTATAATGTCAATCTTTTCTCCTTTTTTCTGGTTTCTTTTTAATCTAGGTTTTGATGAGAGCCCTCAAGGGATTTTAATCTTATTATGACACTCACTAATGATGCCCTTGTATTCTGGGGTCTCATCAATAGCTTGTTCCCCTTGCTGGAAGTTTCACGGAAAAGGGTTCTGAAGTTAGAACAGATGGCGCATCAGTCCATTGCAGAACTCTGTTTTCAGCCAGAGGAAAACTTTATACTGAAGGTGGAAATAATGGTTTTCTGCTTAGCTTATTGTAAATTCTAAATGGGGTGATTGAAGACTATAATGATCACTGCTGTTTGATGCCTATGAGTTTCAACATCTGGCTAATGCCTTTACTAGCCATAACAGTAAGAAAAGGCACTGTAGACTTTTCTGCTTCTTTCTCTTAAACAGATTATAGGGTGTGTATTTATATGTTTGTACATGCACACAAATACGTAAGCTTGCATATAACAGTGTGTGTATATATACTTCATATATGTAAATCATTGTCTATATTAATATCTGATTTGCACAATACTGGAATGGAATATTACATAATAACATTTCAATGCCAACACCAGGCTTTCTATTTTTATTACCCGAATTGTATTTCTATTTTAACAATTGGAATTATTTTAAATCACCTCTTTATCTACTCTTTCCTACAGATCCAAGCCATTAACCCAAAGTAAATTAACAAATATATCATTGCTTCTCACGTAGGTTCCAAGAAGAAAGTATTAGTAGGACTGATAGAGATGGTCTTTGTAAAAGAGGCTGAAGATCACTTTCTTCAAAGTGATGGACCTCATTGCCCCAACATTTGTCATACTTGACTTTTCAACAGGTACTTCACTAAATCGCCAAAGTCACTAGTCTGTTCTGTCATTACATTTTAACTGACTTGATAGAATATTATTAACTGGAATTGTGATTGGAAAATTATGTTTTAATGGAGAAGTTAAAAAGTTATTGCTCTACTTATGTTTATTTGCTTGGTTGTACTTCAGTCTAGATAACGAAAACAGTTTAGGAAATTTCATTTTAGAAATGCAGATGGTATTGTCTTAACTTATCCAACATCTTAGCCTGGTATTCTTGAAATAAATTGCCAAAATCTCTAACAGCATTGTACTTTTGTTGTTTTGTTGGTTGTTTTTTTTTTAATAGTCTGGCTATATTAAAAAAAAAAAAGGGAAACACATACTGAACTTTAGGCACATGCTGTGAATGCTTTGAATTCAATGGAACCTTAATGACAGGCTTAAGATGTTATTCTGAATTTGGACTGAAACACCTAACAAAACACTCAAAGAAAATCCAGCAATCTGGTCACTATTTACACTGTTATGGGTTTTTGCCCCTGAAGGTGTGATGGTTTGTAGATTTTTTGCCACAGTCATCTAGCCAATGAATTATTCAGGCCAGGTTTATAAAGTACCTGTTGATAAAAAGAGTGGTCAAATCAGTAGGCTTTTGAAATAACTATGTGGGAAGTTAAAACTATTTTTCTATATTTCTTCATTCTTTTCAAATTGGCAGTGTATTTGTAAATAATGATGCCTAGTGTCAGCCACAAGAGGGTATAAGGATATATTCAAGTGATTTATCTGTATGATCAGATGGAATAGGAGGAGGCTGACAGTAGCTTGGTGATCAAAGGGCAATGCTGTTGACAAAATAAAAAAATCAATGATCACAGAACTGTGATTCCTATTCGCTACTGATATTTTTTTCTTATAGTGTGACATCTTTCTGTACACATCAACTAATTGATTTATAATAATATATAATTTCCGTATAATCAAGTTTTATATTGGACTGATACTTTTCCTTCTCTCGTTTTCTTCAGAGATGTAGTGAAATTCATAGTAACACCCACAAAGTAAGGTTTGTGATGTATTAATTTCCTTTACAGGGAACCAGTAATAGTGGCATCAAATGCCCATTCATCACTAAAAGAAAAACACTCTGCCTCTTTCAATGTGTTAAGCTCCCTAAACAGACTTTAATATGATATATATGTATTGTTGTAATGATCACCAAGACACATAAAATATAAATCAATACAGAGTAAAGCATCTGTCATTTGGTGAGTGGTCTTTCTGTTCAACACTTTTCTGCAGTGCTGGTTAGTTGTGCCTTTGTGCCTTCCTCAACATGACTGTTTTGTCTCACATGGTGACTGCAATGACTGAGATAATTAGCAGAATTGCTAATGTTTCTAGTTACTTCATATCGGTTTTAGAGAATCCTAAGTAATTGGCAAGTTGGACTTGGCTCTCCAAGCTTCCCAATGGGATGGAAAGTAATCAAAGAAGAAGAGTGTCAAAAGTACTGAGAGATGACCAGTGCTACAAGTATGAATGAAACAGCAGCCAGCACTGTTTTGAGTAGCTAGATCAGATAATCATCCATTTGCTACACCATTCTCAAAAGTGTGTTCTCAAAATACCAGGCAAGTTGCAGAACAAGGCCATGTTAGACACCTCCTAGTGTCTGATGATCCAGTGACAGAGCAGATGGGGAAAGAGAAGAAGATAGCAATTTGCAGCATGATAGGGCTTTGTAGGGGTTTCGTACTTCTTGACCTGTCGACTGCTTCCCCTCCTTTTTTTTTTTCACTTTTTTACCACTGCTTCATGACTCGAACATTTGAAAGGCATATGAGGGCTGCTCCCCACCAGGCATACAGCTCACCCTTCTGTCTGCAATCCTGTCTTGCTTATTCATGCTTCTGGTTATAGAAATGCTAAGGTATTTTTTTATTTTGCTGCTACTTCCTGGGGAAAAAACGGAGATGCGTTTAATGATTGCTTCTGTGGATTTTCATTTGGCCTAGGATGAGAGAGCTCTAAGGATCAACTGAGGTCTGAGCCAAGCTCATCTCCATAGGGTATTCATCAGTTCTGCTAAGCCAGATCTTGCGGTATGATTGCAGAGCCTCTCTGGTGCATAGGTTTACTATACTGAGTCCTATTAACATGCATGGCTGTGCTATATTTTAAGATCATAGCATTTCATTGAAATTGCAGTAGGGATGTCTGTCTTATGTCAGGAAGATATAAGTATTAGGGTAGTTAAGTTCTGTCTTTCTTTCTGTGTGCTTAAACCATCCAGATTCCTTTTTAGCTCATCTCTTGGATAAAAAAAGAGCACTGCTGCAAAGAGCAGGGTTGGGCAAAAACTGCTTTGAGGGGACTGTGTACACTTCATGATAATATAAGTTAGAAACATCTGAAAATGTCGTGTAACACTAGCCCAACCTTGTCGAGAGAAATAAAGTAATCATTTGAGAATTTCCACTTCTATATATCAGCTCTTTCTGATGTAGCCTAATTTAAACATTTCCCAAGAAGATAATTCTTATTTGTCTTCTTATTCCTTCTCCTTCTCTTAAATAAATATTCCAAAATAGTTATTGGGGGTGGGAAATTCTTTATATAAATCCAGGGATTTCATACTGGTTTTTTTAGTGCTACAGAGATGTTTGTAAAATACCTGTCTGTGTCAGGTTATTGGTTATCTTTAATTTTAAAATCTTGTGACTCTAATTCTCACAACTAGAAGCACTGCCAATTGTGACACTATCTGTCACAGAATCACAGAATATATTGAGTTGGAAGAGACCCACAAGGATCATCGAGTCCAACTCCAGGCCCCGTACAGGACCATCCCCGAGAATCACACCATATGCCGAAAATGCTGAAATGGGGAAAAGTCAGGTAAAAGAAATTGTGTTTTCAAGTACACTCCATAAACACCTGTTTTGCGTGCTTGGGCTTTTTAAGGGAAATATTTTCGTAAAACAAAATGTGTGTTTAAATTCAATACTTCAAAAGCATATGCAGCATAATGAGTAGAACAAGAGATTCTATTAATCGCAGTGTGAACCCCAGGCAACTTGAGTAAAATTGGTACATTTTCCAAATCCTTTTGGTTGGGGTTTTTTGTTGTTGCTTTTGGGAGGCTTTTTGTAGATCAGGTAAGGTGTAACGTTATCTATATTTTAATGTCTTATCTTATAATTTATTTTTAGAGGATATATTCCCCTTCTTTGTTTCTATGCATTTTCTCTGCATTTCATATAGGTAGTAGTCCATGCTTTGTTTAATTTATAATTCTCTTTATTTTTTCTTTTTTTATTAAGCCAAACCCTTTTAAACAAATACCAGCAACAGAGAAATTCTGTTAGAATGTATTTCAGATATTGCAAGCTCAATGCTAAACTTCTACATTTAATTTTTTGATGCTTCTTTTTCTACCTATATTTTCTGCATATGAAATGATCAGAAGTTAGGAATTTATTTCCAATTTATAGCCAGATAAAGAGAAAATGTAGCTATGCTCTGGCATTGTCCTGGTCATTAGAGGCTAAAGTTGCAGCGTAAGAACCACAACAACTTGAAGTTAATGTCATTGTGAAGTGACATTAGCCTTAAGACTCTGACTACTGTGAACATTTGGTGTTTCTTCATCCTTCAGTGGAGGAGTTGGAAGTCTCTAAGATATCTTCAAGTAAAATAGGGTAAATGAATGACCAGCACATTACATAGCTATGGCTAAAGGAAATCAACTTTCAAAGTTCAGCTGAAAGTTTTCAACAAGTGTAAAAAAACCTAAGTCTGACACAGTCCATGATAGCCCAGAATAGATTGTGCTTGGTGGAGATATTGACCATATTCAACTGAAACAGTGAAATGTCATGAACAATAATGAGGTCAGTGAATGGTATTACTATTACTTCTGTGCAGTGTATACTTTACATCAGTTTCAGAAATGCCTTTAATAATAGTAGTGTAATCAAAATAAGTGTGATCATGATCAGACTGTAATACATGAATAACCACACATACAAACATGATACATATCATGCTATATAAGCAATTGTCCAATACAGAGCAATCAAATTCATAGCTCAAAAATCTTCACTTGTATGGTGGATCTCAAAATGGGAATTCTTCTCTCTCTACATGTATGTTTGGTGTTTTCTGTGAGGTGCCTGTCATTTTAACAAAAGTGACATGCAGAGTAAAGTGGAAAGGTCCTGTTTCAACCTGGGAAGAGGGTGGGGCAGACAGATGAATTGTTCCGTATTTTCTATGAAATCTTAATTGATTAGACGATCACCTTTATTCACCACAGAAAGACTTCTTTCTTTATGATGGATACAACAGCAGGAGAGCAAACTGTTGGAATTGATATACTTTGTTGCTTATCTGAAAGGAGATTTTTTGCCCTAATTTTGCACAATAGTAGAAACTTCCTTTAAATCCCATTTTCCTAACCAGCGCCTAGAATAGCTCTTGTTGTTAGATTCTAAGGACTCTATTGTGGCTTTTAAGCCAGAGCCCGCAGTAGGGGTTGTGGAGGGATGCACCGCCCCCAAGAAACTCCTAGAGGGTTTGTACTTGAGGACAAATCTGATGATAGAATTTAAAAATGGAACAGACCATTGTAGATCATCCAGTCCTCCTATCTGCCAGCACAGGATTTTCCCTCCCAGATATTCTTAATGCATTGTTCAGTGTAAAAGTCTCAACTCTGGGAGTTTCCAAAGCTTTGCTTGGAAAATTTTTGCCTCCTTTTTTCCCTCAGAAGTAGGAGGACACAGCAGCAGCCATGACCATGTCTTTTAATATATCTCTGTGTGTACTTTGGACTGGCTTCTGCCTGCTGGCTGGTGTGAATAGGGGGCAGATGGATACGACATTTCTCTTTACTGTCTCCAGATGACTTAAAAATACCACGTGATCCCTGTGCCCTAGGAGGAGATTTGGAACTGCCTTAAACCATCACCTGTCCTTTAATGAATGTCTCCGATTTTGTAAAGTGTGATCTAAAGTGTAATTGCTCAGTTCTGTAATGTGGTGCAGTTAATTTGTGTTTCAGTCAGAAAATTTTGTCCTAATTTTCTGGGTGGTGATTACTCTCCCAACCAGTGAAATTGGCTTGAATGTTCCAGTGCATTTTGTTTACTGTTTAAAGGCTGATAAAACTCTCGTGTATTGTTTCTTTTTTTGGAGAATAATAATAGTGCATTCTTCAGTCTTCTGTGTTGATATATCCATCTTCCAGAAGGATTTTGAGAGATTTCAATTATTAGATATTTCACAACACTATTGTAAGGGCTGTTGGAAAGCAGACACTGGATTTTCAGAAGTTATTCAAGTCTGTAGTGTAGATGAGCCCCCAATCCTGCAGAAAATATCTTGTGTTTAACACTATTGTACGTGAGCAATACTGTCAGATTTATAATTCTCAACTCAGAGCTTGATGAATCCACGGGATAAACATATTAACACTGAAGTATGTTGGCATTTACACTTCAGGCAGTGCCTATGAAGTCTCCAGTGTCTTTGGATTAATGTAATAAGTAGCGTAAATAGGACTGTGTTCTGTAGGGAGACGTGGGAAGTCAGTGTTGTACAAAATCTGCCAGTAGTGACTATATAATAGTCATAAAAAAACCTAAAGGCACCATGAAGATTAAATTTCCATTGGTGTATGTACCATTGTGCTTTGAGAATCAGTATATGAAACAATATGAAGTTTTTAACCCAAGTGATTAGAGGTTAATGTTGTGCAAATGCCATTTAGAGGGGGTTTTTCCACTTTCAAAAGAATGTTTTTAAGTCCTACTTGCCTGCGCATTCTTAAGTGGGGAAAAAAATTTCTCTAACAAAGGACTAGCAAAGAAAATCTTCAGAGGCAGAGAGAACTTTATAAGTAGAAGAAGTAGAAGGGGTAGAAGCAGATGAGAAGCCACTTAAAATGGAAAGTGGCCCATTTCCTTGATCTCAAGATATGTGGTAGACCTGGGAAATTATCAAAATATTTTCACTAATGCCTAATTTGCAAGATATGCAAAACATAATTGTTCAGTTGATAAACCATTATACTGTTTTGTATGAAAAAATTGGTTTTAGTTGGACGCTCTAGGAATCCTGTCCAAACGAACACTGTGACTACTCCATAACATGAAGGTGGCCATGACAATGAGTTCTTGCTTTTTTTGATGAAGTTCTGTCAGCATCAAGTAATGAAAGTATTTCAGTAAGGCTTCCAAGGTTTGAAATGAGCCATTTTTGAGCAGCGTATTTATCTGCAGTATCCAGAGGTGACACTGCCTATGTGAATACATTTGACTCAGGCTGGAGTTCATAAGTAAAATTACCAGATTAATCAAAGCATCAGGCTGGCTTGCCACAAAAGAAATGTTTAATTTTAGATGCTAGGGTATTTTCCATTTTAAAGCTACAGACAGACTTAAGGTAGGAAGCCAGATTTCAATAGCTAAAGTTCTTTGTCAGTTTAATTAGCTGTTGTCTGGCTTTCTAATAGTTTCAGAATCTGATTTCAGGTATTACAGTTTGATGGCTGTGGTGCCTGGGAGGAACCACAGAAGAGTACCTCTTCTAAAAATCAGGTGAATTTTAGAGCTGTTCCTAAGAGGCATTTTCCATCCACATCCTTGTCCTGCTTCATTTTGTGCCACTTTCAGTTTCCAGGTAGAAAAAATACATGGAGCATTGTATAATTCCTGAACACCATTTCTCTCCAAAACCTCTTTCAGACTCTATGCCTTTCCACTTCCCGTTAAGTGGCAAAGACTTAATAGTTGTCCTGGCCTGGATGTAAAGATACAGATGCATTTCCATTTCTGTGAAATGGCAGCACAGACAGGATAATTCTTTACCCATATATTCTGCAGTTTATTTATAGTTTGCTTATTCTTTGCAAAATATTTTGAAGACTGTATATACCTACATTTCCCAGCAGTTCCTTCACTACATTTTGCACACTTCTATTCACCCCTGCAGTGACCTCATGGGCTTTCTGCCATCTGTCATTGTTCCTTTATTCTAATGTACGGTGCAGTCTCACGTAATTTATGACTTTGCCTGATATTTATTAGATAGACAGGATTATTGCCCACAGATGGCTGTGGTTCACAGCCAGAGGCATCTTCACAGAACTAGTGGGAAGAGATTTATTCATGTTACCATGTGACTTCTACTGTAAGCTAATTTTAGCTCTGGGTTTCTCTTGATAAGTTAAAATGAAACAAGAACTCTGGGTCAAATTTATTCTTGCCTCAAGTGATGCAGTTTCATTGATTTCTGTTGAGTCATACCTGTATGTCAGGTGTGAAATTAGCTGTCCATTGTTTTCATTATTAAAATAAGATATTTGAGATTATATTTTAACTACGATGCATGTGTGCAGTTACAAAGATTTTTGGTCTTGAAGCTGCACCTTTGGAGCAGAAACAACAGAAAAGATTTATAAAGTCATACAGTTGTTGCCAGTAGATGACATTGTCTGCCAGCTTTACATTTTCTCTGCTTCTTTTTATGGGCCACTGGAGTCATGTATTCTGTCATTCTCAGTGTGAGACTCGGAACATTTCTTTGGCAAAGTCAGGGAGACTGGCGTGTTGAAAGTGATCCAACACAGTCAGGTGGTTTCATTTGTACTTGATTTTGAGACTAGTTCTTGCAGCAGATAGGACATGAAAATTGTATTGTATCTTTTTGGTGTGTTTGTTTCATTGCTAGTGAAATAGTTGCTGCTGGGAAATTTCAGAAATCTATTTGGTAATAAATACACTGAGTTGAATCAGTGGCTTTTCTAATATCTGCAAATTCTATTCAGTATAGTGCAGCCTTAAGTGGGTCTATGTTATAACATTGCAACTACCAATATACAGATTAAAGTGCCTACATATTTCCTTGCTGTAGACTAAAGCAGAAATTCCCAGCCCCCAGATTGTAATCTATAGGGAGTTTACAAGCAGTTGGGCTTGAGGGGAATGGTGCTTGAAACAAAAGCCATCTGGAACACACATTATGAGATTCTGCTACAGGAGAGCTAGGAACAGAAGTAGACATAGAAAAATGCTGCATTCTCACCCTGCAAGGTGCTAGGCATCCTTTCCATTTCACTAGGAAGTCAGTGGGAATTAGGAGCACTCAGCACTTTCAGCTTTATGTAATTCAAGAACACCATATGTAGCTAAATATGTTAAACCAAAAGATGAAGTAAGTAAATATGCTAGGTGAGGTTTTGCCAGCAGTTATTGAGGCCAGCATCAATATAAATTCCCACTATTTTTCATTACTACTTTTGTTGTTATGACAAAGATGGTGTTGGTAGTATTTTTAAAGTTTTGCTTTTCTGCATTGAAGTTAATCTGGACTGACACTTGTGAAGAGCACATCTGATCATACTTTCTGACATGTATGTTCCCTCTGTTTTGATAGTGCAACTTTAAAACCATTGCACTCATTCCTCAAAATGACACAGTATGGGTAACAGGGCAGAATTTCCATTCTGCTCGTTACTGTCCAGCCTCATTTTTAAACATGCTTGTTATGCATGAGAGAACAGAAAGGTAAAGGGAGAATGCTTGCATGTGGAGGATTTGCAGTTGTTTGCTTTGACAATGTGAACTCAGCACTGTTTTGTCCTTCTGTGGTCATTCAAGTTGAGCTGGCATGGAAAAGAATGCAATACATGCCCTACTGGAGGCTAGTAAGCCTGTGTAGGTGGGTCAGCACATCTGAGAACAAGTTCACTGTTTCAGGTGCAACACCTGCAGGATTTAACCCTATGGAAAAGTATCTCCTCATCCTTTACTAAAGACATTTCTAGAAGGTGCAGGCTAATTTCAGACTTGACATGTCAAGACATGAAGAAGAGGCATTGACACAGCAGGTGCATTTAAATATAACTGTCTAATTATACAGTGATGCAAGTTTGCTCCCAAGAAACTAAATATACAGTGCCATGGAAAACATGGTTTCTGCCTGTCATGCTGTTAAATAGAAAAGCAGTCTTCGGCAGTCAGGCACGTTTCATGTATGAAATCATAAACATCATGGTGTGGTAAACATCTGATCATACCCATTCTTAATCAAGTATTGTGCTGGTTTCAGCTGGGGTGGAGTTAATTTTATTCACAGTAGCTGGTACATGGTTATGTTTTGGGGTTGTGCTAAACACAAGGTTGATCATATAGTGATGTTTTTGTCGTTGCTGAGCAGGGCTTACACAAAGCCAAGGCCATTTCTGCTTTTTGTACTGCCACAGTGATGAGGAAGTTGGGGATGCATGGGAGGTTGGGAGGAGACGCAGCCGTGGCAGGCATCCCCAACTGACCAAAGGGATATTCCAGACCATATGACACCATGCTCAGTATATAAACTGAGGGGAAGAAGAAGGAACTGGGGACATTTGAAGTGATGGCGTTCGTCTTCCCAAATGCGTGCTACATGTGGTGGGGCCCTGTTCTCCTGGAGATGGCTGAACACCTGCCTGGCCATGGGAAGCAGTGCATTAATCCCATGCTTTGCTTTGCTTGTGTACACGGCTTTTGCTTTCCCTACTGAACTGTCTCCACCCATCAGTTCCCTAGCTTTTACCTTTCTGATTGTCTCCCCAGTCCTGCTGTTGTGTGAGTGACTGTGTGAGGTTTGGCTGCTGGCTGGGGTTAAACCACAAGAAGTATGTACATTTCTTTCCCTTCTGCAGACTTGAGGGTTTGCAACAGGTATGCAGGTTGTTAGAGAGAAACAAAACTTCTGAAACTTGAGTAGGTATGTTAAGGTTTCATTTCAAGCCTGTTTAGTTAGTTTTGATCTGAAAGTTGTGCAATAGAATTCCTGATTCAGTTTTAAATCGTCTGTAATAGATGATAACAGCGATGTTGTTCTGCAGCTACTGCTAGTCTAATTCTGGCATATGGGAAAGTTCACTGTTGGCTAAATCTAAACAGAGCCTGGAGCCTTGTCATGTGCTGGGGGTGTGGGGCAGGTAGTTTACAAACATGGTCCTGGCATGAGGGCATGTTTCAGTGGTAGAAGTGTTTTCTTGCCCTTCCCACATGCCCTATATCAAAACTCTTTTTTTCAATTGGCAATTCTGCCCTAGACTAATGATGCTTTCTCTCTACTCAGCTGTTGAAGTCTAGGCAGGCAAGTAAATGTAGAGAAATGGGAAACACAATAAAATATTATCTCAACTGAAAATCAGAGAACAGTTGTTATCTATGGAGAAAATCTACGTAGTAAATAAGAATTATTGCATCTTAAATGGATCAGGTTATTTATCAATTTACTTGCACAATGAAGCACAGGCATTCACAACCCTGCCTTACATGCCAAATGCTACAGAGTAAGATTGTGGTAGGTCTGTTCTTTCCATCTTTTGCTGAGTATCCAGTTCAATATTCACATTTACAAATTTTTATTCTACAGTCAGCTGTCTGGGGTTTTCCCCCCACTTTTGCCATGCTTTCTCCTTTACACTGACTAGATCTGTATTTAGCTAGTAGAGTTGACTCTGCGATGTTAACATCATTCAGAATTGCAATAATTGAACCCAATAGTCAATAAATGTTTTGAGATAATACGTATTCCCCAAACAGCCATTACAAAATGCACTAAATTTTCTTAGCACTCTCTGAAATACCCCTGCTGAGAAGTAAAATGTAATGTACACATTCAGTCTAAGACTACCTAATTAATGACTCTAACTTTAAATGCCATCTTCTCTTAGTCATGATGGAGAAAGGCTATTTGTTTTGAGCACAAAAACATTTACAGAATGACAAAATAGATATTCAGAGCAACCCAGAACAAAGACAGTGAACACTGTATAATAAAGAAGATGAACATTCATGGTGAATCTTTTAATATCTGAGTTTGAGATCTATCTTCAGTGAGATCCCTTGGTGTTCTCATATCAATCAACCAGATAAAAATTGTAAAGTGATGTGTGTTGCTCATGTGCTCACTGGTATATTCAGCCAAAATTACAGAGCTGAGCAGATCCCATCATTTCTGGCTTTCCAGCACTGTCTCTGGCTCCCAGCATCACTTCACCATCACCACTCTGCCAAGAATTGCTACATCTGCAGTCACTAAAATGTCATATATGCAGAAACCATTCATCAACCTCAAACTTAGCTTACATAGGCTTTTATTTAAGGCAAATATCAATCCCATCTCACTTCTGTTGCCCATATCCCTTTACACATTCACTCTCTAAGATTCTGCTGCCATCTGTAGCCAGTGCTTAAGCCACAAATTAATTTGAGCCAAGATAGTTCCTTTGGGAGAGAAAAAAAATTTCTGTTTTTTTCATGTTAGTCATAGTCTGAAGAGTCTGTCCTGGAAGATCTACAGAGATGGGAATGGACTGGATAACCAGAGATGGAAATGGATGGTGAAAACTGACTCTCTGATGAGCAAGAAATACAACAGATGGTTATTATGTGACCTGGTATCACTTATGTCTTTATTCTCATGCATTTTTCTGTTTTATATTCAGTGTTGTTTTCCCTCCTTGAAATATTACTATCTCTGTACTGACATCAGTTCTTAAAAATTATGTTTTGATTTGTTAGGATTTTATTGCAGACTGCTACAGATCCTCCCTAATTCTGAATAAAATATTGCAGTGCCAAGATATTCAGATTCTCCAAAGAATTTTGCTAATTAATTTATTGCTTACCAAATGTTGATTTACAGGTCACATTAGAAACACCTTTTTTATGCATCTTGTAACTATTTAGAAAATATATATAAAAAAAATATTTACTTTTGTTGCTTATTACTATCTGATGGGACTGCATACAGCCACACTGCAGACGTCTTTCTCTAAACAGTTTTCTGCAAGGCTGAATCCTTCTGAAAACCAAGGAAAACTTTGGGAAATCCTATGTTTTCTGGAAAAGAGCAGTTTGCTGCACTTCACAGACTGCTGATTCTGGTCATAGCCATAAAAGGCCTAATTACAGCCTTTACTGGAAACCCTGTAGTATCCTTGGCACCTGCTGCTGCTGCACAGTGAGTACTTTTCTTGTTGCACAATGGATCTGTCCTTTTCATTGCTCGACAGTCTTCCTTCTCACACCTTCAAACAAATGCCATTGTTTCCTGGAGAAAGAACATTAAAAGGGTGCTGTAGCATTCACCCTTCCAAATGACAGAGCTGCCTCAATAGAGCTCTGTCATGCTAGAGGGCTCATTCCAGTATACAAGTACTTCCTCCTACCATAATCAGGAAAGGACAGCTAACACATAATTTCATGGTTTAGATTGTCAGGTTGTTCTTGGCTCCTTAGAAGCTCGGATCACTTCAAGGACAGCAGCCATTTGTTCCTGAGTTGAGCACTACACCATCTTCCTGTACCATCCCCTCCTATTTTAAAGAGAAGGGCAAAGGTGAATTCTCAAAGAGAATTACTGATTATTAAATTTTCATTGAACTAAAAAAATAATCTGCAGGGGTTTAAGGCAACTTGCTGGCACTGTTTAAAAGTGGGGAAGGTTGCAGTTTTGACCAGATCTGGCTTGATCAGAAAAGTTAATGGAAATTGGTAGGAAATACAATCTAGAAGGTTCTGGAACATATCGATAATTAGACCAAATCTGCCATCATTTTTAAATCAGAAATTTTTTGTGCAAGGTTTCTGGTATTATACTTTGTAGTGAGTTTCAGAGCAACGCACTGAGTTTTCTGAAAACTTTTTGATCAAGTGGTTCAGCTGTGAAAAAGAGAAGGCAGAAGTAAAACCAAAGCTTTGTGAACAATGTACAATGGTCTTTAGCTTCAAATTCAGATCTGGGTCCAACTTTTGAATTCCTGAAAGTCTCTTTGAATCCAGGCTTTTGGCTTAGGGGCACAAAGTAGTTCTAGCAGTTTTTTACAGGCCTAATTAGGAGCATAATTTCTTCATGAAAGAAGAATATGAAGTTGATTTTTTCTCTATTAATTTTATAAGAAAATCCTATGTCCTATGGGGCAAACCAAAGCTAAGTTTGGATGCTGCGTCTACACCAATGGACAGGTTTAATCACCACTGTTCAGATTCAATACTTTTCATGGCACATAGGGAGAGAGCATGCACAAAGACATTATTCTGTTTTGGTGTCCAGACCTAGGAAGAGTGGATATCTGGGGATCAGGGCTGTGAATTTACTTACATAATTAATGGAAGACCTTTATTTTTGTCTACAGTGAGCTTGCATGTAGTCCTGTTAGGAAAAATTACTAATTCAAAGACTATATCTCACAGCCCTTGGGCACACACATGCCAACTCTGAGTCTGGGAACACAAATTTTTTCCATTGATCACTCAGTAAAATATCTTGCCTGACCTCAGAAAGTGTTGTAAAATTTATTACTTGTGAAAGTTCAAAAATGGGACTAGAGTACTAGATGTTTACTGTATTATTGTTACTAAAATGTTTGTGAGATCTTCATTAAAGCTTCTCTGTTACTGTTTTCCTGTTCAAGGGTTTCTGCTCATTGCTGGATTGCCTGCTGATGCCAGTCTCAGTTCTGTGAAGTATATTTCATTTGCACATGCAAGTGTCTGGGTTTAAGCATTTTGACAGGAAACATATCATATAACAGACATTGTATGAAGAAAAGCTCCTCAATTCTGTTTTTCCACAAGAAGAGAGAGTGTTGGTTTATTATGTTTAAGTTCAGTTGGGTTATCCATATAGTAAATATTACATCTGTATTGTAAATTAAGAAACGTGGAAATGGTTAACTTTTTCCCATTTGCCATGCCTTTTCCTACTAGCAGAATGTCCTAGACCCTGCAGTTAATTCCTCCCGCAGGGACAACAGCTTTCACAACACATTTGCACTATATTTCCCCATACTGTACACGTATTCTGGCCACCTAACGGTTCTCCATTATTATAAGTTTTTGGTTTCCACAAGCCATACTATTTCTGGGATACTCAAGATTTCTGAGCACACTTATTGATCAGCCAACAAGAGTGTTTTTCTAGACAGTTCTTACTATCCCTGCCCCACTTTTTTTTCCTTTTTTTTTTTTTCCTCAAGGGAACCCAAATTTTACGGTGCCAGATGTTTCTGAGAATTTAGTAAGAGACATATCAATTTCCTATTTTCTTCAGTTCTTTCATTTTATTTAGTTTTTTCTGTAGTGGCAGGGGAAGCATTACTGATCTGGATTCAGTTTTAATTAACAGTCAAAAACGAAAAGATTTTACAAGCAAGCACTATTTGTTCCTGCAGGCTTGTGCTTTTTTATGTTGGAATTTGGCATTTTGGTTGATAAATGCTTCTCACTTTTCACTTGAAATAGGAAATGAAATGAAAGGAATTATGATCATGGAAGTTTTTGCCAGCAGCAGAAACAATATGCCCAGGGGCTTCAGACATGCACACCTTCTCTCCAATATAAAAGAAAAAAAATTCAGACCAAAGCAAGTCAAAGAATTTTGAGGTAAGTCTGAAAAGAGTATTTAAACTTCTCGATATAAGTCTGAGCCTATGACTATTTTAGATTTGGTCATTTCTATGGCTATGTGCCAAAAAAATTTATTGATAGTAGCATGTCTTTTGTGTTCAGCTTTTGTTCTATTTTCTAGCTAATTGATTATTTCATGGAATTTAATAACTGATCAAAGAAAAAAGAGCAATAGAGTTTCCTTCATGTTTACTTCCTTGACCTAATACCCAAAGTTTACTCTTGATTCTGAAAAAGTTCCAGACGTTAAAAGGGAAGAGGATACTCCTTTCCAGATATGAACTTACTTAGTACAGTAAGAGGAGCAGCAGCATGTTTTGGATAGGTACTGCATGACTCAGGGAGGTTTGCAAATCATAACATTGAAGTCCAAGTGACAGTAATCAACAAAGCAGCAGGAATGCAAAGCCCAGAGATGGTACGAGCACAATACAGAATCCACAGAACAAACAGTGTTTTCTTCGGTATAAATGAGTTGTGAACCTGATTGTAAATAATCTAAAATGAACTTACAAAATACTTTAAATTTGTATGTGGCTTTACATGGAAGGATTCTGCTTGGCATTGGCTCAGTCAGTACTGAAATGCATTTCTCTTTGGGCTAGAAAGCAAGAACTGTTCTGATTAAAAGCAGTACAGAGATGTTTGTTACTGGCACTGGGGAAATGGTGCAGTTACTCCTTTCTCAGTATGGGCCACATCAATCCCAAGCACTGAGAAGTCATTTCCCTAGTGAAAAATGGCAGCCTGGGAACGCAGTGCATTTATTCGGGATAAAAGTATAACACTGAGTCATCAACATTGCTTTCTGCAGTTTGTTGGAGTTTGCAACATTTTTGTTATAAATTCAGGGCAGGGGAGGAGGCGGGAGTGTTATACCCCTGTGAAGTGTGGTGCCAGATGACCCTTCTGCCAGAAACAGTATGATCTGTTACAGCATACTATTGTACCGAGAAAATGATGTAGTGCTACCAGTAAGTTGTACAAGAAATCATAGGGTTAAGTTTTGAATTGGAGTTTTGCAGTTATTACTTTTCATCTCCTTAAAAGGATTATGTTCTTGACTCTTGAGTTGGTGGGCTGAAGTGAAATCATAAAACCAGTTACAAAATTTACATCTGGCAAATTTTTTCTATGTGGAAAAAAATGGGAGATAACTATATTCACTGGCTGGAAAAGTTGATGGAGGAAAGAAAGGAAAGTTACTGCCGAGTAGGTGCATGCTGGTCAGATAAGAATGATCCCACCCCTCAGTTATAATGCCTGCTACTACAAACTCTTCAGACCACCCTTTTAGTTGATTTGATTTATGCGATTGAATATAGCTAGGATTGGGCTTGAAAGACAACTGAATATCTCTAGGCAGCTTCTGAGTATGTCAACAGAGCCTGGGCTAGGAGGCCTAGTTTCCTTCTTCCCTGGAGGTTGAATCGTTTGCCAGAGACTTGTCTACCTGCTCCACCCCTCTTTCCACCCCAGCCTCCTACATACACATCAGCAAGCAGAGTAGGCAGCCACCACTGGGAGCTCAAGGACCTTGCTCCTGGCAGTGGTCCTGATGTGGAACTGCTCTTGGAGATGAAATTCCCCATTCCACATCCTGCATGCCTGGAGAGGGGAGAGTCCTGCCTGCCGTGCCAGCTCTTGTCTTGCCTGTGTCCTCTGTCCTGTTTTCTTCACCACCCTCTCCAGTACTGCTATGGTGGCTGGCCATGGGGCCTTCCTGCTGCCGGCTCCCCGGAAGGGAAAAATTCCTTTGTTCCATTTCTGCCATATGGAAGCTGAGATCCAGGGACTACAGCTGGTTAGGGTGATGTGGGAGGCCCAGACAGAGATGAGACCCTGCCCCTGTCTGCTCTGCCTCTGTTCCTCCCAGGGGCAAATAGCTTTATGGCCTTTTCCTAAGGGGTGGGGATTTACTCAAGCCATGTGCCAGCAAACCGATTTCAGCCTCTGAATCCTATAAACTGTGTAACAGATTATGTGTTTCTGAGCCTGTGGTGGGGACAACTTTCTGGTCCATGCAGGAGGGACTTGGAGGGCAGTGGGTGAGGCAGGGAGCTGTGCACCCAGGACCACATCCACTGTCAGGCAGGGGCTCCTTTGCTGGGGATGGAAATGGTGGAAGAGTGTTTTGCCATGCTGGCATAAGGCCTTCACCTTGAAGGCAATGGGCCTGTAGGGGACCAACCCAGTTTCCCTGGAGCAGGAGGGAGAAATACCTGAGAGTCTGGGAGAGGACTGTGAGCTCTGTCCTGGCACCCAGAAAACTGGGGCATGTAGAGCAACAACAGCCAGCATCTGGCATTTGGCCTTGTCTAGACATCACTTTCACAGGGGCAACCCAAAACAACTTCATGAAACTCCCCCTTCTCCACCAGTACCCTGGAAATTTAGATGACACCCTGTGTTTTCTTCCAAAACATTTTCCAGCTCTACTTTTATATCCTTCCAGTCCCTTGGGAGCTTCTATTTCTATCTGCATGTATTCCCACTAATTAATAAAGGCTTTCACTTTGGTGGATCTTCCTTTTAATTTCTGATGGATGCACTGCTCCCTGAAGAACATGCCTATGATGTTTGAGAGAGAATCTTGCAGGCATATTAAGGGATCTGATCTTTTCACTAGTAAAGTGAAGTAAAGTAAAAATGTACTGTCACTAGTATGCCAATTTTATTTGTATTACAGCACCTCAGCCTTGTAATTAGGTAGATTGTGCTGAATTCAGTGAAGTCATTAAAACCTAAACATTTATTCAGTAGCTTTGATTTACCCTCTTAATCATTTACTTGTTTGCAAGAATTGTCTGTTCTGCATCCACCTGGAGCTTTTATTTTATTACACTTTGTGATCTAAAATTTGGCTAAAAGAAAAACCCTCAAGGTTGACAAGGACTAGGATTGACAGAACTGTGGCTCTTTGAAATCCCTGTTGTCCATTTAAATTTTAATGTTTCTATCATTTGTTCCTCAGTGTAAATTAACAGCTATGGCAGTGTGTTGGGTTTCTTTTCTGAAGTCAAGACTTTAAATTTAATTCAATAGCCTAGATTTACAGCTATTCTATATTTCACAAGGCAGAATCAATAATGTGACTGAAGTGAAGAAGATAAAAATTTATGGTATCTTGCAATTTAATGGTTGAAAAGATGCAATTGGAGAGATCATAAATTGTGAAGGAGTTTATGCTTCATTGCTCCTGATTCAGTGCTTGCTGTTAGAACTTGATTTGTGACTATTCACAAGGTGTGATTAATGGTGTGATCGATGCTTGCTTCAGTGCAGTAAAGCAGTTGTAATGCTCTTCATTAGAATAAATAAAATAAATTGACTGAGGCTTTATAAAAACTGTGTAACATTTAAAATCTAAAATGTCAATTTTTTTTTCCTGTTACAATTTAGGTTTCTTCAGGCAGTTTCCACCTACATCACATCAGTCATTGTCATTCTTTTCGGATATTATAGAAATCCATGTGGGTTTGGGTTAGCTTTATGCAAAGCTCAGTGAAGGGGAAAGAAAAAAAGACTTGAATAGGGCTGACTAGAGACTAAGATTTCTCATGGCTGTGTTTTGCCATCCTGGAAAAGTACATGTATCCTCCTTTAGCACATGCAAGTTTAAAGGAATCAAGGCAGAAACTGAATCTTCCATATACAGCTCTACTAGAAACAATAAAAAATAATAATGTTCATTGTTTTTAAATGTGATAGATGTATGATTGGCGCCCTAGCAGAGACAATGAAGATAAAGAGTCCTTTTTGAATGGTGTTTTTTTGGTTTAAAGATGTTCATTACATAATCCAAAGCTATCTCACAGTATGCTCTAAAACAGACAGGGGAATACAAGAAAACTGCAACAGCCACGAAAGGCAATAGAATGTAATGATTTTGATGTTGTCATTTAAAGAACTGGGCTCCAGGAGATACAAACAAGAAATAGGGTGGAGAATGCCCTAGGATGCCTTGTGCACACCATTTAAATCCCCTGCAGTATTTGGATCATTTTGAAGTTTTAAAAGTATAAACATGCTGTGTAAAACCTGGGGAGTGAAGAAATTGTACTGTGAAACTTAGGGAAGGAAAATTCTACTGTGGCTTGAATCTAGAGCTCTTTCATTTACTTTTGTTTGGCTTATAGAGAGATAAGCCAGTAACTAGCTGGAAAAGTTTATCAGGTTTCCGCTGTGCTCCCTTGCTCTGATTTTCTTTCATGTCCTTTGTCATGGTGTGTGTACAGATTTCAGGTATGTGTGTGATTTTAAAATGAACTATAGGTAAATCTAAAGTTACTAGACAACAAAGCACCATTTTAACAACAGCAATGAACTAAATATTTCCTATAATTTTTGTATCTTAAAATATGCTGTAGCAACTCCAGGCATCAATGATCATGCATTTTCTGATTGGAATTGCAAAGAGAATGAAAAATGTAAGGAAACTACAAACGTTTTTGAAACATATAGCTATGTCAAATTAATGCTTCTATTATTGCACACAGTATTTACAGACTAGCAGTTGTAACTTCACCAAAAAAATCTTAAAATAGATCATATTCTGTCTGTCAGCAGTCTGGCAGAAATTCAGATATTAACTGTAACACGTTCTGACAGTAAACACATGGTAAAATGTGTGAGACTATAATGCAAGTAGCTAAGCTTTTATTTTGTAGATGATTTTTTGCTCCCTCACTGTCAATTGAAAAGCCAATAATTCACACACACACGCGTGAGTTTCTGTGAGACATAAAAACTGGGCTTGGTAAGAGCAGACACAATGTAGCTGCAGCCACAGACCCCAGAGCATTGTAGCTGAAAGGTCCCAAGAGCCACAGTGCTGCAGTGGGCACAGAGGTGTAGTTACATGCTGCAGTCATGGTTACTTGACCAGCTGAGTTTGCCTCTATCTAACCACTATGCAAAAATGTAGGGCCACAAGGAAATGTGAAGCTCTAGCTGTGCGTAACAAAACAGAAAGTTGACTCAACACAAAACTTCACCAGTCGTGTGGCAGGAAGAATACCTATGTCCCCACTTGTTTGGTTTGATTGTGGGGTTTTTTTCTCCCCAAGGAACTGATGACATATCCGACATATTATGATAATTTGGGAAGATGCAATAGCATGGAACCCTTAGAACTTCTTGTTTTACTTTATCATTAACAAATGCAACAACAGTCTTATTTTATAGAAAAGAAGACTGAAGCATTGAACGATTTCTCCAATATCATATGCCAAATTTGCTGCAGTGTACTTTCCACCATCTCTTTAGACCTGTACCATATTCATAGACTCAGAATATGCTGAGTTGGAAGGGACCCATCAGAACCATCCAGTCCAACCCCTGGCCCTGCACAGGATGTCCTAAGATCCATCATGTGCCTGAGAGGGCTTTTGCATTCATCTTTTCAATAGAGAAAGCCACACCCATTTATAAAGAGTGCCAGAAAGTATGCTATAATAGGATTTTGTTTGGGGCTTTTTGCTTACTTTCAACCATTTAAAAAAATTAATTTCTATTAAGTAGGTATATTTTCAGCTATTTAGGCAGTTTTCTGGTGTATTCAGCCAGATACACATGGGCAGTATATAAAGAGAAGATTTTGTTATCAGGCTGATGAACAATTTTTCACCGTATTTCTTCAAATGTGACATGCTGTAAGGAAATGGCTCAGATCAGGCCAGGTACTGAAAGCAATATGCCAGTACTGAAGAAGGAGAATATTACAGTGCAAGGGTTTTGGGAGGGCGGAGGCATTGCACCGTAACTGCTTGTTGTATCTAATCTAACCTCTTCAGAAAGAGCTGCCCTCTACACTGTGCTGTGTATAGACATTCTCAGCTGGCTCCACCAGCACAGGGGGTTTTGCCTGGCAGAGGTGGTTTTTGTGAAAGAGGAGAGGGTTTAAATCCCACACTGCCCTTCACAGTGGACTTTTCTCTTTCTTGCCCCCTCCCTGCCCCAGTAAATGTCTTGCTGCAGTCTAACTTAGTCCACTTCAAAGTGGACTAAACAAAAAGGTTACCCTTCAGGCAGAAGGAGATTGTTCGTATAGGAAACTACATGAACTGCTTGGAATATGAAAAGGATGGATTTACTAGTGCTGGTTCATCACCACACAAAGGTAGGCACATAGTCCATTCCCCAGCTTACATGTCCATGACATACCGTGTGAACACCTAGACAGTTTGTGGTTTCCATTCATTTTTTCCTCCAGAGGGAAAGTTCTTGTTTCTTGTCCAAACCAATATATTTCCTCCTTGTTTGGGAAACATCTGCAAATGCTGGCTTCTCCTTTGAATCAAATATTCTCTTCTCTGTTTTCCCTTTCTTTGTAACCGTGTCAGTGGTGAAGATTTAACAGTACCATAAAATACTAAGTGCGTTCGGTTGAGGTTCTTGAATAATTCCAAGTTACAGGCAGAAAGGCTGAGGCATGGCACAATTTATCCAAAGCTATACTCTTATTTCCTTGAGCTTAATCCTGCATCCTGTCCAGTGGACCATGCCAGCATGAGGGAAATCATGCCTCTCTACCCAGCGGTATCTTCTCAATTTTTGAAGGAGATGCTGGCTCTCCTTGTAGTAACCAGCAGATGCTGCTGCAGAGCATCAATACTAAACCTACTCTTGCTACTTTTATTATCACTGTTGATGCTGAAACGGATACCATCTATTCCTGTTTAGCCTTTGCAAATTTGAGGTGGGCTGACGGGGTCTATTTCTTTGTTTCATAGGAGAGAGTGCTCCGTCTTCCCTTTGCTATTGCCATTTTTTTTCCTAGTTATGAGTGTCTCTGTCCAGTGTCTATCAGTTTCTTATAGATCCCTTGCAGTTCATTATGGCGTTGCTCAATTTATTAGGACCAATCATGCATTCATATCTTCTTTCATCTGAAGTGCACTTTTAAATGTTAGACTACACACTAATCAAGTTGAACATAATAATGAGAGCACGTTCACATTGTTAAGGTAAATGATCCAGTGCATTCATAGTGAAGACGTATTTGAACTACAGTTTGTGCTTTTTGTCGCAATATTGAACATTCTGGACAAGTATGAATTGTGTTGTTTTGTGGCAGCCTTGCAAATATGTGATTATTATTGCATTGCTGGCAGAACTCCGGATTCATTGCAGCTTTGTGATAAATTTCTAAGGGCAATTAACTGGGGAGGATTTTATTGTGTAAATTTCTTCCTATAAATTAGAATAATAATACATGAATGGCACATCCACCTGTACATACACGCATCTTTACACTTACACACAGTAGTGACTGATGTATGAGGCTGAGCTTGATGCTATGCACTTCTTCTCAGGGAAGGCAGTAGGTATTTATTAGCAACTTCAGTATTGTTAACATAGCATGTGAAACTGGTGAGTAGAGCTAAAAAAAGGTAGGTGAATACTTGGAGGTAGGAAGATGGGAGCATAAAAACTTTCTCTTCTTCATGCTTAATGGGGCACATTTTGGGATTTGGACATTTTGCATTTTTCCATTCCTCAGAAAGGGAAAGGAGTTGTTTGATGCAGTTGTTAAAATTCAATAGGAGAACCTAAAGGCCATTTGTGTTGTGTGAGGAATTCTGTTCTAGGACTTCTGCAAAGAAAAAGACACTTTTACATGAGTAAATTGGTCCGATTACATTCCTACAGAGCAAGCAGGATTAGGCTTCAGCTTTGCAAAATGATGTCCAGTCTTCTGGCACTAAATGCACAGCTAAATGATGGTGAAACATGTGCACGGTGATCTAGTGAACGTGGGTAGTGATAGCAGTGACCAGTAGCAGACATCAGTGACCATAATATAGTTCCAAGGTCCCAGTGTTGTTTGTCTGCTGGACCCAGGCTGCTCAGTAAAGGTGGAGCAGAGCTCACTGTTCCTGCCATGCCTTCCTTCTGGAGAGCAGCAGAGTTCCCAGGGCAATGAAGTTCTTTGTTCACTTGCTGCTTCATAATGTGAATTTGAACATTTTCTCCTGAGGGCACTTAAATTGTTGAGTTCATTGCCTAATGTCAGTAGACTTATATATACCTTTAGGAAGTGTCACACCAGGATGCAAGTGAGGTGATTCTCACCTGTCTTTCCTCTTAAGGAGGTATAGCAATCCCTTCTAAGTGCTGTGGACCAGATTTTTCCACGTTCTGAAGCAAAACTTTCCCCAACAGTTAATTTAATGTAAGTACCACTCCCAGAAATATATCTATACTGGAGATCTTTCATTGCTGTTATTATGACTTTCCATGCATCAGTTAAGTGTCTCAGCATGAGGTTCAGCTGTGCTTTTAAGTCATTGTTCCCATTTTCAAAGCTGTAGTCTCATTTCTGTATAAAATTCTAGACTAATCATATCTCCTCTAAAGTCACATGGGCAATTGCACATTAAAGACAAAATTTGGCCTAAGCTTTGCCAGCTTTTTTCAGGCCAGGGAAAATGATGAAAGAAAAGGGCACAAATCATGGAGCAATCCAAGCCCTGTACCAAAGTCTCTGAGACACACTTCTCAGGGCAAGAGTGTATCCTCCCGCTTTGGTCTCCACATCTTTCACCTCAGGACGTCTGAAAAACAGGATTCTACAACTTAAGACATAGCAATACGAAAAGAAAATTTTCACTCTGAAATTATGTTTAGATTTAAATAGAGTTTAGAGCAGAGTGGCAAAAATATTTGCAACAGGTTGTTTATCTTTTACCACTCCTTATTTTATTAAATTTTCTTAATAATTTTATTTTTCTAACTACTATAATTTACAAGGTAATATAATTGGTTTTCATTATTTTGGCTGTACCACTCCTGTTCCTAACATAAAGTAAGCAGTGAAAAATGGGCACTGTGCCCAAACACTCAAAGTTATTTATATGTCTCTAAAATCCAAACTGGAGGAGGCAAATGGAAAATTTGCATTTTTTGCAATTGAAACAAGCTTAACATCTTGCTGAAAGTGTCAGAAAGCCAAGCCCAAATTGCACTGAGCACATGGAAACTCAGATATGAATGCTGTACTTTAGTAAATATTATCTTACCCAGCTGATATAAAAACATTTGTGCAGCAAAGGAAAGTAATTTAATTTGTGATATTTTTTCAAGAGAAAGGCATAATACATCACCTGGCTGTACTTCATTTTCCTTCTGTAGATAAGTCAGTGTCATGCACTGTGTGAGCCCCTGCAGTGCTGTCAATGAGCCACACATTCACATGGTTTTTGCAGACTGACTGAGACTGAAAGGTGCTTTCAAATATTAAGTTGCCCTGCTTTAATGCATCTGATCTCTTTGGTCAGAGAAAATCCTAATTAGAGAAGAGCTGTTCCTGATGACCCTGTAACACTGTTATGGTAGGATAAGTACATTTCCTAGCGCTTCTAGTTTCAAATAAGAGAACAGTAAGTTTCACTGTTTTACTTAAGATGATACTGCACAGTCTTATGCATCTCTTTTCTCTGGTATTTTGTCTGTATTTTCCTTTCTAAAATTCTGCTCAGTGCTATTGGCAGTTTTTTCACGGTTAGTCAAATTACGGCTGTTGCTTTTGAAAAGAGAAAGCAAAGTGACCAGTGAACCAATAAAATGAAAACTGTTCAACAAACATGTAAGTAAAATCTCAAACGTGTGTTGAGAATCTCAAGTCTCAGAGCCCTATTTAATTTTTCATCCAAATATGTCAGCTGCTAAGGCCAAGATTTACTAAAATAGCTTTTGGTGAAAAATTCTTTTCTGACTGAAGAAAATATTTCAAAGGTTATGCAAGAGTTTTGACTTTGATTAAAAAAAAGCAACAAGGCAACACCACCCCAAATACTTTGATAGAAAACGAAGATGTTTACGTTTGAAATTGTTACCAGAGTAGTTGTAGCTGGGGTGCCTTTTTCGCTTTAGTGGTTCCTTGCTAATTTCTACCATGTGCTGCCATGCTAAATTCACTCCAATGGAAGATGAAATCCAAGCAGAGCCCTTGTTTGGGGGAAGAATCATAATGAGATAAAGCTCCAGAGAAGTGATGTTCTGGCTCTAAAGCAACATTTCCAAATTGCAGTGTATGCTCAAATCTAACCTTGTATTTCTTGTCTCCACTATGGGGTCCTTCTGTTGTAATTACTTTCCGTGTTGCTCCTTCTCACTATGTCTGCTTTTTCTTAGACTATAGTGGTTTGCGTTTTTCAAAATGCATGCTGATTTTTTTGAATTTGTGTTTGTTAGTGGAAATTAACTTTATTTAGCATTTGGTTTTCAGTACAGTTTTCATTGTGTCATCCGCTGGTGTTTGGAGCCCACCAAATGCAAATTAAGCTGCCCTGCCCTGGCATTCCTGCAGAGTCTCTACGGACTCCTCTAGCCTGCTAAGTATGAGGGCATTTTTGGCAGGATCTGTTTTGACAAGTACTTTGACAACCACAACACATACAGAGGTCCCAGTGATGTTTTGCATTCTTGCTGGATATTGACTATCCCCAGGTCTGCCTGTGAGTTCAGGTTCACATCAGTGTAAAAATGCCATAGGATCCCCCCAAAAGGTCACAAGGAACCAAAATTCAGAGGTTTCAGGAGGAATAACTTTTACCATGTGACAGGGGGCCTTCAGTCATCCCAACATTAATCTGCAATAGCCTCGGCACAGTTTACATCTGCTAGTGAAGCCCCATTCCCACACCAGGGAAATCAGTACCTCTAAGGCATTCTGTGGCTTAGATTTGTGCTTCTGTATTTCTCTTCACTCTCCAAATGTTTTCTCTCAACCCCTTTACACGAGAAATCTCTGCCCTTCTTCCTAGTGTCCTTTTTGCTGACTGGTGGAAACAGCAGTCTCCTCCACCTGCTTAGTCCTTTCCAGACTGATCACTTTCTAGATGGTCAGCAAAGTGTGCTTTTGTGGAAAAACTCTCTGCCTCCTGGGCAGTGTAATAGTGAGCTACTACAAGGATCAGACTCAGCATTGAAGCATGGCCGCTTCCTTTCTTTCTCTCCTCCTGCATGCCCAGGGGAAAAAGCAAACAGGAAACACCCATTCCTTGAAGGGATGCGTGTGACGAGTAGAAGGGGGAGGAGTGTGGGCAAGCTGCCCACGCATGCAGTGTGCGCGTTCCCACATCCTGCTCCACTCTGCTTTTCCTGACCAGGCTTGTCCCCAGACATATGTTGACTCACCAAACTTGTCCTAGAGGTGAGCAGGAATCACCAGCCAAATTATTTGCACAGCAAACCCAAATGCTGTTCATAGGATGCTGTCCAGCGTGGCCTGGTTACAGCCTTTGCCATTGATTTACCATGTGTCCTTCTTGTGTCGTTCCCAAAGCAGCTTTGCTTCCACAGAGAGGCTATGAAACTGCCGGAGAAAGCTGGAATTCCCATTACTTGGGCCCATGGACCTAAATTCTGTGTACAAAGTCCAGGACCAAATGAGCTAGATGACAGGTGTTGCAGATACCAGCATCTGTGATGCAGAGATATGTGCCACTGCACATACATGTGGTGTTTTCCCTGAAGTCTGATTCCCTTAAATGGCTGTAAGCTTTAGAGGCCATGCTGAGCATCTGTGCTGTGCTGCTAAATTTATGCTTGTAATGCAAAAACTGCTGGCGTAGCCTCAAGGCAGAAGAGAGAGCATCCCCCACCCTCTCCCCTTCACTTCACCTCTTGGTCTCCTCTTGCAGTACACACCCAGGCACTGCTGCTCTCACCTGTGGACATGTGATGGTGTTAGGCTGCAACCCAGATCCATGTCTTACAACTAAGGCCAGGTGATAAACTTTAGTGCCTTTTAGGAGCAGTGTTGCATTGTCAGCTTTACTACCAAAGGGCTCACACTAGAAGCAGGCTAACTTGTAGTGTTAACAAGGATTAATTCATATTGGATTCTTGTTTTCTTTAAACAAAATACTTGTCCATGACTGTATATCTCCCTTTATCCATCTTGTCTCTCATTTTGGTTTTACTCTAATTATTATTTCTCAGGGTTTCCCTTTCTTGCTGTTTCTTTCATTCTTTCATTTTATTCTTTCCCAATAAATAATTTTCCCTGAACAGGTGAAGCTCAAATAGTTGTTTCTGAAAAATTTTGCAGTTTACAGTCTAAGCCCATGTTTACCAATGCTGAACTTGGTAATGGCCTTGCAGGCCTCTCATCAGCACGTTCTTATGTTCTGTAGAGAAGGGGGAAAGTAAGAATTTATTCAATTTCCTTTTAAACATAACACTAGCTTCTCCAGTTCCCCACCTTTTTTTTTTCCCCTTCATTTGCCCTTGAGGCAGCTCTCCTGCATGGCCTTGTTGCTGGACCTGACAGCTCTGTTGAAGGAGGGCGACAGTATTGCAGGGTGTGACGCCTGCGAAGTTCTTTGGCACGGAAAATCAGACTGTTACATTACATTTGTCTCTTTACTTGATGAATAGGATACACTTGTTGCTGGATGAATGCTTTATTCTGAAAGATCCAGCAGGCTCCTGGCCTGTATTTTTATCACTCATGTGATAAATAACTGGACATTTTTAATTCTTAATAAAAATATTTATTATATTGGCTCTATAAGATTGATGATACTCTTTCTTCTTCTGATGCTGCTATACTACTTCAGATTTGCACATGAGGTATTGTCATATTTTAGCACCTTTGACTTGCTTTAGCTTAATAATTTGACAGTTTAGAGCATCTTTCAGGTATTTTCTTTTTGGTGATATCAGACTGATTTCTTCATCATCGGAGAGGACAATTTTCCCCTCTAAGGTGTGCAAAGAAGATCATGGTAGAGGACCTCTGGCAAATTGTCTTTTTGTATTTCTATGTTGTCTCATCTGGAAAGTAAGTATCTATGTTTTGTAGCTTTTGGTAGAGAAAATTTCCAACAAATTTCTTTCACTTTCAGAAGTCGACTGGTTATTTGAAGGTTTGTTTCTAGTATTTTTCAGACTAATTTGTACTGGGCAAGCCAGTGCCATGATAAGTAGTTTGGTTCCTCAAGGTAGTACCAGCTGAGTTGGTATGAAACTGTGAATCCCTAGAGTGCCCAGTAAGTGTTCAGAACAGCACTGAGAAGGCTGGATAACTATACTGGCCAGCTGGGTTGTCCTAGTTCTGTAATGAGCTTAGGTGGTGTTAATTCTGTAATCTCTGCATCCCGCTCAATTGTGTGCTATAGGAGTACTCTCTAGCACCTTACTTTTATCCTCATTTTTCTTCCTTTGTCAATTAGATTGATAAAAAAGAGATGCAATGTTGCATACATTCAGGGGGAAAAAAAAGCAACAGAAAAGTAGCCATTTTTAAGCCAGGCCATTTACCAATCCAGAACTATAAAGAAAAATAATTTGTAAGTAGAAGTGAGTTGCAGTCTAAGCTCAAAGGTGCTGCCATCTGTCAAAATGAAATAGTTGTGTTTATGTAGAGCCCTACACCCAAGGACCTCAATGTTAAGACTGTTAAACCACATAACATCCCGGTGAGGGACCTAATAACAGCATATCTGTTATAGAGATCAAGGAGATAAAACCTACTTAAATTACTTGCCCAAGAAATAACTGTCTGCTACTGTCAAGAACAAGAAAAGAACTAATTGACCCCGGCTTTCAGAATCTGTTTTAATCTTGAGACAATTCTGCTTACTCATCCACGACTATTTCACTCACAGTTTATCGTAGCATGTTTTATATAAACAGCCAGAAAACTGTAATGTGTCTGAGTTATGTAGAGTGTTTTCTAATATGAAAAGCCCATCTAACACATTAAACATATTCATTTTTCTGTCTGGCTCCTCCAGTTCATAGTTTCATCTCAATGATAAGACATTATGAAGCCCTATACTGTATTTTTCATTTGGAGATTTATAGAGTGTAATTTTTTTTCTTTCCCCACCAGCTTATCCACTACACAAGCTAACTTCATACTTCATTTCTGCCATTGATACGGCTATTTTCTACAATGTGAGTGAAATACCTGGCGTGATAAATATTGAAGTGTATCTGCAGTTTCATTTTCACATACAATTGACACTTTTCAAAGAATAAAACCATTGTTGCAGTAGTTACTAAGTGTCCCTATTTTAATTCTGATCTTCTTGAATAGTATTTCAATGCAGTAAGCAATTCAACGTCATTTCTCTTCATTTATGACCATGTTTTATTATTTCAACATAATCATGCAGTAATAGAAAGAGTTATGTTTATGACATACCATTCATATTAGAAAATGCGCATATAGATACCACAATAATTCTAATATTACATTTCACTACCTTTTCAGTGACAGGAGAATGCACTATTCTACTACACTGAGTTATAAATGCTATACAGTGTAATCCTGCTGAAATACCTGTTTGCATTTTAGTTTTGCAATATTAATAATCCTTCTGTACTACAAAAAATTTAAGATCAGTTTCAAGTCTGTGTATTTTTGAGTGCTGTTTATTTCCATATTTTATTTTGTCTGTTAAGTGACTCTTCATCACCTTAACTTAGTATATTAAAAACTCACAAGTATAGTGATTGATATTAGTGTGTGAACTCTCCTAACAGTTTAACGTAGTATTTCTTTGTGTAGAGGTATTTCCACAGCTTGTCTTTGCAAACAGGTTGTCTTCATTCTTACTGCTAAGACAGCTTGCCTGCAATATTTTGTAGCTGTCTTTCTGGGGAAGGGGAAGCTCATTGTGTGTGTGTTGGTTAGAAAAACTGAAGTTGGGAAATAGGCTCTTCCATCTGCCAAGGTTATCAAATTATCAGGTAAATATGCCGTGGCCCAAGTCCCTTGCAGTTACTACACAATATGTCCTGTACTTCACTGTCTGTAGCTGTAACAATCCTTATGCTTTAATGGACCTGGCTCTGTCACATAACTGGTTTTTGCACCACTTCTGCTGTAGAAGAATCAGTGAAGTCCCTTTTGAGTAGAACTGTGGAACAAAGAAAGGATTAGAATCCCTGTAACACATGCACAGCCTCTGACTAACTCAATAAGCTCTATCAATGATGAATGGTAACTGTTCAATAGGAATCCTGTCAATTCTGATAGAATTTTTGACATCTTTTTTATCTATTCTTGATCAAATCTAGACATGTTTTTTAGAAGAACAAAACACTTATTTAATGCAGTATAGCTATCACTCATTGTCATAAATGTGAAAAGTTAAATGACTATTTTTCTGGTATAAACTATCAGTTTTATAACCTACATTTCAACAGGAAGGGAGAGATATTTGCAATTACAGGGATTTTGGCACACTGGTTATTCAGTTTTGAATTGTTGGACATCACCTGTGATATGAATACTGTGATATACAGGTTTATTTTTTGCTGCCTTTATGCTAAAGACAAATTCAAAAACAATAGCTATTATTTCTGTACATCCTTCAATTCTGCCTGGTTGAGCCAGGTAAAATTAATTTCAGAGATTCCTGCACAGGATTTGCTGGAAGAATTAACCTAAAATAAGTGAAAAAGGAGTGGGCAAAGAGAATAGGCGTCAATGGCAAAGAAATAGGTAACTCCCAGAATCTTCAAGTCATGGCCTGGTATCCTCCCTGTTATCAGTGAAAAATGATCTGAAGACCTCACTTAACTTTCTGAGGTTTGGAGAACCTTCAGCACCTGCAGAGGAAATGTGGCAGAAAAGGCAAAAAGTTACAGGTTGTTTTCTGGATGGAGTTAGACTTTCAACCACTTTGCTTCCACATCATAATGGTGAAACTTATTCTCCCACTTCTTGTACTGCACAGTTCAGCACTGTGAAAAACAGAAAAGGAGATTTCCTTCTTTGGCATTTTAGTGGCATCTCTTCTTCAAATGCAGCTAAAGGCAAAGCAATAAAGGGAGGTTGTGCCAAACATACAAAAGGAATATTTGTTTTTCCCAAGGTTTGAAACAATGGAAACTATAAATATACTAAAAGCTGTAAGTTTTGTTTGTGATAACCTCTTCTGATTATTGATCATGAGATTATTATAACAGATGACGAATGAGTAACATCACATATGATTTTAGTTTGTTGCATCATTCGTCCTCATCTGGAAGAGGAGAAGAAATTCAAATTTATACTAGAAAAAAAAAATACCTTTAGGCTCTGAAGCAGTTGGTATTGGAGCAGTTTGGGTCAGGTAGATCCCATGGGTTGTCTCCTGTGGGGACTGGTGCTTAAAGTGAAATATCCTACCTGGATACGTCTAGGCCTGAGGCATGGCCTTAACATTTACTATAACAGCATCTACTCTGTTGGCTGTGTTCTCAAAAATACTTGGAAGAGAAAACAGAGAAATTATGCTCCTTTCAGCTGTTTAAGGTAATTAATTTCATTGATGATCTTATTATTCCTGATACTAATGCCTGTTCTTCCATTTACTTTCATGCCCTGATCCAGCCATACCTTGACTATAGAGATTAGTGAAAGTTTTAATAGTTTTCAGTTGATGCTATTAATTTAAGATGATCATATCATAGTGTTTGTCTCCACTTTTGTAATTTGCTTTGGATGTTTAGTGCTGTAAGAGCCCAACTTTGAATCAGCCTGCAGCACTCACTGAAAGACTGAATACCTGATATTTCAGAGAAAGGAAGTCATGGGATATGTGTCTTTGCCCTGGACTGCAGAGTGAGAGAAGAAATTTAAAAAAGGTCATCATAAAAGCCATTGATTCCTTTAAAGTTGGGGGTAGACTGTGGGAGCTTAAGCTTGTGCACCAGCTCTGAGGTGTCCAGTTCCTCACCTGCTATCCGCCAGTAGAAATTTTTTTATGAGGAAACTTCACTGGGAAATTTCAGCATAAAAGGAATGTGTGGAAAAACTAATACAACCTTAGAGTCTTGTAGGGTTTCTATTGCTTCCCTCTTGCTACCTGTGGATATTTCCATTATGGTCTTTCTTCATGGTCCTTGGAGAGTTCCCGCCTGATGTGGACAGAGTCACAAAACCGTGAAGGTAACGCATACTTGTCCTCTGAAAGAGGAAGACCTATGTACAAAAGGAGAATCTCCACAAGGGTACAAAGGAGATGTTTCCAAAATAAGCAAGTGAAATCTTCTAGAGAAATGTTCTCTGGTCGCTTACAGAAGTGCTTATGCATTCTTGTATGTCCAAATAGTGGCCGGCATATCTGAGGAGAAAGCTATTACTGGAGTTTAAATGCACAGATTTAGACACATGGGCTCAGAGGGGAATGTAAGTTCCCAAGAGTTCCATCTTATTTTGCAGTTTCATTTGGCACTACAAAATAGAGTTGTTGGAGACAAAGAAAGAACTTAAAGAAAATTTTACTTGGACAGATATTGGGACATTCAAAACGCACAAAAATTTTATTAATGTTTACTTCTTCCTGCAGTTTGGGCTCAGTATTTTTTAACATATAAGTTCTACTTAAAGCTTTGCTTTAGAAAGCCTCCCTGATGTGCTGAAAGGTTCAAAGAAGTGCTAGGTAATAACTAGTGCAGCCAAGGCACAAAATTACTGCAGGGTGAGCAAAGGAAGCAAGCAATGGATGCAGAGCCTCAGGATGGGAAATGTATTTTCAGATATTGTTCCTGATTTTCTATAACCTGTCTGTTGTCAAATCAAGGGCGATGTATTTCCAGTCTGGTTTAGAGGGAATACATGCTCTGTTTGCTTACCTGCAGTATAGTATTTTTTTTGCTATAGTTTTGGTTATGGCAAATATTTTGGAGCTGGCTGAATGAAAAGGCAAAAAGAGATGTTGGCGTTCTTTCTTCCCCAGAAGCCCAGTAGTCTACTAAGGTGTGCTTGTGGATTTGTTGTCTTTTTGCTTGAAAGGCTTTGAGGCATATTATGTCCAGGAACTCCAAATCACCGTTGTGTACCCTGTTACATGTCCAAAAGGATGGGGGAGATAGGAGATAGATCAAGGAAGATGCCCTTTGTCCTTTGCAGTTATTTCACTTTAAAATACACATATGTGTCTGCAGGAAAAGTGGCTAAGACTTGGAGTTTAGAGTAAATATTTTAGGATGCTTGGATCCAAACGTTAGTATTCTGCACACAGCTACCTAATAAATCTAGACCAGGAGGGATTATAATCTAATGGCCTACGTTAGGCATATGCATTGAAATGAATCTTTTTTGTATTTCTACTGGATTGTTAATGTGAGAAGGAGAAGACAAGCATTCCAACTCTGAATTTACATTCTCCTCTATGAATTTACATTCTCTTCTTTTTGCTTTTTTTCCTAAAACAGATAAGGGATTTACAGATTTTTCTGACCTAAAATTATACTTTTTCTATTGTCAATTACAATCCAACAGCCAGATTTGTAGTCCTATGCTATTGTAGCAAAAATTTTAATATCTCTAAGTAATTTTTTACCAACACAAATGTTCATTCCTGGAATCCTTTTGGATTCTCAGTGAAGCAAATCCAACAGACATAATTTAACTATATATGTATCAAATATCTAGCCTATATTTTTTCCTTTCCTTTCCTTTCCTTTCCTTTCCTTTCCTTTCCTTTCCTTTCCTTTCCTTTCCATCAGTTTTAGCTTCTACACATTCAGGATTCCTTCAGACAAAGAGAACCACCTGGCTTTCTCATATATTGGGAACATTTTATTGAGCTAATTCGCAGGTTAGAAAACAATGATCCAAGAAGTTAACTACCTGTCATTGTTAATCCCATGCAACATGATATGCAACAGAAGAGAAGCCAGAAGATTACTCTGGAAGTTGTAAGTAAAGCTCTGGTAGAGCACTCATGTGGTGGTAATAAAATAGAGCTTTCAAGGGTGCTGTGGAAAGTTAGAGGCGACAAGCTGAACTAATAAAACCATCTATCCCATAGGTAAATGAGTAAGCAGAGTGATTTTTCAGCCCAGTACCAGCTTAATATATAGGCCAGAAGAAGAGGGATTGTGTAGAACATAAACCTGCATTTTGTGGGACAGATGAGGAGATAGTTGCTGTCTTATTGGCTGACCTGCAGTTAGACAGAAGAGTTAGCCCTTGTCTTGGAGGTGACTGCTGGAATTTTTCCTACATGGAAGATATTCCAAATCTACAAATGTAATTTGGTGAGAGGAGGCCAAATTTGGACCTGTCAACTTTGACACATCCCTTAAAAGATTCCAAACGCTAGCAATGGTGTGTAAGAGAGTTGTAACAAAGGAGAGGTTTTCAGCTCTTTTAACAGAGAGCTATATAATCACACTTTCTTGTAGAAGCATTCAGTGTGAAGATCTGTCAATAGAAATCTCAAACTGTGAATATACAATTGCGCTTTATTATCCCTTTGTTATTTTGTAACTACATAGGTATGACAGACAGAAACTGATGTGAAAAGAAATCCTCAATTGTCAGTGTGTCACATGCATGAATCCCACTGCTGGAAGTTTTTCAGTAAATCAGCATCTTTGGGTAGGTACACCAAATGCCATATTTTAACAAAATGTTTTTGCTCACAGTAACACTCAAGCTCTTAATTTAAGGAGAATGAACATCCTAATGTTTTGTTACTGTAGCGCACAGCAGACAGATGGTGCTCTGTCTTGCACAGGGCAAACAAAGAACTAAACAGTTATAAGTACCAGATAAAAGGTGCCGAGGGGACAGAGTACATAGGGAAACCTTCAGTTAGACATATTGCCAAGGCATCCCTGAGGGCCCACACAAGCAAATAAGCGCTTGTAAAACAATAATCATGTGTAAGACACCTCAGGTTTCCTCAAAAGTCCTTTGACTCTCTAAGGAGTACAGTGAAAGAGTACACAGAGGTCTCCAAACCTTCACACATCAGCATGATTATTTGTTTGCTTTTGTGTCTTAAGGATTTATGGTGCTACTGTTCTTGTCAGGGCCTGGAAACCAGCCACACACAAAACAGAGAGAGATGAAAGCATCTGGTGAACTTTAGAGTTCTGTCTTTCATGAAAGATGAAGAGAAGGGAGCAAAACTCTGCCTGAGAGGTCCTTTTTTTTTTTAAGAATTAATTTTGTATTAAATTTGATTCATGATTACTTCATTTCAGAATTTTGGGGAGGATGTGTTGGCTGTGTTTTTTCTGTCAGCTCATATGAGCTGTTTGTGGCAGTTGCATAGCATTTTTTTCTTGCCTTGTTCCAGCTCCTGGTTGCCACTGCCTGTATGCGTGCTCAAGCTCAGGGGTTTCCATTTATAAGGTGGTTAGGGTTTGAATTCCAAAGATTGGCAATATGTGTCTGTTAGGATGTGCATGTAACAATTACCTCAACAGTCACACTTTCCTGAAACCTTTTGTCTGTGCTATATTTATTAAATGCATAGACCATTAAAGGAAACAACGATTCAGTTCCCTTAATCCCATTTCTGACAGACCCACGTGCAAATCCTCCAAGAGAGCCATGCACCTGTGACTGAGCTGGTGGAGCAGCAAAGCAGAGAGGGGGCCTGAGATCAGCTCTCTAAACAACCAGACCTCACTGAGTGACAGCTTGTTTGTGTCCTGAGTGATGTGGGGGATCTGGTTCGGAATTTCACAATGGAATCGCTGCTCTGTGACAGTGGCTGTAATGTACTTCAATTCAGTCCCCCCACAGACGTAACAAAGGCCAAAAAATCTACCACAAGTGTGCTTAACTTCAAAAAGAACAACTCTGTGAAAACAGGGAAGCCCACTAAAAAGAAGCTAAAATGGGCCACCAAAAGAATTAAATTCTTCCAGTCAGTAAGAAGATCTCTGAAGTAGGGACACAGCAGCAGAGCATGCCCCATCCTTTGGGAAAGACTTCAGAAAGGGTGAAAAGAGCCTAGCATGGCTAATCAGCAAAGGAAAAAAAACCTATTAGAGGTAAAAAAGATCATTCAAAAAACCAAACTTGTGTCTGAACTAAGTAAGAAGGGCTGCATACTAAAGACTAAAAATAAAACTAATCAAACTAGCCGAAAGAGTTTAAGAGCTAACCAGTTTCAGGGATCAAAATCTCCCCTGAACTTTTTTTTTATCACTTTTGAAGAAACAGATGATGACCAGTACATAAAATGTCAAAATAGCTACGTGTTTTTCATACTGATATTTTCTGTGAGTAAAACTGGGGCTAATCTCACATAGAAACTTTTTTTTTTTTTTTTTAAGAAGAGAGTGGGGACATCAAAATAGGTCTGAGGAAGGATTAACAGTACCAAAAGGGAAATCCATGCTACTTAAAAATACATGACAATAGTGACAATGTGAAGTTCTTCCAGGTGGTAATGATGAGGATCAGTTGTGAAAAATTGCCAAAGTGATTGGGTAATAAAATTACCCAGATGAAATTCAGAGTAGATAAATGTAAAGTACATGTACACTGGGGAAAAAAGCCTTTTTCATACAGAAGATGATGGGCTCTGAACTGATGATTACCACTGAAGAGTGAGATGTGGGGGTTATATAAATAGTTCCGAGAAAAGATCATCTCAGTTCTTGGCGGTAATTAAAAAAAAAAAAAAAAAAAATCAATAGTTAGAAGGTATTAGAGAATGGAGAACAAACAGAAAACATAATTTTTCCACTGCGTAAAGCCGTGATGCACCAGGACATTGAAAATTAGGTGCAGTTCTAGACATGTTATTGCTAAAATGATGTTTTAGAACTGGAAAAGGTGCAGAGAAGGGCAACAAAGGTGACTGAACCAACAGCTTCTGTGCAGAGGCTGGGAGACCTGATAGCATTTAAAGGAGGCAACCTGAGCAGCTGTTTTAGAGGTCTACAAAACCTCAACTGCTAGTAAGAAGTATGTGCAGACTGGCTGCTGTCTCTTACAGTGCAAGAGCATGTGAAAGGAATGGGAGAGAGAGGTTTAAAACAAGAAGGACTTCATGCAGTGGATAAAGGGCCTTGACAACTCCTTTCCAAAGGCTTTAATGAACAGAGGTTTTCACGCAATCAAGGGCAGATCAGAGTTTATAACTGGAAGAGTGCTACCTTACTTGTGTAGACAAAGCACAAACCACTCAGAAAATCTCCTGAGCTGAAAATATTCAGAGACTATGAGAGTATTATGGGGGAAATATACGTTCTTGTGTTGGTTTTATTCTCATCAGATGGCTGCTGCTGACCACCTCGTGGTCTGGTTGAATCCTTTTTCTGGCCCAGCATGGCTGCTCATGTGTGTGTGATCACAGGTAATTAACAGAGGCAAACTTTTCACATCCAGATGGTTGTAACATATCTTGCTAAATTAAATCATGTTTTTTGGAAAAGATCAAGTATCAAAATGAGATTATAGTCTTAATACTAAAGTAATACCTTGACACTTTATAATTAGTGATTTGTACTATTTTCCTGTAAGCTAGCTCCTAATCATGAGACTCAGTGCTGGTTGTGAGAGTCAGGACAGGGTGGTATCTTGGCTGTGGGGACAGTGTTAAAGTGGGCAGGTTCAGTTGGTGTTTCAACCATTCATTCATCTCCTTGAGCAAAAAGCTCAGGTTCACTTCTCTTCACCTGCTAATTTCAGCTGAAATTAAGAGAGTAGATTAACTTAAAAGGATGGAGTCCTTTTATCTTCAGTAGCAGACCTTGTGCCTGGCTACCATTTTGCACTGTTAGTCTCTCTTTATGGTTGTATTTCAATTGGTCACTCAGAAATATGTTTAGCATGGTTTTTTGCCTTACACTGAGTTCTCTCCTAAGCAGCAACTTTTATTTCTGTAGTTTTATTATCTTTTAATACCTGGAAATATATCAATTTTTTAAAAAAAATGTGTTTGAGCATTTATTGAAAACATCTTTCCAGCTTCTGAGGTGTTCTCTGTAATGTATTTGAACTTGTCAAGAATTTTTTTTTAATAGATAGAATTGAGAAACACACCTCAAATAGCTTCTCGTACTGCTTGGTCTCATTGTTAATAATCACTGTTCTGATACAGCCTATATTAGTATATTTTGTAATTAGGTTACAAATTAATTAATTACAAATTGCAAGTTAATTAATTACAAATGTTCTGTGATCTGATTTTATTTGAAAATGCTGAATGATCCAAAGTGCCATTTCTAAAAAAGTGTATGAGTCTTAGAAATTTCTGTTTAGCTGGGTTTTTTAAGCTTTCTGATTTACAGGTGTTATTTTTTTTTTCTTTCACGTAGGAATGAACACTCTGAAAATGAGGGATTCTGTGTTTTGCCCAGTCCTATCTGAGCCATACCAAGGGGAAAAAACCCTCCTCAGGTAATTTTTTTTGAGTTCCCTTGTTTTCAGGTGACTGTTAAAAATACCATAAAGATGTTAATAATAGAATTATAGTTGAATTGATCCAAGATAGAGGATCAATATCTTATTCTCCCTAAGAAATTTAACAACACTATAGTTCTTTTTTGCTTGACACTCCACTGAGGTGCTATCTAACATATTTTTGTTTTTTTATAAACAACATTCATACTCTGAACTATTCCAATTTGATTAATCATACGCAGATTATTAGTCACTCTGAAAAGAAAATGGCTGCAAAGGAGCACACTGCCCTGAAGTCAGGCACGTTTGGCAGGCTTCATACTAACTTGATAGTAATTATGATCTCCATCGAGTGAGACAGGCAGTGAATAAGATATTTAACACTGTGTGCTTTGGCTGTGAAAACCTTTTTGAATCGTGCTTTCAGTTTCTGGGTTTCAGTGTTATTAAAATATCTATGTGGGTATATTTTAAAAGAAATAATTATCCTTTCCTACACACACACTATTTTTTTAATCTCAGGGAATTTTCTCTGTTTACTGACTGCTCCCCAGAGATGGATGCTCTAACCACCATAGAGAGAGCAGGACCATAAATATCCTTTTGCAACACAGGAGCTGCAGTTACAGTGTAGAGAAATCTATCATCTCACTCATATAAGATGCAATCTGTCTGCATCAGAAAATTACCCAGAACTTTCTACCCACAGAGACTAGATTCAGCTGTATTTTTAATTTTAGAGATTTCGTGTGTATATTCCACGTAATACAGGTCTTTCTATGTAGTTCTTATATTTATAGATGGCTCTTTCTCTTTCCTAAACGTTAGAGCTTCTTCTATGATTTAGGTAACACTTGTTTATTTAACATCACTAGCCTAACTCAGTGGAGAGTTCCCCACATATACAATTATTGGCTCTGACAATACTCAGAGTAACTACTATGCCTGAACATCTAAATTCTGTAATACCATTTTCTCATTGTAGTCCACTGGCCACCAGAAGGAGAATGCAGCATTCTCAGGCAATGAGGAGCTTAGCCGTAAGATATCAGGACTGTTGTAATTATCAGGATAGAAGTGCTTGTAAAATCTCAAGGTACAACTCTCCTACAAGCCTGAAAATTACCTTACAAACTCTGAAGGGTAAAGGTACCAAGAGAATAAATTTGTCCATGTTTCATATACAGTTGCACTACAGATTGTTCTGAAACGCCTGGAAAAGTTGCTGTTGCTTGTAATTATTGTTTTAAAAACTGTAGTGAATTGCAAAACAGCCATGATCTTATTCCTAGGTTTCTGTTGTATAAAGCTTCTAGCTGGAAGTTTAGTATTTACTAGATACATTTGCTAGATCTGCTAGTAGAACTCACATGTCTTGCTTCTTGTGCCATTCCAAGGTACTTCTCCTTAGAGGGAAGAGTTGTAGGAATGAGAGGGTAAGACCAAATTTTCGGAAGGTTGGAGTAATGCCTCTAGTCCAGTCAAGAGTATGAATGTGATTGATGACTTTGCAGTGATGTGGAGGGCGAAATACTGACATGTTACAATAAAAATTTTTTGAAAGCTCAAAATTTTGGCACCTATGACAAGCTGCCACAATTAAGAAAATAGGTTTGTGTTCCAGACTGCTCTGAAACTGAATGTGAACAGTTCCTGCAAATAGTAGTTCTCCCAAATGTGTTTTTTCTAAGCCTGTCTATATAGCAATCTACTGTGCCACGTGGTGTGAACCTTGAACAAGCTGATTCAAGTACCAGAAACAACCTAAATGTGGCAGATCCGTGGTCCCTGCACACTTGAAAAAGCCAGGTAAGTACGTCTGCAGAGATCTGGTTCCCACATAACCAGGTTGTTTCCTTACTGAAGGCAGCTCAGACTAAAGCTTACATGGTATCACTCCACTCTGCTGTAGTCTAGGAAGGAGATATCTAAAAAAGGGGGCTGACATAGCAAAGGGCAAAATTTGGGCTCTGGGCTAAAACTGCCAGCGGCTTTTTTTTTTTTTTTTTATTTTTTTCTTTCCCCTTTTCCTTTGTTTGTTTTGGTGTGTGTGTGTGTTTGTTTAGCCAACAAACTTAAGCACAACCTTACAACCCCTGAAATATCCTCTCCTCCCCCCCAGTTTTGTAAATTGCTGGAAGCTTACACACAGAGCAGACTGCAGGGAGGGAAGAGCATGCAGAGTGCTAAGGAGTCCAGGTGACTCCCACTGGAGATGGTGGCTGGCTTCCTCATCCTTCTCAAATCCGTGTTCAAATGTTATCATGGTGGTTGTCTTTTCAAATATGAATGGTCATTCCATTTCCTTCTGCTGCCTCGTGCCCACAAAGTTTGGCAGGATCTTTCTTGAAAAAGCATTCCAATCACAATTCCTGTACTACATCCTGCATGCAGGCAGAAAATGAGGATGGAGATAAAAAATAAGGGAAATCAAAGAACATCTAACAATTCTGAACACACTTTTCCTCAAAAAAAGTATTGAAAAAATGCCATAAGATTTGGCAACTCAGTGAACCTAGTGTTATTTTTTTTTTCCAAGCTAGCTTTCTCTTTGTTTAGCCTTCCTATCTGGGTTAGCTTTTAACAAATTCAGCTGGCACTTTCTATATGAGTGAGAACATTTTTAGTACTGTAGATCGAGCTGGCAACAAGTGAGCAGTAGTGTGAGACCATCAGCAGGTGCGTGGGAAACAGCAGCAATTTGGGAAGCTTGAAAGAGTGCTGGTGAGGGAAATCAATGTTAAAAAAGCATAGTAAAAATCTTTCTGGTCGTAAGAGGTATTGCTGGAACAACTGTGCTGCTGAGAGCATAATTTGTTTTTCTATTCTTCAACAGTTTCTAATCTTTGTGTGTTATCTCTAGGATTTAAAGACAGTTTCCTTTTCTCAATGCATTTGGAAATATTAATCTTTGGATTGAGGTAGGAATTTTACCCATAGTTCCTGAGGGCTGCTTATTTAACATCTGTTTAGAAGCAAGGAGGAGGGCAGTTTTCTGAATCTCATAATACATCTGGATCAAAAGGTCACTGCAAAAAAGGAACATTTTAACAAGAAATACCCCAATCATGGAAAATTTCCAAATAAAATTTCCCAATAATTATATCTGCTACACATAAAAACAGATAAATTATATTGAATCAACTTGTACATAAATATGAAGACAGTAGGGGAAGTATGGTTACATGAGCCACCTGCACACCAAATACTTGTTAACATGCTTGCTGAATTTAGTCTTAAGTGTCAGGCTGATTCCACGCTGCAAAAGCCCCAGTGAATGCATTTGTATTAGCACTTTGAAGCAGAGAGACTCTAATCTGCCAATTCCTAAAAATGAATGCAGCATTCTTGAGGAAACCATGCTGGAATTGGCACTCTGGGTGAAATCCTGAAGTCAAGAGGAACATTTTCACTGCCTTTAACGAGGCCAACATTTGTTGACTGATGACAACCAATGACAGAATGGAGAGTTGGAGTATCAAAGAGATAGTTAATGAAGGGTATACTAAAGGGTCGAGGTGAACAACAAATCAGAAACAATGGGAGGTGTCTTAGCCTCAAGCCTGATGTGCTTTTCATAATGCTGGTGTAGTCCTTTGGTATTCAGCGTGTCAGGATAATCTATACTGGGAGTGAAGTTAGGAATAATACAGAGCAAAAGAGGCAACCCAGAAAAAAAATTTTAAACAGAAGCTGGGACTCCAGGAGGATACAGTCAGGCTATCCTAAAGAGAAAGAGGTGTGCCAGAGGTAAATTAAATGGGATTATAACAAAGATGAAAATCATAGAAAGAAAGGGTAATGGGGAGAGTTCACTCTTTCCAAGGCAAACAAACAACCTCATTATGTAACTCCTTTTACAAAAGGACATTAATTGTCCATTACATGCGTGCTGTGGAAAGTAAATATCCATCTTTTGGTGACCCAAGAATGCGTATCACCGACCGAAACATTTTAGTTTCTAATGAGGGATTGACAGTATCATCTATAAGGAAAAAAGGTGTTTGAATTAAAATGTTTTTGCAGGGAACAATTTCACCACCCCAGTGATATATAGCTTCTTATTTCCTTGGTCCTTTTATGGCTCCATGAAATCATCCTGTATTTCCTTAGTTAAATGTATGGAGGAAAAAAGATACTGAACATTTTCACAAGATTTTCATCTATGCTACAGAAAGTACTTGGAGGTATGATTCTCAGCATGGGGTAAGACAGGCATCTGCCCTGTTTCGTGGCATATTATACTCCATGTACTAGGAAGATGAAAGGGATGCTATTATACCGAAACTATATATTTTACAGATGAATTGTTTATTATAGAGTGTTTTTTCACTCTGTTCCTGATCTGAATGAATGTAATTTCAATATTATAGAAAAGAGGATAAAAACAAAATCACTAGAGTCATAAGTATTCTGTCTTCTGTTTTACTTGAAGAAGCATATTTATTGCAGTTTCTTCTTTGTAATGAGATTATTTATCTTTTTTCTGTTCAGATGCTACCACCTTATGGTTGCATGCCATGGTAAAGACTAGGAGAATATTTATAATCAATGGAGGATACACAGAAGTAGAGTGTACTCCAAGGACAGCAGAGTAAAATGATATGAAAATATATATTAATAGCATAAAGTGCCTGGAAAAAATAGTCCCATAATTCTGGGGTGAACTTGTTTTCCTCCAGCAAAAGAGCTGAAACTAAAATCTATCAACAAAATCTGCATTGCATTTGATAGCCTGTTCAGCTGTCTACAGAGGGAAGACCCAGCCCAGGAGATCTAGCAGACAGAACTTCTAGAAATGGCATGCTGCCAGAGTGTGACAGAAAAGAAATTAAAATACTATCTACCGGTTCTGTAGTTAACAGGGTTGTTCCCAGACTCCATAAGGGCATGCACAAAAAGAGACAACTGTGATAAAGGGTTAATACGCTGGGTGAATACTTGTTTATATCTCTATATTGTTAGCACCAGGGTGTTGATGAGCACATATTTATCCATAAGCCACTAATTTACTGCCACTTTGCCCACGGTGTTGGAGAACCTCGTTACTTCCCAGTATCTGATTGGGAGAAGCTGACCAGAATTTTAACAGAATCATGAGAGCGCTACAATGAGCTCCGTGCTGCAATGAACTGTGTTGTCTAAGGCTGCCACACAGCACACGTAAGTTTCTTTGCTTTTGGTATATATAACATGTGCTCTAGCAGAGTTAATCACTGATGTGCAAATTCATTTAAAAGTGACCTGCAGGAGTATTAAAAATAACCTCCCAGCTTTAGGGATATATGCTGAGTACCCCAGGCATTTATCACAGTTTTAATATGAACTGTAACCCTTTTTACTTGCAATGCTTCCAAGAAGTCTTCACTCACTGCGAATTGTTGGCTCCTTCTCAGCATGACCCACTGGCCTGCTACTGCTGCTGTCAAATGTACTGTAGAGCCCCGAGGGGGACTGTGGTTTGAACCATCCAGGTATTTTAAAACTCCTTATTACAGTGTTACAGCGGCTTCAAACATTCTCCATTTTATGTGGATAGGAAATGAAGGATACTAAAAAACCCAAAACACAACAAAAAAAGCTCTGCATATTAGAAACATGCACAGAGCTTTAGAAAAGAGATTTATTTAATGCTGTTAAACTAGCCCCATATTTTGCAAAGGGATCATGTGGTGCATCACTGATGTATTCCAAGGGGTCACCTCATATAGGAGCAGTTACTATTATGCAGTTAGAATTCAGAGGGTTTTGAAAAGAAAACTAAAAGAGTAGTTGGGTAGAGAGAATGGGATATAAATGTAAATTTACTAGAACTTCTTTTGGAAGAGTTTCTGCGGTATACATTCCATGTTTCTAAATCTGACAAGTACTCGATAAAGTGGTTTGACTTTCCATTCCTATACAGATTTTATTTTTTGTGCTGAGATGCTAAATTCTGCACCACTTCAGTTATAATTATTTTAATGATTTATTAAATTATTTTTCCACAAAATTTGTTAGACAGTCATTATGTCATTTAATTAAGGATTGTTCATACAAGCAAGGATTTCCATGTTCATTTCTCAGAACAGAATACTCTGTTTTTGCTGGGTGTTCACTTATTGCATTCCACATAGCTTGAACAGTAAAATGGCCTTGGTTATATTTGTTTTGTATTTGTTACTTCACCCTTTGTTTCTCGTACAAATCTAAATTGGTATCAGCTTTGAATTGCTGGCAAGTGTTAACTCAAAATCTGCACCTCTCCCATTTCATAGCAAGGTAAAATAAGAAAATATTTCTGTTCACATTGGCTCCTTCCTTTCATCTCCTCAAGCCTAAAATGACTTTAGTATAAATTTAAATAAAGTGTCTTATTACAAAAGTCTTGGTGCATCCAAAAATTACCCATTTATAGTATTCTCAGGAAAGTCATTGGATTTATCTCAGTGCTAAATGATGAAGAAACCCCAAGAAATACATACAGGTTTCATCCACTGGGACCCAAAGCAGAAAGCAAATTAGCTCTTTATCTTGTTTGGATTTTTGTTAATCAAGAAAAATGCACTTAATTACTGTGACAGGAAGCAGTGCATGTAGAAACTGCACTGAGCCTGGAGCCAGATGTCATGCAGTCTGAGATAGCTTAAGTTTGTTGTGCTGCCTCTCTGTCAACAGAAGAGAACCTCCTCAATCACAGCTAGTACTTGTTATTTTATTAGAATAGGAATTTCAGTAACTCACATAAGACAAACATATCTTTTCGTGGCTGTAAATGTTTGTTTGTTGATTTTTGGTTTTAGTTTTTTTAACATGGCCTTGTGGGATTTAGGGTTGTTCTGAAACCTGGATGAACTCAACATCTCTGTGACCTTTCAACTTCTCAATTTGTTTTGCAACTGGCTAGTGAAAATTGCCAGCTTTGAATCAACAGACGAGCATGAAGTATTACTGAATTGAGAATGGAAATAAAGCAAATTCGTTTCCCTGAAGAAACGACATTTAGAGAAGTTGAATTAACACAAAGTGCAGAGCAGGACTCAGTCAAAACCTTCATTTTGTCCCCCCTGGCTGCTCTTAGAAACACAGAAGTTCAGATAAGGAGTTTACAGCTTGGATCAGTTTATGAAGATTTTACTACTATATTCTAGCCTATTGCTTTTGATAGTTCAAATATCTTAAGAATGCCTGTTATCATGAAAAAATAAATACTCTTAGTCCTATTTTTATAATTTTCAGCTGAATTCTTGAGACTTCTTGTGGCAATGCTTTCTTTAATTAGAGTTGGAAGTAGTATCAAGCAAAGTCTATACTGTTTGGCAGTCTTTCACGGCTCAGTGGAATTTTATCAAGCCTCCAGACTTTAAGGAGAAGGTCAGGGTATGGATTTTGGATTGCTGTGATGTTACATTGCAACAGTTCATATAGCATTGCTGAACCCCAAATGCCAGCAAGGAGAGAGAGTTTGCTTTCCACAAGGAATGACCTGGGTCAGATTGTGTGTCAGCAGTGGGATTAAAGTTCAACAGCAGATTGCAGGGTTTGTTTCTATGTTAGTGGTTGGACTTGATGGTCTTGGAGGTCTTTTCTAGCCTTAGTGATTCTATGATTCTTCTCCCCATCATTTCAGAGCCTTCAGATTTTGACCCTGGAATACTGCTCTGTGAACTGTCTGGTTTCGTACATAGGCTGTTCTTGTGAGGACGTTCCATCAGTAAGCAATGTCAGAAGGCGAATGAAGAAGGCTTGTCACCACGTGTGCAGAGTTTCTCATCTGCTCTTTTCTTTTTAATTTTTCTCAGCCTTTGTAAGGAATACTAATTTACCTTCCACGTTTATGTTGTTTGGGCACCTATCCCAAATTCAGGCCATCACTCAGCAGCCTATTACACAGGTTCCCAGTAGAGCACAGGGGTCCATGACAAATGACGTGCAGCCCAGGCAGGGGCTGAAGGCACTGTGGGACAGCAGATCCCAGTTCTTGGCTCTATAAGGCTCAACACAAGCTGGGAAGCCACCACCTCACAGACAGGTGATAGGGTACCAGACAAGTGGCTAGGTGAAACCTAAATGCCTGTTCCTGGCTCCTACTGAGTTCCTACTATCGCAGTTTATCTGTAATTTAGGAAAGAAACATATAATCTTACCAATTGCCCTGTAAAAGTTGTCAGCTCCTTGTTTACACGGTTCCATGAAACAGATAGTATTTCAAGGTTACTTTGTGACTAGCTTTTGTTCTGAGGTGACAGGGAATGTTGTTTCTAATTAACTCATCATGTTCATCACAATAAAATTCTTCAAATGCTTGGGACCTGCATTACAGAGAAATTACCTCCAAGTATGATGTAGTGAGAAGAAACTAGCATTATTTAATCTGATGGAATTTCATAGAAAATAATATGACATTTACCCCATTTTGACTGAAAAAGTAAAAATATTGCAATATTACAATATTTCTCAAAATATATGTTCAGTAAAACTATAGCGGTATTAATTTCTGAATGATTATTTTTACATTAATAGAAAGGCTTCAAAGATAGCTCTTTTACTAGGAGTATGCCTAGACTTATAGAAATAAAGTGAGTATATTATATTTACCGTGCACAAAAAAATGTAGTCAATGATGAAAGAATACTATGTAATGGAGTCCAGAAGATCAGAAATAAAAGCTGCAGAGAAAAGATTTTCTGCTTTTCTCATCAGCAAAATTTTGCAATTACAAAGTTTGCTCCTATGAGCCTGACGGGTGATAGTCTCTTTCACAGCACCAGGCTGAAGGCAATGCTTATTGAAGGCTGATCTTGGTATATTTGTCAATTTTTTACTTTAATTTTAGAAACAGGTACGCTCATGATGTCTTTATTGGATCTCTTACAGCTACTTTGATATGTAACAATGAAGTAAATTTTGGCTCAAAACCCAGACTAATGGCAACCAAAATGTCTTGTGTTGGTTTTGAAGAATTTTTACAAGATGTAATCTAAGCTTCCAATGATTCTGGACTCTTTGCTCTAAAGCTGGTAATCACTCAACTTCTTGGCATGATATTATTTTGAAATTTTCAACATATTTTGATTATCTCAAAAAAAATTCCTCTGCCCCTTCTTTGGGAAAGCTTGAAACTGCGCAACTTTTGCTAATGAGTAAAATTCTTCTTTTTCAAGAATAGAGTTTCTCATAAAATTGCAACTGCAACTTTATTTTTTCACTGATTTTTCCAGCCTGCTTGAAACCTGCTCTAAATACAAGATAATGCAAAGCTGATGGTTTATGTAAAGTTTCCAGAAGTGGCTTTAGTACGGCAACCTTTCTGGCAGGATAGAATTTTGTGTGGAACCTCATGCTTAGAGGACTGAATTGGAAGGTTGTGGCTAAAACTATTAGAGAAGGGCATAAGTCCTCAATGACAACAAACAAGTGGCAGAGGAAAGATAAAATCTTGTCCAACACCACTCATTTCCTTACTTGACTTCTGTTTCCAAAATTGGGGTTTAGTGTAAAAAAAACCCCATGAATATTATTTATCAGTTCTAACTTGGGATCAGGAAAAGCAACTGGGCATTTCGTATGAAAGGTCCATATTTTTACCTTTCCTGTCTATAGTGCTATTTGATATGGATAGACCAAATTCCCACGATTCCCACATTCTCAAGTTAAAAAAATGAAATATCATCGTCCCTTGCAGATATACACACAATATAGAGGCACCCATTTAAACAGCTCACTTACAAGGTGCCCATGTCCTGGCACCTCTATCATTCAAACTGTGAAATCACAGCTTTATTGACTGGCAGTCCTGTATAGTGCAGGTACTCTCTCAGCATTCTTCAAGCCTGCTCTGATCACTAGTTCTGAGTTTAAAGCTGAATAATAAAGGCGCTTCTTTATTTGATAGTTTCATCATGCAGAGACTGTAAGTATTGCATTATTTTCATGTAGAAACAAAACCACAAATTTTACTTGTTTACCCTACTGTATGAAAAAATCATTCAGTCCTGAAGCTGAATCAGAACAATCTCATTGTATCAAGGATTTAGTTTGTTTTATAAACCCAATAGTAGCTCTCCCTTTTTTTTTATTATGCACAAAATAATTATATTATATATATATATAAACTCGAGTTTTACTTTACCTTTATAATCAAGACGACTTTAACACTTATTTAATCTTCTTTCTACCTGCCCCCTCCCCCAAAACAGGAGTATTTTACTGCTTTTCTTCCATTCTGGCTGGTTGTTGTCCATACATGCTGCAATTCCTGCGTTTTACTAAAATATTAAATGATCCTAGAGGGAAATATTTACGATAGAAAGTAGTTCGTTATCTTTTCCGGGCACATAGTACGGGTTTGCGGGGTGACCAGGAAGCTGCGGTGAGAGCAGAGCGCTCGCTGGGGTTTTTGGGCAGCAGCCCCGTGCCCGCGGCAGCGGCCGCTCCGCCAATATTAATTGCGCAGTGCCCCCTAGGGACTCTGCCAGCGCCGGGATTCCCCGGCCGCTCGCACGCCGCTCCTCTTCCCCTCCCCTGACCTTGATGATAACTCCGGGTTTCATCCTATTCCGGCTATAATGACATGGCTTGCTCTTTAACTCTTTCCAGGGTTCTGTTTGGTTTGGTTTTTTAAGTTGGCTGTCAGTGTCTGTGGTTCGCAGCGTTCTGTGTATTTTCAGTGCGTGCGTGTTTGGTTTTACATACCAAGTTTTCTCTACGTTATTTGAATTTGATGGTAACGTTTTAAGATGTTCTTTTCCGGTTTGGTATTTCTAGGAGATGGGTTTTCTTTTCAATTTTTTGTTAAAAAGGAGCTGTGTTGAATCTCCTTCTCAGAGCCATGATTTGATTAGTGCTGGTAGAAAGAGGCTGGAAGCTGCAGTACTTTGCACAGATGTCAGATACCTGATGAGTGATTTCTTATCCTTATTGATGTGGTGGTTTCAGGGAAATAATAGTAATAATGAGAACAATGATAAGGACATGTTTCCTTTTACATCAGTCACATAGGTGAGCTGAAATGTCCAAAGAGAATTTGTTCAGAGGAAAGAAGAATTTTGCCAGAAGTATTTATGATCAAAACAGTTCAGAAATAAAAGATGGTAAAATGAGCAAAGGGCAGTAGGTTTTGAATAGGCTTCATCAGCAGAGGGGAGAGGTCATCTGGGAAGATTAGTTATAGGAGCTATTAAATCACCTCTATGACACTGTTAGAAGAAGCTGCTTAACATAATCATGTGCAATCAGTAAAAATGCTGTTTATTACAGAGCAGTTTTGATTTTCATATTTGGTATTGTTATGTAAGATGGTGTAATGTAAGGCCATACACATTTCCCCAGTACAAATTACCGGCATTAATGATTTCTGGTGTTTTCCTGACAACTTTAAAAGTAAAAAATTATTGGGAGATATCTCTCCAAACCTATTTCCACTAATACATTTATTAGAGACTTGCATAAAATTTTTCTTTATACTGTAGTTTTAGACAATTGCAACTGATACAGAGTTTGTGTATCAACTAGTCCTGCATCCTATACCTTTGAGTTTGATTATCCTTCTTATTGACACAATGCCAACCATCCCTTTGAAGTGCTTATCATTTAGCGATAAGACTCCACAAAAAAAAGATTGTCTTCTAATGTGATCTCTCCAGTTTGGAATTAGACTTCTCTATGCATATTTTCTTATGTGTAAAGCAGAGAATAATATCATCATCACTTATGTTTCTTGTATATTTGTGTCTGTGGTTTATCTCAGGATAGACATGCCAAATCAGAGCTTTGGATTTGGACACATCTTGGCTGCAAGATGTTAAAAGTTGACCTGCACGTTTCATGAGAACTAGCTAGAAAATTTGAGGGTGATGGAATCTTTGCCAGGGTGTTTGGTTGGGTTTTTTAAAATTATTTTATTTTTCATAAGTTTTTGGCACATATTAGCATCTTGGAAGGTACTAGCTTATATTTTTCCCTGAGTTTCCCTTCATTCTAGATCATAATCTCGTCAGGATGCATGTTTTTGTACCACGAAGTACAATAGATTTCCAGATAAACTGAGTCAACAAGGAAATGGCAAAGTACTTTAAAATCAGTAAACTTAACTGTTGTAATTCTGCTTCCATAGTGATGCACAGCTGTGGGACCAAATATCCACTAGCAAGCTACCAAATTGCAGCAGATTATAGACAGACTGTGCTCTCACTTATTTTATTGTTTTCTATAAGTCTATCTTGTCCATACAAAGTAAAATCTTGCCAGAAATATAGAGCTGTGTTTTTAAATTTTACTTCCTTATTATGTCTTAGTTTGGTATAATTCAGAATATTCCTTGCATATTCTTTTACCTCCATTTTTGTGATTTATTAGATGGCATTAGCATGTGCTGGCTCTTTCTTTCATTTTCTCTGATAATCTGGCAGCCAGAAAGAGCTAGAATGGGGTACAAGTGCAAGTACATACTTTTGGAAATCATTCTAAAGCATAATATATTGAAATGTTTTATAATGAATCCTTGTTTGCCAGAAAAATATTCAACCATGCCAGAAAATTATCTGTGAGGAATAATTCTACCCCCTTCTTTCCTCCCCCTCTTCCCAATTTGTGTTGCTTGGAAGAGGAGACGAAAAATGGCACAGATGCATGCAGTATTGCACAAAGAGTATATATGGACATTTCAGTCACTGATATTTCCCCATTTTCTGATGCTAATGTAAGATATGTTGGTTTTGCATTTGTAATTAAGATGAACAGATGGTGAAGACTTAGTTTAAAGTAATACTGTACATCCATTAAAATAATCTCTGCTGACAGTGATTCTTTACTATAGCAAGACTTAATTGCATATATAACATGTGTACATCAGAAAGAACTCGGTCTTTAGCCATTTGCTCCGTTAGGACAATAGTAAAACAGACGTCACCAAAACAGAATTTGTCCTGGAGACTCCTAAGAGTAACAGATGCATCTCTGCTGACAATATTGGCTCGCTTTAATTAATGAACACTTTATGAATAAAAGAAAACATAATTTCAGAAAATATGCAGAATTTCTTTTGAAAAAGGGCGCTCAAGTTTTGCAGGAGGAACGTTCAGGAACATGACAGTAAAATTTTTAACAGATAAATTTGATTTTGCTCACACTATTTCTCTCATGGAGTAGTACATGTAATTTGAGTGTTCCTTGGCAAGCTTTAGAAATATGTGTCTTTTTGAACAAGGTTTTTGTTTTAAATTAGGTACATTATGAAGGGTCTGACTGAAGCAAGTCCTTAAGCCTCTGTGAAGCAAAAGCAGACCTCTGCATGTTTTCATCTTTCCACAGAAATTATATAAAATGTCATTTTTCTAATTGTTTATATATGGGTCATATAAAAATACCATTATCTGTTTTCACCTTCAGATCTATACTTCACAGGAAGTGGAACTTCAGGTTATATCTCTGAAGCAGGTATCTATCCTTCAGCTGTTGTACAGAACAACAACACATTTGTTGAGCAATAATACTTATTTTTCACTAAAAACATCATTTGGTGGTTGTATATTTATAACTCAGCTCCTTTTCTGTTTACTTCTTGTCCTACGTGCCATCACCACGTGGGTAACTGTTTTGTATGATAATGAAAACTACTGAATTCTAACCTCTGAGGACATAGATTGGCAGAAATACCTTCCTTCCTTTCCCCAGGCTTCTTTTGTAAGGACATTTATTTTACTATGGTTGTGATTACCAAAAGTTAAGTATAGGGATTAGCATTTATGCAATTTTTTTTTAAACTTAAGTACATCTTCTATTGTGCCAGAACTATCAGCAAAATCACTATACAGTGGCTGAACACGTCTTTACTGAACAAAACAGTTGTCCATGCTAGTTTCACAAAATCAGTGAATCCCCATATTTTGTTGTGGGCTTCATCTGTTCAAGACCTGGGCTCCATACTCTCTCCTCCTCAGGAGCTGTCACTATCCAGGAGAACGTCTTGACTATAGTGTGTCGTACTTTGGTTTAAATTCATTCATTTTTTCCTGTTAAAATTCTGCTTTGTTTAAAAATATTTAGATATTTATTGAAGCAAAGACTTGAACCCTGAGGCCCCATTTTCCACATGAGTACCACAAACCTCATGTTACTGAGTCATTTTCACTGTGCCTCAGAATATTTAAGTGTATTAAACCAAGTGGAATAGCACCAGCAGGAGAGATTGAGAGAGTCTTTATCCTAGAATATGAAAAATCTGTAACATGGTAGTTAAACATTTTTCCAGGAAATATGGTCCAAAACCCCTCAGGCAAAAGAAGGAATTGAACTAACCTTTCTTCTATTCAAGATGGGCTGTAGGGTAAAGCAGGAGAGAGGTACTGCTTTCTTTTAATCAATACATTAGTTCTCTTTGAAACGTCTGAAATTAAAATTAAATATTTCTCTTCAGTGCGTGTACCTCCTTCCCATCCCACAGCTAAAACTATTTAAAAATAATTTGGGCATAAATTTGTGGTTGGGAAAGAATATGGTTTGGCAGGCACACTGAGAAAGTCTTTCATTTGCATAGATTTCATTCTGGTGACAGAATTAGACGAAATAGTCCTGTAAATACAGCTGAGGTATATGGGTAGTGCTCACTGAAAAAGGAAATAAAAAAGACAAGGAGTGAGACAGACTGGGACCCAAGGGAACAAAAAAGACTGAAAGTTTTACAAAACATTCATTTGTCTAATTTACTCAATATAAAAAAGAAAGGATGGGTTTATTTGGGAAGTTAACAGAAATTATTGATTAGAGGACTAATTATACATTTACTAAATATGGGATGGGTTATGTTTTTGAATGGATATAGAAAATATCTCTCCAAAACTGGAACGATCCATAAGTCATAGGATGCAGAGCACAAAACACCAACACACTAACATACTGAGAAAGGCTTTAAACAATAACTGAGTAAATCTTGGAAGAGTTCCAAAGAAACTGGGAACAGAAAAGGAACTACATGCACAATAATGGGGTTTAGACAATAGAGATAGTGCAGCAGACATTTGTGAATGGAGTATTAGCTCTTTAATTATAATAATTACCTAAGTTTAAGGTCAAGGCACCTGTGCATTGCTGTCTGTGAGAAACTGATTAAAAAATTAGAAGTAGCATTTAATCTCCGTGATACTATTTCCAAAAATTCTCTTAGAAATTTGGATATTGCCAAGATTATTACTTATTATTTGTAGTGTACCTAGAGACATTGACTAAGATGGGTCCCATGCTGCTACCCTGATATCATTGATGTCAAGATTGACTCTCTTATCACTTAAAATAAAACATAAAATGAAAATTCTCCACAGGGAGGAAACCATGAAAAAGGAAGACTCACATCTTATTTTACTCTGCTTTCCCATTCATACTGAACATGGAAATGAAAGGCTTAGTTTTGTTCCCTTTAGTAATTCAGAAAAGTCTATTCCTAGTCTTGGAAATTAACTTTTTAGCTAATCAGTTGGTATAACCTCAGATTTGCTGCAAGGGAACCCTATCTAAGAAGCAGTGAAGGTGGATCTTGTCACCTGGACATGGACGAAGCACAGACTTTCGCAAAGTATCTCTGAAAACAACACTACTCGCATCATCCTGGTCATGTTCATGGCTGTTGGAGGCTCTGTCCTGATTTCTGAGCAGGAGAATGCAGCTGTGTGAGTAGTTTGTGCTTCTGGGACCCCACATGCAGCCAGGTGTGTGACACCAGGCTTGGTCAGCAGTGCTTGTGCCACACAGTTCTGTGTTCTGCTCGCTGCCTGCCACGCTAGGTAAGTTTGAATTTGAAAAAGCACAGGCAGAGATCACTGAGATGCACACACAGAGGAAAAGACTTCCCTTTCCCCTCCTCCCCCAAGGTGTAAGTATTTGGAGGTGGATTGCAGGTAGCAAAAGCAAGCCAGTCCCAACGGGAACAGATACCAGCATTTTTTACTGAGAACACAGAGGAGGCTCGAGTGAAGAATGGGTGTCGGGTTGAGGGAATAAAGGAATAAACAGAAGAGATAGAAGAAGGAATAAAACAAAGAGAGGAAGGAAATATGAAAGGTGATGGAGTCAAGGTATGGAGATGTGTTATATAGGAAGACATTTACTAAGAGCTTACAGACATGAGAAGCATAAGGTAAGGAAGCAAGTGAGGGCATGAAAAGAAGTCACAGGAGAGGGCAAGAGGAAACCTGGAAAAAGAGACTGAAAAAGTAAATGTGACAATTTGGAAGTGAATTCCTGTAATTTATTGTGACTTATGCTCTGCAGTGCCATTTCTGACAGAAGAATATTTCCATCCCAGTAAAAATTTGAAATTTTTACAGGGCTTTTAAAATGAGTAATTTCTAGTAAAATACATATGGAAATTTTATACATTTTTATTTTAGAAAACAGTCCTGATTTCAAAATTTTCTTTCATGGTTTCTTGACTTTCTCTCTTTTTGCTACTTCCTCCCTTTTTCTTTTCCCTCATTCTAACAACTCAAATCTGCACCATCTTCAAAAAGAAGTGTATTCCAGAGAAATTTTGACAGTCTAAAAAATGTCAGAAATTAAGAAACACATCTCACAAATACACTTGACAAGAAGGAAGGAACTGCTTTTGTAAAAGGTCCCACAAAAGAATAAAAAATGCAGACTAAAGCAAAGGCAATAGTATTTTCTGATGAAAAAATTTAAGTGACATGTCCAGGAAAACTTCGTTGGGAAGCAAAGACATTTTCTAGTTTGTATTTCTCATATTTCTGAGTGAAAAAGAAAATATTGAAAAGAGATATTAAAACAAAAGCAACCTTTGGATCTCTTTCTGACCCTGAAGCAAGTGTCAGGCTATCATTGCAGAGGGAGATGTTTTCTCTCCAGCTGTGGCCTGTGGTTGATAACCAGACCTTTTACATTTCAGTTGTAACTGTTAAAGATGTCATAAAAGAAACAGAATTAATGTTTTTTCACCGTTGTACGTGCTCACCCCCTTTTGTGCTTTCACTATTTCAGAGGTCATTGTTTACATTCACATTTGAGGTAAAATGCGCTAGAGATGATCACTGGAAAAAGAAATTCACAGAGGATGAATTGAGAAAATGAGGTGCCTGTGGTGAAATTCTGGGTAAAAGCACAAAATTAACTGTCATCCAAGCCAAAGAAGGTGAGTAACTCCAAGTCAGTAGCACCATCACTCTGATTGAAGTAGTGAAAGAACATTGAAAGAGCCTGTTCTAGGTGAGAACAAGCCTAAAGATGAGGAAAATGATTAGAAGATGAGAGGATGGAAAGCTTTTAGTGAACCAAAAGCACCTGTTAACAATAAATAAATAAATAAAACTGAAGAAGAAGAACCCTTCTTCATTTTCTTGAATGTTTTGGTCAGATAAAACCAAGTCTTGTAGTATCGTTTGACAGTATCTTGTGAGAGGGATTGCAATAATGTTAAAATATGGCAAGAAATCAGTAATATTTCGTGGTTAGAATATTGTTACAATGAAAGCTGAGACTAGGGCTGATTGTTTTCAATATGTTTAAAAACTGAACGTTTGACTAGAGCAGAAAACTAAAAATAAAGCTCACTAGGATTATTTGCTTTATAATACCATCTGAAAATTCCAAGAGGGAAGGTTCTTTAAGTTAATATATAAGCATATTTAGAAGCAGTTGCTACTTTAGAAAACTTGCAGTTTAGAAACACAAGTGAAAGGATAGGAGGGATAGCAGAAAAGGAAGCTAGTATACTTTCCAGCAAAAGTTTATGCTGGGAATTATTAAAGAAGTATTTTAAAAGCAGCTTGACAGTATCTCAGGCTATCTGGAGACATTAGGAAAGCCTTACTGGAAAACTAATCAACGTGTCTTGCATAATACCTGTTTTTGTGCAGTGGCTGGACGATGTTATCTTTTTAGGTTGCTTCTAGCAGAAGATTTTTTGACAAGGGAAGCAGAGTGCTGGTCTTCTGATTCCAGGCTAGCCAGTATCTTTCTCACTGAGTTTTTAGGGGAAATAATGTGAAACTTGGGCTGTAATTGCAGTTGCACTGTGAACATCTTTTCCTCCACTGGTATGCAGCTATTTTCTGAAATAGTCCAATTAATTTAAATGTGCAAATAATTTCTACCAGAAGCAAGAACAGATTCATAATATGGCCCTTAGTTTTGGAGCTGAGGTGAGGGAGGGGTGGGGGTTCTGCCCTAAATGTTATTTTTTCATTCACCTAAGAATTTAATTTGGAAGGCTCTTATGAGACAGAATTTACTTAATTCTGTAGAGTGCTCTGAGATTCCAAAGTCGGAAGTGCTAAAACCTTTGTAAGGTTTTCTTCCCCACTAATTAACATCCCAGTGATCAGATGGGAATTTGTAGAGCAGGCTGACAGTTCTATGTAATCATCTTATATTGTAGATGGGAATATTTGTACTTTCTGGTGATATTTTCATTGTTTACCCAAGGCAAAGTAGAGAGTGTAGTTCTTTCTACTGGCACAGAATTACAAGGGTTTAGCAAGGCAGATTTAAAAGAGAATGGCTGGCAATTTTTTCATTGACAGAACTTGTCAACAGTTAAAGGTGAGAAAGGACAATAAGTGGGAATGATGAAAGCTTTTTTCTTTTTTTCCATTTTAAAATTGACAAATAGCTTCACCAGGCAGAAACACAGCAGAATGAATTGTAATAAACACAGTGTTTTGGTAAATTATCTTTGTTAGTGAGGAAAAATCAATGTATTGATTTTTTTTTATGTGCAGAATCTAGTTATAGAATGCCTCATAAAAATCATCCTTTTAATCCTTGTATAAGAGTGAGTTAGAGAAACTCTAGATCACAGGGTTTCAGTCTCTTTTTGCTTCTGTAGAGTAAGTTTGAAGGTCAGAATGGTAAAATCATGTTCTTACTGATTTTGAAGGGTACTTAAGAGTAGCTCCCTTAGCTTCAGGTTGGGGTAAAAAGAAAAGGTATGTGTTTGTGTAAGTGAATTTAGCTACTGACGTACTGCAGTAGTTCACCTGAGTAGACAAGCTAATGGCAAAAAGCTCTGCAGACCTGAGCAAGGCACCTTTCTGCAGGGCAAAGGAAGAGGTTAGATGTTTTTGGAAGCTTTAATTAAACTTTGTGTAGGTGATGTCAGAAGGCTACATGAATTGAGTGCTGTTCTCCGTATCTTCTATTATGCTTTCCAAAGATACTGGAAAAATATTTTAATTATCTTAATTTTCATCTCTAAGTTCCAACATACCTCCGATATTATTTCCAAAGTAACAGGTCAAAGCACACTCCTAGCATAGTTCTGAAAGTTGCAGGATATAATTTGGCAAAATTAAAAATGACAAATTTGACACTTGGGATGAAGTAGAGAGGATTGAACACAATCACCTCTGACTCTGTATTATGGGCAATAATAAAAACACACTTTTATGAAATGGGCAGATACATGGTTCTAGTTCTACCCTGTTAGTGTAAATGCACTGAATTAGAGTCAGTTATACAAGTGTAAAGGCAGCATAAAGGACAGAAATCAGTCTAGAGTATTTTGAAAGTACATGAAATCTCATTTATGCTACTGTGCTGCTGAAAGCAACTCATTTTTGCATAGTATTTGTGTAAACATTTTGGGCCTGTGTGAGAATGCTCTTCCCTGAACTTTTAGCATGGAGCAAAAACAAACGCACCGGCTTATTTTTTTTTCCTGCTCTGGAAACTCAAACCAAGGAAAAAAATGTTAGCTTGGTTTGAGGTAGCTCTGTTTTCACCCACCAGATTTATTTTGCCAATTAGAATCACGGTGAGAGCCACTACAAGGTGATGCTGAAGAGAGTGTTCAGTGAAAAATGCTTCACCTATTTGTTTCAATTCTCCCAGCAGGTGTTTAGTTGTAAAACAGTAATTTAACATATAGAGTAACCTAGAATCTTTGCCAGATGCTTATTCACCTACGCTGTTGGCTTAAATGAAAATACAGATGACTGGACCAAACTTGATGTTTGTAATGTCATTAGTCATGGGAATAAATGGGATTCTTCATGGCTCATTTTCCTTTAAAAATAGAAGGAAATAAAATTCAGATGAGTTAGTGTTGCAGGCATAGAATTTCCTGTATTTTTCTAGAAATAACTTCTCATAAAATTTTTAAGGCTTTTGAGTAACATGTGGTCTTTAAGATCCTGATTAATTAAAAAAGAACGTAAGCACAGCCTGTTTCATGTGGTTTTAAGCGGAACCTCATGCTCTATAATTTTTCCAAAATACTTCCTCAGGTTTTCCAGCCTGCTTTAAGCCATTTTTCAAGCATTTTTTTGATTCCTTCTGCTCTGCAGTTGGAGTTATTCTTTCAAATTAATTCCTTGATTTGCGAGATGTCATAGTGTCAGGTTCCCACTTGAACCAGGTAGTGCAGCATTTATGGCAGCAGCATTCAGGGTAGAGCACACTTGACTCACAGCTGATGTCTGATACACTTCCCTGTGTTGTGCTGCGATGAACAGAGGTAGCAAGAACCAAACCTTCACAGCCTCAGCAGCTTCAGCTCAGGTACCAAGGAAAAGTTACTTGGCAACCATTCACAAATGCGGGAAAAGGTTTTGCAAAGTAAAATGAGAAGCACGTGTGCCTTAAGGAGTGTGTTTCTTTGTCTTTCAGCAATTCTTTCTACAGTTCTCATCTGCTTCAAATATATTTTGTATATTCAGGTTTTGCTCTCTGAAAAATTCTGTTCAATAACTGGTAGAAATAGCAGATCTGCAGCAAACATCCCAGGTTTTTACACTTATGGCTGTGTAAGATTTTCCCTATTTTCCCTCTGCCTCATTCTACTTCATATTTTGGCATTCATATGCTTCATCTTTTTGATATACAATATATTTCCATGGTGCATTTGTGTGTTTGTGCACTTTGTGAAATTTCAGTTCAGCTGTGCTACAATATGCATGCTGTGTATATTGTACAGCGAGAATCTATTGTCCTGCCTTTGTCATTTGATCTTGATTTCGTTCCTTTCCAAGATAGTGTAACTTCCATGTTTTGACCTTCCACCCCCTTTCAACGTTTCTCCAGAGAACTGATCAATACCTGCTGCTTTCCCTTTATTCAGATGATGGATAGTTTTGGATAACTCTGTAATCTTTGCTCTCCTGTTCACCGTCAGATTCTCCAAGCACTGACCTTCATACAGGAATTCTTCAATGGCATTCAGGAGCCATGCCTCTTTCCAAATGTTAAAGAAAGTCCAGTGAGGTTCTCTTGTTATTTATTTAGATTTCCTGAAATAGAGGAAGCAAAACATAATAGAAGTGAAACATTTGAGTTCTGACCTTTTGTAGGATTCCATAAAGCTTCACCAGCTGAGTGTCATTTGATCCCCTTCTCTGTTTCTGTAATCTGTACTTGACCCAGTTCTAAGTGTGATCCAGCACCTTCCAACAGGTTCTTTTCACGTGACTGTCTGTTTAAGTTTTTACAGGATGATGCCTAAGGGAGAAAATAAGGTATTTACTGCTCAAAGAATGTAAGTCTGGTGTTGAAGCTGCTTTCTGGTTCTCTGAAGTGACTCACACAGGGCTAGAGATGAGAAAAAATTTCAGAGGATTTTTTCATAATCCTGCAGAAAGCCTCCCCCTTTTAGTCTGAAGAAGCAAGAAGAAGAAAAGCAGATCTGTTCTTGCCACATAGTAAGGCAGAATCATGACTTTGATACTAAAATGGAGGGTAGAATACACCTACTTGTGCTTAAAGTTAGGACCAACAGAGCACTATTTTGAACTGAAAGAAGGAGAAATAATGAGCCATTCCTATTTTGTGAGGAAGTGGGCACTGACCAGATGATTCTAAATCTGAATGCAGCGGCATCCAGCTTCCAGCAGTGAGGCAGCTGGAATTGCCTAGGCACAAGGTGGTAACCAGGAGGAACTGACAAACCTGAAAAAAGTGAATGATTTTAAATGAGTACCAAACCTCCACAATAACTTTGAGAACACTCTCTATAATATCATTTTGAATTGCCTTTTAAAATGCCTTGTGGGTTTGTTTGGTTTTTTTTTTCATTTCAGATCTATGTAATATGCAGTAATTTCTAGATCTGTCCCTTTCTATTGTTTCTCCTTGCTCTGTGCATTATGTATATTTGTATCCAGCTGTGCACATGCTTGGGTGCATCACGGATTGGTCTGTATAGTAAAGTCATGAAGTATTTATGACTAGATCTTAGTCTCAGATGGATAAAATTGCACCAATATCTCATGATGAACACAAAACAGACTGACAACATGTCATAAATATGACTGAATTTTGACTTCAAATAATTGAACTGACAATACACAATAGTACCAGACTCGGTAAGATCTGCTGAAATGCTCTTGATATTAGAGGGGCTTTGTCAGCATAACTTCTTAACAGCCATATTAGAAAGCAGCAAAAAACCCAAAAATAAGTTTTTGGTGGAGTGTGTGTGATAATTTTTAGCACACTGTCCCATCCCATTTCTTTCAATGTTCCCTTTTTAAAAGTATGGGTTCCTCTGTTCGCTGGTAGCATTTAGGAAGGACTTACTTTGAAGGACTTTTTGACAAGGCAGTAACTGATTTTATATAAAGACAGATAGACAGACACTTACACACACACATACTTTTACACCTATAATTTCCCATGTATTTTATTAAATTTTCAGGCTGAAGGAAATGTTTTGTTGAGCAAAACACAATACTGATATTTCAGCTTTTTAAGCTGGTAAATATAACTCAATTTAATTTTTGTTTTAAATAGAAACCCTAGGCGTTTAATTTCTAAATTGCGTTGACTAAGAAAATGTTTTTCCTTCAGATAAAATTATGTGAAATCAAGATAATCTTCTGAAATGCCTATCTGATATTGGTGGGGAAGAAACCCACAACACAGCCAAAAGAATCTCCTGATTGTGTGAGTTTTAAAGTAGAAACAGATTTCCAGTCCTGGTGAACTGCACAACCGTTGACTGACTCATCTGGTGTCTCGGAGCCTTGGATGCTGTCTTGAGAAGGTAGAGTTACATGATTCACCTTATGTTACTTCTTTCACACGTTAATATGATTTTTCCATTCTCCAATATTGTGTTATTTGGAACAACAATAATATTTTGTGTTATTTCAAACTATCTCTTAGTAAGAGCTTCAACCAAAAGCTGCACAGTTTGTTACTATGAATAGTGGCATAGAATGCTACTAAATATAAATGCACATCAGCAATGCAAAACAATCTGTGAAATGTGTTCCCAGGTTAAGAGGATTTCTCTTAGATTTGTTGAATTTTATTTTTTGCTTAGTCCTTTTGAAAGGTGCCAAACTAAGAATAGAGAGGAAGGCAAAAATTACACATTATGCACAGTGTAGGAACAAGGTGATCCACATGCTGCCCTTTGAACACACCCAGATGAATCCAGATGGTCAATTCTTACACCTTTATTGGATTTTCTGATGCTGAGATTTGTGATAGCTGTCATTTAGGTTCTTCTCAAAGCCTTAATTCTTAAAAACTAGGAATTGCTTGGAAAATATAGCTTTTTCTCATTCTCTCTTTCTGTTTTTTCTTTTCCTTCCTTTGTTTATTTCTTTTCTTTCTTTCATTGGGTTTTTCTAGCTTGTTTTTTCTGTCTAATAATTTTTTTGTTTCCATGGCTAGAGAAAAGCTTCAAAATATATTCTGAATAAGTTAAAAAAAAAAAAGGGTATATCTTACTTCATTACTTTAAAGCCAATTCAGTTTTTCAGTGGAACATAGAACGTACATAGATATTAGCAGAATCTTCTGTTTCTTCTTCTGTGAGAACTAATTTATCCCAATACCAGTAGAAGCCCCCCATCTTAGATGGCACTGAGTCCTCATGAGCTCAGGGAGAAGCAGAGAAAGGGGTATTCTGGAGAGCATCGCAGGACAAGGGGGAAAAGATGTTTGGGGCCTCTGGCTGCTGCTGTAGAATGTTCTTCTGCCTGATCTCATTTAGACCTCTGCCCTCCACACCAAAATGAGCACCAGATTTAACTGATCTGGAGAGTGTAGTTGGCTGAGACATCATGAGATCAGAGTCTTGCTTGCAGTGCACCAGGAATGGTTGCTTGAACTCAGAGGTCGAGGCTGTGTTGCCACTATGAAGACTGATTAAATTCGACTGACCAACATTCAGGCAGGCACGGGTTGAATTTCACCATGGTGAAGAAGGTGTAAATTCTGGAGCAAAAAGTCTTCACATTTTATATCTGTTTAAAAATAAATATACATGCATTGACATATGTTTAATGAAGAAGGTGCTAGAGGGTTTGGGGTTTTTTTTCCTCTGACTTTGTAGAACAGTATAAATTTTATATTCACTGGAAAATGACAAGCTGTTTTTAAGTGATGGCTTCATGTCAGTGCTAAAGGCCACAGCTATGATTGCCAGAGGGATGAAATGCCCATTAAAGATGGCAATTTTACTAGCACTATGGGATTTCTGGGCACAGTGAATTTAGCCATGAAAAAAAGGGGTTTTAGCAGAAATATGCACTTTTTCCTAGATTCAGTTTATAAATACCAGTCAAAGTATCATTGTCTTTATCTGTGTATGTGATTACTTTCAAGATGGCAAATGGGCATTTCCACACAGCTTGAAAGCTGTGATCCTTGAAAACCCATCTTTATTCTCCGTCAGGGATGACTGGAGCACATTATGATGGAGTATTAAAAACACTAAACCACAAAAACCTTGAACCATTACCACAACTAAGCTACCATTACAATGGTAAATTTTTTTAAAATCTAGAATATGTGGCAAGTGACAGCTTTCTTTTTTAAATAAACTATCGCTTTATCACAATAAGAGAACTTACTTATCCCTTGCAATCTGCATTTATTATTAACACTAATGTAAAAATAGAGCAATTATATTTAAATGATAGAGCTAAATATTGTGTCAGTGGTATGAAGCAAAATGGCAATGTTGCTCATTTCTTGAAGAAAAACATAACTTCATGAAAGCTACTTTTCCAGGTTAGGAAACCTAGCAGGGCCTTTCTGACAACAAGTTACAACTTTCAAGTAAATTACATAATGCAATACTGAGTTTCTGTATTTCACATGGTTATGTACACATTGTGTGTGATTTTTTTTTTCCCTGCTCAGAAAAGTTCTTTGAGTTAGATCCCACTTCTCTGCATACTAATGTAAACCGTAAAAAAGCCCCAAGAAAATTAACAGTTAAGCCATTCAGCTATTCACCTACACTCCACTCACTTAGTTACCTCCATTCTGTTACTTCCCACACACACATCTCCATCCTCCACTTGAACAACCCACAATTATCTCCATAATAAACCACTGTGTTTATAATAATGGAGCTAGGAGCATCATCTATCAGTTTAAGGCAAACTTACCATTGTATGGCCATGTTTTCAGTTATTCATATGAATGAATTTCAGATACCTAATAGAATTTCAGTTACTTATAACCTTTATCACAATGAATTTTTCCTGTGTGCATACCTCAGTCTAAAATTTTGGGAAAACTGCAGCCAAACCAGCTGTTTACAACAGAAATGCTGAAACCAGCCGTTTACAACAGAAATGCTGAGGCAAGGTGAGTGAATTTGCTCAATATACACTGGTGAATTTTTTGAGCATGTAAAAATTTTTAATATTTGGGCAAGAGTCTGAATTGATCAAGAAAACAAAATTTTTATCAAATCTGTGGAATTCTACAAACTTTATATAGGTTGGAAACATAAGCTGTGTATAATTTGGTCAGACTTTGCAACTCTGTCTGAAATGAGAGAGGTTCACCTGAAGTTGTAGGTGATGGACCAGGACTTTTCATTTGGTAACAACCTTCAGTTGATGTGAGCTTTGCAATGCCTGCGTCTGGGCCCTAGAAACCAATAATCTGTGCTTTCCGTATTATGCTTTCTCTTGTTCATTATTTTTTGTGATTTTTCAGGACCCACAAAGTTCAAGTTATCAGCCACAGCTCCTCCACCGAGTTGCAAAACAGGGCACACAAAAACTGCATTTTCCTGTAGGATAGTGACACCAGTGAGGAAGCTCCTGTTGTGTTGCTGAGCGTTGCCCTGACACATGAACAGTCAGGCTCTTGCTGCGGTTTCTGAAGGCAAAGTGAAGATCTGAGGGGGGATTTTAAAAGGCAGAACGTGAAGGCTTTGCAGATACGGCTAGAAAATTCCTTCCCCAAGTGTGAGGGGCAACAGAGGAAAGAGCATGACTGGGCTTGTTTTGAAAGCATTGCAGTCAGAGGAAGGTACCTTGGCTCATAGACTAATTGGAAGCGAGCACTGACCTTTGATATTGAACATGAGAGGGTCAGTGGTGAGCACATAGGCCACAAAGGGCTTTGGAAGTCAAGACAAGTCATTTGTGTCTAATTCGCCTGAGAAGGCTACAGAGAGCCAGTTCTAGGGAGTGGCAAGGGAAGGAGATTTGTGTCGAGCTTTTGAGAGAAAGGGCTGAGACTGGAGGCGGGAGAGGGAGTTGGGAGAGCAAGGGAAGTGACTGGACAATCTGAGATCAGCAAGAGCGATGAAAGGGGGAGGGAGGATGGGACGTTTGAAGCAACCTTCATATGAATGAAAGCTTGACAGAAATGGCAGTGGTTTTTGAATTATTATAATATATTCCAAAGACATGCCAATTCAGGAGTTCACAATGCAGCTGTTGTTTCTGAGGGAATGAGAAATTATTTTACAATTTATGCAAAGGACTATTAAAAAGGTGGCAGACGAAGAAAAAATATCTGCATAAAAAGGAAAGTTAATTGCTTCATAAAATGACTCACTGAGTGGTTCAAAAATCTTCTCATGCATAAACAGCAAAGTTTTACTGTTTGGGTTTTGTTATTTGGTTCCTTCATATACTGAAAGAGTAATTTTCACAGGCCAGTATCTCTAGAAATAGTGGTAGTTACATAATTGGGTGTTATGAAACAAAGCTGATATTTCTTAGCTTTAGCTTCCTGGAATTGGAAAGTTATAGGAACTGAAAAAAAGTGGTTTCATTTCTATTTGCTGAATTTACTCATGGACATTTGTTCAAAGTGCTCATTATGTGCCTAATGTTCACCTTTCCTCTGGGACTATGAAGGACATAACTTTAGCTGAGCATGAATCTCTTGCCACCAAAAAAAAATATTTTTTGTCAAAGTTATTGCCTCTGTAAATTACCAAGATAAATTAGTAAGTGTAATGGGCACTGGACTTCTGGTAAACTTAAATGCTGTTCTAATAAATGGCCACTATAATAATAGAAAGTTCTCGGTGAAGTTTTCTGTCAGTTGATTTTATTTCTCATGTGACCACACATGAAGACCACTCTGAAAATGCTTGTTGCTGCCTCCAAATCATGGCTGTGACTGGCAGTGGTCTGTACAACCACGAGCACTTTGTGATCCCAGGTGTCTCTTACTGTTGTACAACAGGTTTGTTTAGATGATGTCCAAAAGTCCAGTGAAACATGGGCCCTATTCTGATGAGTGATGTGCAGATGTGGGCCAAAATGATGCTGGCTTTGTGGCAGCTGCCTAATTGCTCATTTTAGCATGGAGGCTGATGTCAAACCAATGTGCTGCAAAGAATCCACCATCTACAGAATTTGTGGGGGTGCATTTTATGCATGTAGGTGGCTTGTAACAAATCACAGACCTGTTCTTTTATTTCAAAAGCAGCAGCTGGATGTTGTAGTTAGGCAGGTGTCTATAAATCCCTCATCTACTCCAAAGAGGAGAGCAGTTTTCCTAAGGGAGTGGATGAGCTAGCTGCCAGACTTGAGAGGAACCTGGAGTGGGGACTTGGGTAACCTTGGTCTTTCACATGTATCTTACCTACATACAAAAATGTTTGCTTTCTAACTTCTAGCTTGGGATTTGGATGGAGATGTTCCTCTAGACAGATGGGAAACACAAAAGCATTGTAAATAGCACAAGGCCTCTATATTCATATCTGTATCTATGTCTATATCTACTTTCATTTTCATTGTTTATGGCAGAGTGTGTTTGGGTGGGATGTGCTTAATGTGGAGGTTTGCTTGTGGCCTGGTACTAGAGACATGGGTTTTATTTTGACGGATAATTTATACGTGTTGTGTCATAGCACCTCATATTTGCAGGGGACTTTTTAAGTTTAAGACAAGATGTAGACTGTGTCATAATACAGGAGTGATTTGGTCAGTATTGACTTCAAGGTATTGCCCACAAATAAGAGGGGATAATTTCCATTCCAAAATGAGGAGGTTTATGTGCCACAAGCATAATTACACTGTTAAAAATCAAGCCAAAAATAATGGTTTTCAAATGCTGGAAGTGCCCAGTCCAGTGCAGCTTCCCTTGTGCTCCTTCGAATGATCCTCCTTGGCTCCCGCACAGCAAATCTGGATAGATGGCTATTCATCCTAGCTGATTTTTGTCTTGTCCCTTGTTGTCCCTCATATATGATTTCCCAGGCCCACAATACTAATTTCCTTCTCCTGTATTTTGGTGCTAGTGGTGCTAATAACACCAAGGTTGTGGGTTCAGTCCCTGTATGGGCCATTTCCTTAAGAGTCAGACATGATGATCCTTGTGGCTCCCTTCCATCTCGGAATATTCTGTGAATCTATGAATAATCATGTCATCCTACTGTGCTTAGTTTCAGAAACTGGAGCAACTATTAGCTCTCTCATCTTTGATCAAGACCAATTTTAATTAAATAAATTTTCTAAGTAGCAAGCAAACAACTTTTTTTTCTGTTCAACCCTTTTCTCCTGTTCCCGTTCCTGCATTTTTATCCTGCCTTAAATTGGGAACACCAACACAATGAAAACATCTTTGTTTTAAAGACATCATCCTTGATGGCCCCCCCTATTCTTCTGCTTTCCCTTGGCAAGTCACTGAGTCTTGTTGCCCTTTTGTATCTAAAAATATATCTTAGTATCTTTTAATGTAATTTTTCTTCGATCAATTTGTCAAACAAGCAGAAACTGCTACAAATAACTACAAAGAACTGACGTTTATAGAGGATATGAGTGACAAATCTTTTTGTTGCATCTCATGGCATCAGTGGATTCTGATAAGCACAGTTCAGGAACAGTTTAAGTAATACTGCACACACTCGTAACATTAATTGTAAATTCGAACAAACTGTAGTTATCAGTCTATCCAAATTCTTTGACATGCATTTTGTAAGGGCTGTCTGCTCACTCTCCTCTTATTTTGTGATCTTAGCTGGTTTTCATGGTGCTGAAAGATATGTTTCTGGTCACACCTTTATTTTTTACAAAAGAATACACTTTTCATGTCCCATTTTAAAAAAGGTCCTTCTCAAGAATCCTCATTTAAAAAGGCTTGTAAAGATTCAGAAGGTGGGTTACTGGGTTTAATTTATGATGGTAGAGCCATTTAGTACACAATGTCCTTCTTCCCAGTAACTTACGAATTGACATTATAAAATAAAATGTCCCCAAAGGTGTCTATATCCCAGTTTGCAAGGAGAACATACTCTGCTATATAAAGTGAAAGGATCTCATATTAAAGGACTAAAGCTTGGAACATCTGAGAGCTCTTTAATGTTATTTACTCAGTGTTGGCTTGAAGCCAGTGACAGAAACCCTTTAAATACAAGAGTGAAGAATTGGGCCCTGAGAGACGTTGTAATAACAAATTACCTCTCTCTTTCCTCCTCAGTTATCTTCACCTGTGAGATGGGAATAGCCTGTTTGTCAGAGCACACTTGTGAGGTGTAATTCATTAATGCCTGTGAAATGGTTTGGGATCATTGGATGGAAGTCTCTGTTCGAGTGTCAGGTATTATTAGCTGTCAAACTAAATCTATTTTATATTGCTGCATCAGAAACTACTTGGACACTCTTGTTCCATGCAAATAATGAGCAGTACACGAGTGACATTTTGTTTGGCTTAACAGGATAGTCTGTCCACAGTGGCAAAAGAAGGGCGTGTGCTAGTGCAGAGACATTAGAGAGCACTGGTAACACGCTGAGCGAAGTCACTCATTCCAGATATATTTTGATTTGGGAATTCAAAGAACCAGGAAAGAAAGAAAGTAAATTAGAAAAGAGAGAAAGACAAGAAGAGGTTGGTTTAGGCAGGAGGTAGGAGAGTGGGGTGGAGGAAAGGAAGAAGGTAGGAAGAGCAGAGCAGATAATCTGAAAAAAAAAGATGAGGAGGAAAAGCAGAAAAAGTTGTAAAAAGTGTAAAAAATGAAAAGACAGTTGGATGTTTATTGCAAAAAACCACAACTTACAAAAACAAGGCTGTAATGCCATCTTGGGGTTTCTGGTGACATCTCAATCCAGCGGAGCTCTGCTCATTTGGCTTGTGAATGTCAACAGAAACCCCTTGATGCTATTGAGGCTCACAGTTGCCTCTTATTGATTCTGTATTATTTCAGCAGTGGAAAAATAACACCTTTATTTTCACGGCCAAAGTATCTCACACTGTGATAGAAATGTACATGAGCTTATTGAATCTCATCTCTGCTCATTTCTATCCAGCTTCCAACACCTAGGTAGTGTTATCACTGTGGGTTAGAGAGATACATGTTCTTTTATGGCTATCAAGTGAAAGACTATTTATCAAATATACCATAGTCCAAGTCTTTATTAGGCTAAGGGATATAAAGTGTCCAGCTGTCTTCCACTGTTTATTATTTTAAACTCACCTTGTCATTACAAATATTACCCCAAACAAGCCTCTTATTGATTCTTCTGATGTGTTGTGTACATTTTTCTCATTTTTCACAGACAGGATAATCAAACTGGAATAAAACCTATTTTGTGAACTGAGTGAGAATATGCACTGTTTAGTAATGAGTTTGTATAAAATGTATTGGAGCTTTGAGTCCAGCTCTGTAATATGTGAAAAGTCTTTCAATTTTGCTGAAAGAGAAGTCATTCAAAGGTCACATCCACAAGCAAGTAGTATGTTGTCTCTTGATTTCCAAAGAGTTCAGGTAAATAGGTGTGCTGGGTCTGGCTGAGATGGAGTTCATTTTCCCCACAGTGCTGTGCTTTGCTTTGTGTCTGGAAAGGTGTTGATAACACAGCTGTCTCTCCAGTGTTTCCCCCTCACCCAGGAAGTTTGGTGTGGGCAAGGTCTTGGGAGGGGCTTTAGCCAGGACAGCTGACCCAAACTGACCAAAGGGATACTCCATAGCGTGTGATGTCTGCTCAGATGTAACAGCTAAGGAGGGAGTTCGGATAGGGATGAGGTGAGCATTTATTATTATGAGGTTTGTCTTCCAGGGCAATTGCTACACGAACTGAAGCCCTTCTTCCTGCAAAATGGATGGACATTGCCTGCTGATGGGAAGTAGAGAATAAATCCTTTGTTTCATTTGCTTCGCCATGTGCTTTGCTCTTGCTTCACTAAACTACTTTATCTTGACCCATGAGTTCTCTTCCATCTTATTTTGTCCCTGCCCGTCATGCTGAGGAGGGGAGAGATAGAGCAGCTTGGTGGGTGCCTGGCATCCAGCCACGGACAACCCACTATAACAGGAAACAAATCCATTGTAAAACATACAGCCTGAACTATACTATCCTATGCATGAGTCACAAAAATCCCATTAATTAATTGGAACTGAATAAATTTACTGTCTGTGTTGCCAGCGGAAAAGACTAACAGTTAAGTTCTAGAAAACTGAAATATTATTCTGCATATAATGCTCCTAAAATAGACATTCTTATCATTGAGAAATAATCACAACTTTTAAGTAGAATTTTTTTCTTTAGAAATGGGAAAATTCTGAAGAATTTTATAAGGTAAATTTATATTCCAGTAATCAAACTGAAATTTTTTTGTGCCTCAGAAAACAATTTTTTCAGTTCACATATACCTAAACCTTCCATAACAATTATCTGCCTATCTAGTCTCAGCTAAAATCCCTTTAGTGCTGAGAATTCTACAACTTTCTCATCCAGGTTGGACATGTGCTTTTCTGTCCTTACAGCTCGGAAAACTTCTAATTTTTCTTCATGGCTTCACACTGAAATGGTTCTTGCTTGTTCTGCTTGTTGTAGACATGTAGGAAACTGATCGCCAGCCTAACCATAACATCTTTCTGCATAAGAGCAGATGTCATCATACTCTTTGCTAAACATTATTACCAGTCTTTCCCCATTGCTCATGTTTTCTAAATTGCTCTAATTTTTTGTTGCTCTTCCATGGATGTTCTCTGTTGTCAATGTAACTTGTGAACAGCGATGCCAAAAACCAGCCATCAGTTCTCTTGCTGAGACCTTGTACATACTGCACAGATGACCTCTGTTACCCTACTCAGATCCTGCTGCTAAGACATCCCAGAATGGTGCTTTATGTTTTTCCCAGTTTCATCTCAGTTTTGGCCACACTCTTCCTTTGGCCTTCTCCACTCTGCAGTGCTGCTGGCAGCCAGGTATTCTTTTTTGTGCTCATATATTTGATACTTGCTACCTAAGTACAGAACTTATTTTTGGTACTAAACACAAAAAACTGAGTGAGAATTTTGAATACAGAGGCACTACATGTTCTGGCTGAGGGTATGGATCTGGTTCTGTGTATCGCCTTGAAACCTTCTTAGTGCAGTAGAGTCCTATTATCAGTCTTAAATATGTATATATTGCTTCAAATTTGGGGGGAAAAACCAACAAACCAAAAATTTGGTTTCAGAATTTTAAAATTCTGCTTTGTTTTCTTTTTCTTTTTTCTTAGCAATGAGCACTTTATTCTAACTGTCTTTAATTACCAAAACTTTATTGAAAACATCAAGAGTTATGTGAAGATACACTTGACCTGGAGTGAAGTATCAGGAGTTTTTAAACATTTAACTTATAGTGTATATTAGTATGAAACTAAGTTGAGCAGAACCCATTAATGTCACAGTGGTCGGTTACCAATGGAAATAAATAATTCATGATGAAGGGAATTAGTCTAATTAGCAGGCAGTTTGAGTCCTTTGATAAAACCCAGCTCTAATTCCGTGAAGGGCAGGAAGTGCTGTCATCAGTCAGCCCTGAAAAGATTAGCATCTATTATGAATGAGGTTAGACACCCTAGTGAAGTCATGTGTGTCCTGGAGACAAACTTAATATGTTCCAGAATGGGACACAGTTTGTCTCACCAACACATCATGATTCCTACTGGGCTATTGTATGTAATAACAAGCAAAGATCAGTGCTCCTTCCTATCATTCTCCCCCTGTCCATCATTCTGACAACTGTGCAAATACATTTTCCATGCAAAGCAGGGAATGTGCCCTGAATACTTGTAAAATTGCACGAGGTGTCAAAGAAAATGTATTACCTTTTCTCAGCAACCTAAAACCAAACAAACCAAAATACCAGTGCGGAAAGAGGAATAAAAACACATCTGGTAAATACGTGGGGTGTAGAGGAAGGTGTATCAGTTTAGAAGTACATTGATTCCATTTGAAAACATTATTGCCATCTGTCACAAGATGTGTCAATAAAGCTATAGACGTAGGTCTGTATGATAGACAGGTTTTAAAATGACTGGTGATGCTATAAGGTTATGGTATTGGATGGAGAGTAATATCCTGCAAAATTGCCTTAAATTCTGGAAGTATGGCCTAAAAAAAAAGAAAAAGGGGAAGCTTTTTTGTGTTATGTATTTTCATTTCGAAATGTTAACTGCTTCATTTGAGGAGACTAGCTGTGAGCTGTGCAAGCTTCACAGTTTTGTGCTACATGCTGACGCAACATCAGCTGTGTTTCCATTTTTGCTTATGAGCCTTTTGAAATTATATGTTTCCGTTTTGCAATTTGATGCAATAATGAAGAAACTCCACATTTGTACGTTATTGTATTGCCTGTTTTTATTGTAGGAAATTAATTGCTTCTTTTATTTATGTTATTAAGGGGGGGAGAAAACAATTTTGCAGTATTTTATCATTTGCTGTAATAATTATCCTACTAGTAATACAACGGAAGACTTAGAAACAGTATATTATGTTCAAATGTCTGAACAGTACTTAATATGTTGACACTTGTGGCTGGGGAATGTTGGTCTTCAAGTTATATTGAAAAAGGTAACAATAAGTGATTAATAATACCCCTGACAAGCTTGAGATGATTTATAATACAGAAATGAAGAGGAAGGGAATAAGTGGAGTCAGCACAAGAAATTATTTTCATAGAAGCAGAACAGCTTAGCAACTCTGCTGTCCAAACACTAATTGACAGTGGAGCACTGATATTGCAGAGTGCCAGGATCAAGTGCTACACTAACTTCAAGTAGATTCCAAGATGAGATTAAAAAATAGTGATCTTCTCTGTAGGGTTTCTTGCTCTGAGTTCCTTGAAGAAGGAAGGTACACCAGGTAGTTAATCTTTATTTGTTCATTTTTGTCTTGAATTCACTGGCTAGTGAAAGTCAGAACAAAATTCAGTTGTATAAGCATTTTTGGGTTTTGATTCTTTGATCTCCATATGCATCTTAAAAATGACCTACAGTGTGGGTGTGCCCCAGGCTGACAAATGGGTTCATTCAGCTTACTGAAATGAATTTATTTATTCATTATGTGTGAACAGGTGCATACAATAACCAGCATTTTTGTCCCTGTGTTGATAAAGACATGGTGCTTGGAAGCAGAAAAGTTTTATGTTCTAGAAAACTTGCAGTATTAGGTACCAGTTTAGGAAAGTAACCACATGTGCCCTGAAGTCACATAAGACAATTAGCATAAACAGAAGGCAGAAGATTGTAAAAAAAAAAGAAAAACCAACATTTTGTCAAGTCTCTTGAGGTCATTAACAGGCCTCTTAGCTTTGGCTATTGTAACAGAATACAGGAGCTTCTTGTATAATTCATGGGTATACGTTAGGTCCTTAATGGAGTTCCCAGGCTGGTACACATTTTTCAGGTTAAAAATACTGCTGAGTGTAAACATAAGAATGTATTGAAGCATCATTTTTTCCATAGATCCAAATAAACACCCGCCCAAGTCTTACTTTGGTAGTATCCACTAGAGAGAGAAGTAGAGCAATGAATTTCTTCTTCCAGAAGCTCTGTCCTTTTGTGTCTTGTCTTAGGAAAGCTGAAGTGACTCAACACAGATACTTTGCCTTTCCTGTCTGTGAAGTGTGATATACTTTTCAGCAACTGTTGTTTTGTACGTATCGTTCCCTTCAGAATTTGTCGGGTAAAGCCCAAGGCCTGGGAGAGGGCTGGTGAGCAAAGGCTGTTTCCATCCAGCTTTGCTCTGTAGCTCTGTGGGAGGCTTCCACCAGGCAATGTGTGGCCTGGTATCAGTGGGCTCGAGTCAGAGCACCACAGAATGGTTTGGGTTGGAAGAGACCTTTAAAGGTCATCTACTCCAGCTTCCCTGCAATAAGCAGGAATGTCTTCAACTAGATCAGGTCATCATGGAGTGCTTTACTAGTGCTAAATCCAGCCCTTCCAGTCAATAGATCACAAGTAGTTACACAGCTCAGCTATATACCCACTGAAGAAAGATACATACTCCAAGTGCTACCAGAGGATAATTTCTTAATCTGCTGATTTTCCTTGAAAGATGTATTTAAACAGTACCTTATTCTTATTTTCTGATTACTCTGCTTTCAGTACCAGGAAAGTGACACTGGAAAATGGCTGACGGCGCAGCATTTCTGATTCTTATAGTGTACTTACTTCACTCTGTTCCTGTGACAATATCCATGTTTTTATCTGGGACAGATGGATTCACTGTGTCAGTAAGGAAAACTGGGGAGGTCACAGTAGTTCCCACACCATGGGACAAAGAGGGCACATGCCTCAGACAGCCATGTTGCTATGGATCTGCTCTTTCACATTTTACTGAAAAGGTGAATTCTGCAAGACTTAGATATTTTAAAAACCAGCAAGCTGGTGAAAGAAGATCTTTTTACTGAGGCACTCTTTATCTCAGCAGCTGTCTCACCTGTCCCCTCATCAAGACATCCTTATGGGATATCATCCATTAATCAATTCCTCTCCTTCCTGCTATTTTGTTACTCGTGTTTACGTGTCGTCCTGTGTCTCTGTTGTCCTTATTGTTCTCACACCCTCCCACAACAGCAATACAGCAAGCTACTGCAGCAAAGGACACATCAGCCACATTCACAACTAAACCTATGACATGCTGAATCCTTCTCAAGGTTTACAAAAGTGTGTGTAACAGCCCTATGCATTCTTATTACCGATCACATTTTTAGCCTGTTCTTGCTGCATGTTTTATGCAGGGGCCCTTGTCACACATATCAGCATGAACCATCTCTTTTGTAGATAAAGGACTGTTTAGATCTTCTTGTAAACATTACCAAGGAGCTAAAATTGTTCTGATGAATGTAACATATTGGCGAAATGTTCCTTCTCAGATATGTCTTTGATTTATGATTCTTATAATATGCTGTGCTATCTAAACAAACAGCTGTCCATTGTCCCCATCCCAGATCACCTTATGTTCTTGATTACCTCCTAAGAACATTAGATATTCGCTGCTTCTACTGAACAAAAACATGAGCAGAAAAATGTATGGCCTAATTCACCACGAAGTTAAATTCTGGGGCTTTTATTCTGCTAGTAGTGTACGTTCAGGTGCAGCAACTCTCACTCAGAAAAGCTTTTTCTGTATTTAGATCAACTAGATGATTGTTGTAAGTCCTCTCCAACTAAAATATTCTATACTAGAGCAATGAAGTATAGCAGGGAAAGAAAAAAAAGACACAGATTGAAGTAATATCATATTGCACACTGGTTTTTGTATGTTTATTGGAATCAAACCCACCAAATTTTACTTTGAGTAAGAGAAGCTGGATAGAAAGGGACTTAAGTAAGGTTGCAGGACTTTTCATCAGGAAAGTATTCAGTTCTCGGGGCATTAGTGAGCATATAGCAGCATGACAGACAGGGGAAGGAAGGGACCATGAAGGTTAATATTGCAGCAACACCGAGAAAACTGCCATGTGAAGGCAGTAGCATACACTGAAGGAGCTATCCTGAGCCCCATTATAAAGAAGCTGGACCTTGAGATAGGTAGAAAAATGGTTAGGCAGCTGAGTCTTTGAAAAATTACTGAGAAATAATACTTCTGCATTACAGGCAGGTGAACTTTTCACTGCCTTAGTTCTAACTGGTTGTACTTCGTATCATGTCCTGTCTGTTGTCCATAGGTTTGCAGGTGAAAAATGCAGCTCATACTCCAACTGTCTGTGTGAACCCAATCCAGAGGGAACATTTTGGGACCATTTCCTGTGTTTTGGACAGAGTAGAAGCCCTGGTTAAATGAAGAGAGAAATTTAGCCACCCCTTCTGACCCAAGAGGAGGAAACAGGTTTGTCTTTAGTTTAACAGCCTAAGATATTCGTATGCCAAGTTTGCAGCCCTGATCAATGGGAGATTCTTGTTCATCCGTTAAGGTGAGGTCTGATGTAAGTAGCCACAGTCAATTAAACTCTTATGAAAAGACTTTACTTAAACAATATTTCATATTTATTTGCAGATGACTGTCTCACTTTGTTTTTTCATTTTTTTCAGCTCCAGCTCTTTCCCTGACAATGCCTCAGGCCCTATTCTCTGCTGCTGCTTCCCTGCAGACTCACAGCATCACCTGGAACCTGCTGAAAGTGCCACCAAATGAAGGAGCAGTGAGAACCCACTGGTGAGATGCTTTGTTACCACTCTCAATTATCAGGTTCTTGTCTGGGGTTTCCATCAAGAAATGAAAAGAATAGGAATTGGTGCTCACGGCTGAACTCAAATCCTGCATGACTCCCTTATATGTGCAGCCTCTCTTATACAGAGCACATTGCAGTGTTTCGACAGAACTCTGTTTGTTGAGATTGTCTCCAAACTGAGTAGCAATGTGACCTTCTCCTACAGTACAAATTATATGAATGAAAAATGTGTTTTACCAATGCACCAAAAATTTGAAGCTAACAAACCTTCTCTGAGCAGCGTACTGTAACTTCTGTTCCATAATTAAACCAGAGGCCCTCTTCTGGACAGGTTCACTCAGCTTTGCCTTTCTTTGAGTAATACACCTTCAGACCAGTGCCTTGTTTTGATGTATTACAATGATAGACTGAAGAGCTCATGTAATATATCATCACAGTCAGCAGTTGCTGGACGCTAAGGATTGAGAGACTGAGCCAGCTGTTTTTCTGATGTGTTCTTGTAATGCATCACCAGATGATGGAAACTGATAATGTATTAGTTCAAAATGACAGCACCCAGAAAAGGAAGAGTCCAGAAGTGCAGATTCTGTATAATGAGGCATTGAAAGTGTGAAACAGGGCTGCAAACTCCTGGAACAAGATGTTGGTAATAAATCAGCTTTCTGTAGTATTACACTAGCTATGTGGCTACACATTCACACACTGTTGTCTGATTTCCAGTGCCTCTCGGTGGTGCTGGTTTTGTGCAGATCAAAGATAACCCTAGCAGCAGTTTTACCTTCACTCTTCTTACAACTAAACAGTTCACAATTCAAGCAACCTAGAACAGGGGATAGGGCAGAATCACATTGGCTCAACAAATTTGAATATTTGGGATTCCTCATCTTGGGGTACTGTCAGAACCACTCGGATGCTACTCTTTTAGTGAACTACTCCCATCCATGGAATGGCACAGATGGGAATGGGCCCGTTGCCCTTTATGGGAGTATTGCATCCTAAAGGGACAGAACGGGCTGGCCCAGAGCACTGCAGTTGTGATTGACTTTTCCTGCAGGTTGACTGAAGGCAAGAAAGGCTCTTTTGGCCATCTCTTCAACCCTTCGTTGTTTATCTTTCACCTGCCACAAACACAAAGAGTCAGGCCAAACCGTAATTGATCATTAAATATCAACATCAATTTAAAAGAAAATTATTGGAACAAATAGCAATTCTGAACATTTGCCTACAAAACTTTACCTCATTGATGAAGCAGATTGTGTATGCGTAAAAGCATTTCCTCTAAATTTATTTTTAACCCTAGGCCAACCATGGGAAAACAGAAAAACTGGAAAATAATCTTTTTAAATCATGAGCTACATCTCTGCTGTAGCTGTTTTAAATACCTCTTGTTTGTTAAATGCAGTACTGTTTATAATTTTGCATGTTTAAACATCATTATGTCTTTGGCAAACCCTTGAAGATAAATAGGTCCTACCCTCAAATTTTACTTTCTATTTATGGATGGTTCATACTGCAAATAAAAAGTAATTATATTTTACTAACAATAAGTATGCTTTTCTGTCTCTAGTCAAATACTATAAATCATTGCTACAAGACATTAAATATGGTTTTGTGGCATGTGATTCTGAATAAAAAATATTCCAGTCTCATATATACAGAGGTCCCTACCCACAGAACTTTGCTAGCTCAGATTTGATCAGGGATTTTTGAAGAGGAGCCTTGCCTGACAGACTCCATACAGGATTGGGTGGAGATTGTGTGCTAACGTCTGATCCATTGCCAGTACCATCAGTTTCTCTCATCATAGAAACATTTTGCTCAGTCTTGACTGCTTTTATTTTATTTTATTTTATTTTATTTATTTTTTAAGTATTTTTGCTTTACCTTTAAATATTCTGGCTAGCATACATGGGGGAAAGGTTCATATATCAGGAGTTATGTTTGCAAGGGACTAGTGGAGAATGTCAGGTGTTCATTCCCTTTGTGAAAACATTTTGTCACATTTAAGTAATGATTATTAATATCTCTTTGAATGAGACTTTATGGAAATTGTAGTTCTGAACATGCAATCAGCTCATTTATGGCCTAACAAGTGTTTCCCTGAGCCAGCAGTTGACTGGCATTTGATCATTTTTGTAAAATACACCTTATCTGCTACTATTAGACACTGAGATGGCACTTTCTCTTATAGTTTTTGGCACACAACAAGCATCTCTACTCTCTGTGAGGAAAAATCTCAAAACTTGTATTTAGCTCTCCTCATAAACTTGGACAATATGACAGGTTTCTAATCCAAATAATTGTTTAAGATTATTACAATGATAATTATTGTAGTGATAATAACACATTATTTCAGCTGACAATACATTAGTTCCATGGGGAGATAAACTGCAAGGCCAATGGATTTATCTTGATAACAAAATGGATTACTATTAACTATGATGGTAATTTTTCCATCCATGCACAAAGAAATCTCCCATTGAGTTCATTGTCTTTTGACTGAGTGCTGGTAAGAATTTTGTCTACATATATGTAACAAGACTGGATCCTGAACTAGTGCGATATTGTTACTGTTATTCTGTATTGTCTAGACAAGCTCCAAAAGCCTATAGCTTTATTTGGCACTTCAGGCACAGGATTTCTGTCTTTCAAAAAGCCTCTTAAAAATTACGAAATGCAGGACAAATGAGGGATTAGAAAAACTGTGAATTTATTAGGATTTTACAGGGCAGATTTATAGTTGAGAACAACAAACCTTAACCTAACTACAGTTTCCTGTATGTAGCAGCATGGAAGAGATGGCTTTATTTCCATGATCTTCCACCATAAAGCCATAGCTTTTGCTCTTCTGGTGATACAAGCTTTGAACATTACAGTTCCAGCTTCTTATTATGATTTTGGACCATAGCAAGTAATATCTTTTTTCCCTGCTTTTTATTCTCAGTCTGAAAAGTATATAAGGACACTTGATCTAGAGAATGATTTTCCCAGTGATTATGTTTCTGGAGGAAGGCAAACATACAGAACTGTATTGTAAAAATCTACAGACCAAGAGTCTTTAAAGAGCTTTGGATCAGAACCTGAGTCATCACTTCATGCTTATTTACCAAAACTATTATAATTCATGGTTAAAAATCCATACTTGTTTTGTTTAGTTCATCTAGTTCGTTTCTCTCCTTTATCACTGTGCTGTACTGGCTTTCTTATTCTGACTTTACAGCACATCTTTTTTAAAAAAAATTAATTAATCCAGGTCAAATAGATTATAAAATTATTTGGAAATTTTGATAATTGTCATGGACATTTATTTGCTAAAAAATACATTTGACACCATAAGACTGACATTAATATGCAAATCAGTGGACTATAAAATTCATTTTCATGCCTCCAGGGCAGTATTTTTATAAATACAGAAACATAATCATGCATCCTCCAGAGAACTAAAAATAATTATACAAATTTACAACAAAGCCCAAGGCAGTGTCTCCTTTTAACTGTCTGGTTTTAATATCATTTAAATCTTGTTAAAACTTAATTACCAATTCTCTTCCATAATTTAGGTGGAAGAGCTGAGGTCTAAGCTTGCTGTTTGAGAGAGAGAATTTCATCTGAGAAACAAAGACACCATGGCACAGATTGAAAAAACAAGACAGTACACAGAAAAACTTGGTAAAGGAAAAGTGATCACAGATAGTGATGAAGAACAGAATGTACATCTGTCTATTAACACTGTCATAGTTTAACTCAGGTCCACAGTTAAGTTCCATGCAGCCACACGCTCATGCCCTTCCCTCCGCTCCTGCCTCCCCAAGGCATAATGGGGAGGGGAATCAGAAAAAAAGGTAAAACCTGTGGGCTGAGATAAGAATAGTTTAATAATTTAAATACTTTAAAATATAATAATAATAGTAATAGTAATAATAATAATGAGGAAAAAGACAGAGGAAAAACCTCAAGAAATGCAAGTGATGCCCACTACAATGGCTCCCCACCTGCTGAGACCCAGCCCATCTCCAGCAGTGATCAGGCCCTCACATCCAATTCCCCCTGTTTATACACTGTCCATGACATTCTGTGCTATGGAATATCCCTTGGACCAGTTCAGGTCACCTGCCCTGGCCATGCCCCACCAGCTCCTTCTGCAGCTCCTCTNACTCAGGGTAAGCATTACTTAGCAACCAAAATATCAGTGTGTTGTCAACACGAATTCTATAGTAAATCCAAAACACAGTGCTGGACCAGCTATTAGTAAGAAAATTAACTCTGTCTCAGCCAAACCCAGGGCAAACATACACTTCAAATGGAACTGAGGTCATGTCTTTTATGACAGAAATATAAATACATTGGAGTATATATAAACCTACATAATAATATTTACATCTACACATACATACTCACATATAGGTGGTGATTTATTCATTGATGCTGGTATAGCTCAAGCTGTATCCACTGGGGAGCAGAGTTGCAGGACCAGTGCTTTCATTCTCCTTATTCCATGGCTGTTTTCTGGGAGATGATGGCTGCTCAGAACAGGCGTAAAAGTGAGTAACTCCAAATTCAAAGACGGCCTGGCTGCAGGCTTTAGGTGATATTTGGAGTAAGCACATTTCATCAGGAATTTCTACTGTATGAATACCTGTGAATCCATGTTTATTTTCTAAGCTTGCACTTCTGAACAAAATTATCTGCTCTCTTCCTCCATGACCAATAGAAGAGGTGACAACAGCAAGTCTACCTCTGTATCAGAGGTATGAGGTCAGGGAGGGGGCCTCAGCTTTGTACCCCAAATAAAGCTCCTGGTAAGCAATTTTAAAGTAACATTGTACTGACAAAACCTGTTTCTTTGGACTGATTTACAGAAGTTCCTGTACCCTCAGTGTCTACTCTCTACATTAAAGGTAAAGCAGAGAAGAGAGCATACAGCTTCTCTGCACTGTGGTGCTGTGTCTCCTCACTCCCTTCCCCCAGTTCTACCTTTGCTGCCAAAAGGAACAAGGAATCTCGAAAATGGCACATTCTTGATTTCCTCCGTCAGTGATACATATCCCAGCGACACGGAGACTGCTGCCTCAGGTCTGTTCTTGGTGCCGTGTTGCCAGCCACTGTTTAGTAACAAGTGTCAGTGTCTGCTCCCCTGCTTTGAACTGGAACACATTCCTGTTAGCCCTCGCTTCCAACTGAAAGCAGCTTTGTATTGATTTAATTCACCCTTTTTAGTATGACCATAGTCACAATGAGGGATGTGCATCCAAACTTCCAGCTATTGCACAATTGCCACTGGGCAGAAATTCAAGTGATTTGGCACAGCATCTGGTTGGGAACCAATTCCCATTGGTTCATTCTGTCCAGTGCATGCCTTGCCTTTGATTGAAATGCCAGGCATTTGTTAGCAATCCTGATGCCAGTATTGACAGCCATGCTCACAGCACTCTTCTGTCCTTTCGGGCTGCATATTCATCTGGTGTTAATGGAAATAAGAAATGCAAAATATTAGAGAAGCCAGTACGTTACAGATTTCACATACTCGCATTATTGCATTAGCAAATAACCCGTTCATTTACAGATATATATAAATTCATCCTATTTGTGATGGACACTTAGTATGCCTCAATTTTTCCTAGAATGATGATGCTTACATCTTAAGACGTCAAAATTATTTTTTTATTTAACTGCATAGACTACTGAAAAACCTTTCATATAGACAAGGTATCCTTCAGAGCTAGAAGTATGGCATATTTAATAAGTCTTTAATAAATAAGATTTAATAAGACATTTAAATCAAGTGTTAGATAGGCTGTCATTTGTACCTGTGCGAGTTTGAAATGGAGGAGTTTCCTGAGCTGGACTAAGTTGTAAATATGTTGGTTTCATTGGGTTCTAAATCCATTTTTTTCTAATCATTTTTTGCCATGCAGTACGACTGCAATGGGTGTGAAAATGGAAGTGTGATATTTTTCCAGGTTGTTGCTAGTGAGGCAAAAGTTAGAAACAGCAACAAGAGTCTGAAGATGACCTTGCTAGAGCTGACTATGGTCTTAATGCAGAAAATGGTGTTTTAAATATTTTAAATATGGTAATGTTTCTCTCTTTCTTGCTCTGTGGTAGAATTACCAGAATTTTTTTGTCTCACTTGGAAGTTCCAGATCTATACTTCTTACAACAGAGCTTTGTGAACTTGTCAGCTTTTAGGTAAACCTGATGGAGTTGGGAACTTTCCTGAACCTACCTGAGCTNCAGCTCCTTCTGCAGCTCCTCTTTGGCAGAGCACAAGACACCAAAAAGTCCTTGACTTAGGGTAAGCATTACTTAGCAACCAAAACATCAGTGTGTTGTCAACACGAATTCTATAGTAAATCCAAAACACAGTGCTGGACCAGCTATTAGTAAGAAAATTAACTCTGTCTCAGCCAAACCCAGGGCAAACATACACTTCAAATGGAACTGAGGTCATGTCTTTTATGACAGAAATATAAATACATTGGAGTATATATAAACCTACATAATAATATTTACATCTACACATACATACTCACATATAGGTGGTGATTTATTCATTGATGCTGGTATAGCTCAAGCTGTATCCACTGGGGAGCAGAGTTGCAGGACCAGTGCTTTCATTCTCCTTATTCCATGGCTGTTTTCTGGGAGATGATGGCTGCTCAGAACAGGCGTAAAAGTGAGTAACTCCAAATTCAAAGACGGCCTGGCTGCAGGCTTTAGGTGATATTTGGAGTAAGCACATTTCATCAGGAATTTCTACTGTATGAATACCTGTGAATCCATGTTTATTTTCTAAGCTTGCACTTCTGAACAAAATTATCTGCTCTCTTCCTCCATGACCAATAGAAGAGGTGACAACAGCAAGTCTACCTCTGTATCAGAGGTATGAGGTCAGGGAGGGGGCCTCAGCTTTGTACCCCAAATAAAGCTCCTGGTAAGCAATTTTAAAGTAACATTGTACTGACAAAACCTGTTTCTTTGGACTGATTTACAGAAGTTCCTGTACCCTCAGTGTCTACTCTCTACATTAAAGGTAAAGCAGAGAAGAGAGCATACAGCTTCTCTGCACTGTGGTGCTGTGTCTCCTCACTCCCTTCCCCCAGTTCTACCTTTGCTGCCAAAAGGAACAAGGAATCTCGAAAATGGCACATTCTTGATTTCCTCCGTCAGTGATACATATCCCAGCGACACGGAGACTGCTGCCTCAGGTCTGTTCTTGGTGCCGTGTTGCCAGCCACTGTTTAGTAACAAGTGTCAGTGTCTGCTCCCCTGCTTTGAACTGGAACACATTCCTGTTAGCCCTCGCTTCCAACTGAAAGCAGCTTTGTATTGATTTAATTCACCCTTTTTAGTATGACCATAGTCACAATGAGGGATGTGCATCCAAACTTCCAGCTATTGCACAATTGCCACTGGGCAGAAATTCAAGTGATTTGGCACAGCATCTGGTTGGGAACCAATTCCCATTGGTTCATTCTGTCCAGTGCATGCCTTGCCTTTGATTGAAATGCCAGGCATTTGTTAGCAATCCTGATGCCAGTATTGACAGCCATGCTCACAGCACTCTTCTGTCCTTTCGGGCTGCATATTCATCTGGTGTTAATGGAAATAAGAAATGCAAAATATTAGAGAAGCCAGTACGTTACAGATTTCACATACTCGCATTATTGCATTAGCAAATAACCCGTTCATTTACAGATATATATAAATTCATCCTATTTGTGATGGACACTTAGTATGCCTCAATTTTTCCTAGAATGATGATGCTTACATCTTAAGACGTCAAAATTATTTTTTTATTTAACTGCATAGACTACTGAAAAACCTTTCATATAGACAAGGTATCCTTCAGAGCTAGAAGTATGGCATATTTAATAAGTCTTTAATAAATAAGATTTAATAAGACATTTAAATCAAGTGTTAGATAGGCTGTCATTTGTACCTGTGCGAGTTTGAAATGGAGGAGTTTCCTGAGCTGGACTAAGTTGTAAATATGTTGGTTTCATTGGGTTCTAAATCCATTTTTTTCTAATCATTTTTTGCCATGCAGCACGACTGCAATGGGTGTGAAAATGGAAGTGTGATATTTTTCCAGGTTGTTGCTAGTGAGGCAAAAGTTAGAAACAGCAACAAGAGTCTGAAGATGACCTTGCTAGAGCTGACTATGGTCTTAATGCAGAAAATGGTGTTTTAAATATTTTAAATATGGTAATGTTTCTCTCTTTCTTGCTCTGTGGTAGAATTACCAGAATTTTTTTGTCTCACTTGGAAGTTCCAGATCTATACTTCTTACAACAGAGCTTTGTGAACTTGTCAGCTTTTAGGTAAACCTGATGGAGTTGGGAACTTTCCTGAACCTACCTGAGCTATAACCAGTGTGACACAGCACTGTGGAGCCTTGTGTCTGTTTCTGGGGGGGAAAGTCCAGAGGACCGAGGCTGGAAAATTATAAATATATATGGGGAGAAGGTAATTGAACAAAATGTTGTGAGCACATTTAAGAAATGTGATTTATTTGAACAGTCCAACTAAATGAGGTTTTATTGGTAGGCATAGGTTTTCTAGTGCTAGTTCAAGAAAATATCAAAGATCACAGAAATAGCAGGATTTTGTCAAATTCAAAAGATGTTCCCAAGTGAATTGCAAGGACCTTTGCCATCTTATTTCTGCAAAATGTGACATATTTAAATATTGCCAAAGAATACACTTCTTAAATGTCAGATGTTTTTAGGAAATATAAAGGCTCCAAGATGTATGTCAAAAACCCAGATCCCTCAGATGAGTGCCACAGAAAATCTCTCTCCAAAGAAGCTTCAGAAATTTCAGTCTAATGTGTACTATTAATGTGATGCTGTGACAGCTCTTAAGGGAGCTGTCATTATCAGGCTTGTTTGGACTGGACTGTGTCAGGCAGCCACAGGCTGAGAACTCAGTGCTCAGCCTTACTCGCTCTAATGTACCTTAAGCAGGCGTTCATGGAGGAGCCAGTGCCTACCAACAGTGTACCCTCTTCTTCCCATGCCTTGGAGGCCTGCAGATCCCAAATAATGCCCACATGTGAAAAGGGAAAAAAGCTCCTGTTTGCTCTGTTTGAGGCTTGGGAAATACTAACTTTTGTCATTTGTGTGAGCAGCTGGTGACAGCAGTGCTGAAATGCCAGAGAGGTAAGCAGTAGGACGTTTACTGCATGTCTGTTTACGTTGTCTCATCTCCTTGGTGCTGAATTCCTCTGTAGCACATCCTGTCCATTTGTCACCAAGAAATAAGATATAGTGACCAAGAGAACGTTGCTTCAAGTGAAGGATTAATTTCGTATCATGTAAGAAAGATGGCTATTGATACTGCATGCAGGAACACTTATCATACTGATGAATTTCGTGTACCTGATAGTGTCAGGCACCAAAGATTCGGTTTCAACACAGCCTTCATTGCAGCTTTCGCAAATTCTGAGGCTCAGTTAAGCACCAGCACATTTTGAAGTTGAAGCCTTGCTTGGCGAGATGGCGCAGGTAGATTGAATCCTACCTATTCAGCATAAGATTCCAATTCTCAGTCACTCTTCAACAGATCTGATGAGATACAGAATAGAGAATAAGGTTTCAAAGCCTTTCAGTTGCTATATATCAATAGCTGCTAATTATGGAGAGAAAAATATTTTTTTCATTAACGCTAAATGGATCTTTAACATATAGATACTACATTTCCTAGAAGATAAAATATTTCCATTGTGCCCTACATCCCTGAAAGGGAGTGTGCAAACATTTTCAAAAGCTTTCATGGGAGACAAAGCATTGTGGATTTCTTTTCTAGTTGCAAGGAGCAGTGTAACTGCACAAGCCCTGCCCGTGGGTTTGGCTGGGGACACGGCAGGATGACGCACCGGATGCCTTCAGGTGGGTGAAGTTACAGTTTCCATGAGTGGTGTTGCGACAGTTCCCAGCAGCAATACTGCAATCACAGCACAGCAGACTTTCAGTGTCAGGGCTGTGTTCCAGCCTCCAGTCTCTGCTCTTTTCTCCAGCTCTGCACTGCCTAGCCCAGGTTATCCAAACTTCAATGATTGAAAAGTATAAATAGAAAGAGTTCAAAACACATGAGGAAAAAGACACACTTCCCATCATATTAGACGGCAAAATTTCTGATTCTGTTCTGATTTAGGATATAAACATACCAGCTCTGCCTCTAATTTGATAGTGTTGTAAAGGACAGAGTAGTTACAAAAATGTGTTAGACAGCTCTGAGGTGAAAAAGATACTAATGTGCACTTCACAGATTTCTCTGTCTTCCTTGGGGCAGTGGAAAACCAAAGGCCTGTGATTTTGGTCCTTACTGCTCTAAAAGTGCTCGAGACAGGGGTGAAGGGCAACACATGTTTAGGTTTCAACATATCCAGATGTCACTATCTGTATCTTTGAGAATATAAACTCAGTCTTCAATTAAAAGGAGTGACTGGAAAATTGTTGATAGCCACACAAAGTAACAAATTAAAAAGTAAAATAATCGGCAGTCATAGCTGACCATAAAACTGCTGCATGCCCCAAAAATGTATGGGGTTTCAGCTGTCTATCTTCCCCTATGCTTTAAGGCAATGCAGTGTTGCACACATTTTTCTGCAGAAGTCCCATGGAGGAATACAGAGCAAGTCACGAAACCCTATGTATGAAGATAATATCTTGACTACTGCATAGGTGGAGTTTTAGTTTATCCCACATTATTGCTCATTAATAGTTTTGCAATCAATTCTGTCCTAGGGATTATTCATGCCTCTACTTGAAAGACTCAGTTTGATCTATTGATCAGTGAAGAAAATAAGACAAATCAAGTTGTTGCTTAAAATTAAGTTAATGATTGACCCACTGGAGTTAATACCTCATTTAGATTAAACATTGAAAAGTTATGCTTCTGCAAAGTAATGTATTAAAAATGATTTTGTCTTTTTGATTTCTTACTGATCAATTTCTGAAAAGCAACAGTCCCCAGTGAATAACAAAAATTAATTACTGCAAGTTTTAAGTGGAGTTCATGTTAGTAAATCAGCCATTAGTCCAATTAAATACAGTTTGTGTCCAGAGATTAATTGTTTCTCATATCCTGGAACAACCAGAATATCTCCAGGATCACAGACATTTAAAACAGTGATTGCAAAATACATTATTGAGATGTACAATATTTGCATAGTTTGCACGTAGAGTGAAACTTTTCTGGGTTTTTTTCTCTGTTGAGGCTGTTGTTAGCAAATTGCTAGATTACTTAGAAGACTTGTTGAGATCACAGAACAAGCTTGCATTTGGCTTCTTTGTAACAAAAATTAAAAATAAAAACATATGAGACTATCTTTTGCTTTCTTTGTGTGTAAGGTCACTTATTTAATTTTCCCCACACTAATATAATTTTTAGATTTTACTAGTTAAACCCCAGGATACTGTGTTTATGTAAGGGAGATAGGGAAAAAGAGTGGGAGACAATTTATTAGTAAAGAAAGACTTGTATTTGCAGGTAACAATAAGCTTCAGTAAAGGGAAAGTTTGGAAAGAAGAGCAGATTTAATGTCAAAAGAAATATCCAAACTAATAATCAAAATATATATGAAAAACAGTTCTGAATAATTTTTTACCATTTCTGGTACTGACTCACAATTTATCAAGCTGGTATTTTTGTGGAACATATTGAAATTTCCATAAGCTTCAAATTTTGTTACCTGATTACTATATCTCCACACACCATTTCCTTTTTTTTCTTTAGGTAGATGGATTTCTGCAAAACTGTATTATTTTTGATAAGGAATACATTTCTGCAGTTATTTTTAAAACTGTAAAAGAAGATAGTCTCCATGACCCAGAGTTCAACTCAAAATTTGTGCAAGAAAATTTCAGTGGCTGCTGCACACAGTGCTTGAGTTAACATCATTAGAGCCCAGGAGGTAGGAGTTAAACCAGTGTAAATTTCTTCAGCTAAAAATTTTAATATTTTGCTTCTTTCGGCTCTTTTGCTATTGCAAAGAACTTGCTTCACAGTTATAGCCATTAAAAATACTAAAGAAAAAATATTTTGAATGTCATAAATTACTTTTAGACCGTGAGAATGGGTTGTGTATCATGGCCACGCTTCATTTGGAGGCTTCCAAAAATAGCTCAGCAAAAGAGTCTCTGCACAGAGACCCAAAAGATCTGAATTTAATCCTGGTTCTCTCACTGATCTGCAGGGTGACCTTGGGCAATCTGTGTGCCATTTTCCTTCTTGCTAAAATGAAAATAATAATACTTAGTGCCTTTGCAAAGCACTTCTAGAGTAAAGCATATGAATCGATAACATCTTCTCCTTAAGTATGTGAAATAGCAGAGGAAACTCTTCCCACTTGCATTAGCACGCTTTTAGCATTTAGAAATGTGAAATTATAAAGATTATTGCATAGGAGGGAGAAGCCCAGAAGTGTTCCCCTAATCAATAAGTTGCCAGCTGGAATGCAAAGGAAAACAAGGTAATGTACCATTTAGTGTAACAAAGAAGAAAATATATGCTTTCAATGTGACTATGGCAGCTACCAGTGCAGTCATCCTGTATTATCTTGCTGGCTTGCGTGCTGGTGTGGCAGCAGAACAGTGTAAAACATACAAACAGTTTGAAATCCCTGTGCTGGTTTTCAAGACTTCCAGTTCTCCTGGAGAGATCTGTCAGTTTAGATAGAAGAGAAAAGCAAGGCTTAAGTGCTCTGACCACGTGTGTGTGCCTCATTCTGCATGTGGGGACTTCCTTCCCCCTGGAATGCTGCTTTGCTTTCCCCAGCAGATAACCAGCACAAGCTGTCTTGGCACAGTGGGCTTTACAAGAATGACAGCAAATATGATTTTTCACTTGTGTCCATAGGCTTGCTGACCTGCAGAGCCTTTTTGTGGTCCATGTAGGTGGAATCATTGAGCTTGAGTATTCATACACTGCTTGTATAATATCTCTCAGTATTTTGTATCAGCATTTTATATCAGGCACTACACAAGTCCAGTGTCATCTACTGTGCAGCCTAGGTGAGCCCTGGCAGTAATTAAAGTATTTTAAACCATCTGCTTAATTGCATAAAAAATACACAGATGAGCTTGCACTGTTTGAATGATCTTCAGGAAACTATTAGGCTAAAGCAATTCCCTCTTGGCAATGTTTAACTAATTCACAATGTTTGTTCTGTGAATTACAGCTGGTCTTTACACCATTTGTTAGTCTTCCTTGTAGCAGAGCCCTGCTTCCTGCTACTGAGCCAGAAGATTCCTCCTGTTCTCCTTCCCTCTGCTTTCCCATCTCTGCCTGTCAAGCTCTCCACTGCAATGGAGACTTTGGGAGCAGGGCATGAGAGAAGCTGGGCAGTGAAATCCAGCCCTCTCCCTTCCCAGCCATGCTTGGAGCCTTGGCCCTGAGCGAGGAAGAATCCTTGTGCCAGCTGTTGCCTGCCCACTCTGGCTCCGTGCCAAACATCCATCGCTGCCCACTCAGGGCACCACAGTCTCTTCTGCCAGGGAGAACAGGGGATGCTGGAGCAGTGGAACCAAGCTGCACTTCCAGCTTCCTTGTACAACTCCTCAGCTGGACTGTCTGCTCGGCCCTGGCTCAGTGCCCGGAGCAGAGCACGGGCACTTCCATGTGCCTTCTCAGCGGCGACATCAGCAAACGCAGCCATGCTGCAAGGTGGCCCTCCCAGGGAAACAGGAGGGGCTCCCAGCCCAGGTGCCTCAGGAGCTGTTCGAGGGTGCTGGGCGAACAGGGACAGTGGTCTGGCATTGTCACCTAGGGGACCTCCCCCTTAGGGCTGCTGTGGAGGCATGGCACGGCACGGCATGGCACGGCACGGCATGGCACGGCATGGCATGGCATGGCACGGCACGGCATGGCACGGCATGGCATGGCATGGAATGGCGTGGCATGGAATGGCATGGCACGGCAGGGCAGGGCAGCTGCACATCCCAGCTCCTCCGAAACGGGGAGGCCGCAGCTGCCTGCAGCTCTGGGCTCTGCAGGCACAGGAGGCAGCGTTGGCAGCTCCTGCTGCACGCCTGGCTCCATCACCCCTCTGCCTCCCTGCCAGGAAACAGGCACTGGAAACACTGGAGAGAAGGCTACTGAAGGTATAGATATGAACTATAGGCTAGCAGGCCTGCTTCAATTTTCGGTAAGAGTAAATTAAAGTAATCCTATAATAAGCATTGGAGTCAACCCTTCATGAAGATTGTTTGAATATTCCATCCCTGCCACATGGGCAAGAGTCAGTGGGTAGTTTGTCCTGAGATCAAGCCCCACCCTTTCTATTCAGAAATCCCCCTTACTGTTTAATTAAACTGCCTGAATGTCTCCCAAAAGCCACCGTGTAAGTATCTAATAGTCTGGATTACAAATATTAGGATAGCATGAGGTAATACCATTAGATTATCACAGCATAGACTGAAATAAAATTGTAATGTTTATACATTTTACTTGATATATATGCAAAAAAAAAATTTACTGTTGGGTGTGGTATAATGTTTATGATTAAATGCTTTATTCATACTTGTATGTCAATCTATTAGTGTGCTGTTAATTCAAATGTTGCTATGATGTATTCTATCGCTGTTAGCACATTTATCACAGGTAGATGTGAAACTTAGACAAAGGTGTACATTCTCATTAATGATGAGCAGCCTATTCATCTTACTAGAGTGTAATTAATGTTAGTTACAATACTTAATTTTTCACTGTTTGTCATGGTGCATATTTAGCATTTCTTCTGTCCTTTATCAATCTGCTCTCCTATCATATGAGCACATCAAAAAGATATATGTAAGTATCTGACCTGTTTTGATGCCTAATTTTTATACTTTTCCAAGAACTGGAATATTTTCAGTCTTATCCTGTAGGCAGCACAGTTAGTTAAAAAGCAGACTGTAAAGTGTTGTCCATTGCTTTGGGGTTTGAGTTAACCTTATTGGCAATAACAACATAAAAATCAGATAATGAAGCAGAGCAGGGCACACCATGAAGACACAGGTACTACTTGCTGTAGTGTTGTGCTGTGCTTGTGTGAGGTTGGAACGGTGCCAATTGTTCTCCTGGATTTTCAATTACATGGTTTTCGTACTCCAAGGCTGTTAGTGCTAGTTAAATATGTCGTGTGAGTAACACAGCTCCAAAACCAATAGAAGCATGGAGTATCTGAAAAGTGCACGTTATTCCGTAAATAAGTGCTACAACAGCTCGTTGTTACACTTCAGGAGCATCGCTTTGTCAATAATGTTGTTAGCAGCACAGAGCCAAACCACAGTCCCTTGTGCAGTGGTGCAAGAGGGGAAGAAGTTATGGCTAATGTGCCACACAGCGGGTGGGAAACAAGCCCTGCAGAGGTGGGTAAAAGGGACTGAGCACTGAACACATTCTTGGATTTGCTCCCCAGCATGCCAGTAAATCCAGCTGAGCTGGAATCCTAGGATAAGTCCATACTTTTGTACTGGTCCCCAGAAAAATACAATCACCTTAGCTGAAACCTGGGCATCAAAGCATTTTTTATTTCTTGATCATCCATCATTCCCATTAAGCTGGATTGAAACAGAACTGACCCTTCCATTAATTGTTGTTGAATGAAATTTCTTGGGAAAAATATCTGAGTTGGGTCAACCAAATGCATCAGGTGCAGAATGGATTTGGGATGTATTTTCTCGAAATGTCAAGGAACTGTCTTTGAGAGAAAGCACACCAATTCCTGTTTGTTAGTCTCTTAATTGGTGGATATTACACTTCCAATGTATTAGGAATTAGCTGGTTTTTTCTGTGAGATGACTTCTCTTGTAAACCTCTGTTCATGCCAGACATGGAGCTGATCATATCTCCAACATAATGAAATCCGTCTTAAAATTTCATTCAAACCATCAAGGGCTTGCAGAAAAACATAAATCTTTTAGAAAATACTTAAAATAGTTAATTTGTATGCCTTGGATTAATCATCATTTCCTTTTGACCCACCTCAATTGAAGTATAAGGAAATCAAACACAGGAATTTAACATATTTCAGTATGAAAATTCAATTTGGACACAATTACAAGTAGGTTTAATTGTAGTTTAATAGCAAATTAAGAATAAATACCCAAGCTAGGTTTAGGAGTTTCAAACGAAATGATAGTTGAAGGTGCTCCATAGTGATTGAAGTATTATAATAACCTGAAATGTGAACAGAATTGAGTAGGGTTTTTTCCATGCTACCAAAGCAATGCTTTATAACAATGAGTTGTATTTCTATGACTGCACCAAAATCTTTTTACTAAAAATCCTTCTTCCTTTGAATTTTCTATGGCAAAAAAGACCAAAAAATTTTCCATAAAATAACAAAATTCCTAGAATAGACTCTGACATTCTCTTTGACCCCACTTGTCCCTCAGCCCTGACTAATTTGAATAGAGGGAATTGCTAAAACTAAAATGTCTCTTTTTAACAGATAAAGAATAAATACAAAGTAACTATGAAGTTGCCTTTAACCTTCATGGCATTACGAAGCTAGATATAACAACAAGCTGTAAAACACACCAAAAAGATGAGCATTTCACTCCATTTTGATTTGACCATTTTGCTTTCAAAAGGAATTTATAAAAACACCCAGGAACAATGAACATTTGAACTCAAAATGGTCCCGGTTTATTTTTACTCCAAAAGAAGAAGTCTCAATAGAGATATTGATTTTCTAGCATTCATCCAATATTGCACAGAAAATGGACCTGACCTTGCAATCCCTGGTGGAGACATGGAAGCAGTCATTACAGTCATGGTTCCCATTGATTTTAGTGGGATTACTTGCATAAGTAAGAGTTTTCAGGATGTGACCCAGTGTCCCATTAGCAGTAAGACCAAGTGTACGTGGATGTCAGTCCCACTCTGTTCAGCAGGATGCAGTTTACCCTCCTGTCCTATATTCATCCTACGGTTTTATTCCTGACTATTTATTCTACATGCTTTTTGTTTTCTGTCCCACAGAGCCTCATCATTTTGTGAGAAGTACCAGTCCTCCTGCCCTCCTGAGTAAGTTTTTTCACTGTATCTTCAAATGTCATTTTGAGCTCAGAGTTGATGCCTGTACTTCTTTGGTTCTGTTGTCTATGATGATAAAAAAAACCACTTTGGTCTAGGCACTACCTCTCACTGTGTTTTTTAATCTCTGTGACCAAATGAGAAGGAGACATTACTGTATTTTGCAAAGTAAACAGAGAGTAGTAGAAAGCTAAAAAACTCAAAGAGTGATTTTTTTCTTAACCCTCAGGAGGTTTCTTGTGGCCCATGGCTCCTACAGGAATGCTACTCCAGAACCTCACTGCTTAGATGGATAGAAACTTCTTAATCGTGAGTTTAACTATACCACTGACATTTTATTCAGGTTTGTTCTTGTGACAAGCTTGTCTTTTTTCCTCAAAAGGTTTTTTACCTTCTTCAGTATTTCCTCACTAATGTAGCTATGATAAGGAGTCAGATCTCCTCTCTGCCTTCTTTTTGTTTCATTAATTGTGAGCAAGGTGGAGGAGAGGTGTGCAAGGAGCAGGATGACTTCATGTTTGTACAGTGCCTTGCACAATTGCCCAGTCATGGTTCAGGGCTCCATAGGCTGACTTTGTTTCAGCAGTGAATAATAATGACCCTCCAGAACACTGCATGCTTTCTTTCAGATGGACACCATTAATTCCTTCAATTTTCATTGAGATGCAGAGCTTTAGAACAAGAATACTAGCAATTGATTATTTTTGTCAGTGGTATTTTCAAAGAAATGAAGAAATGAAATGTACAGTATATTTCAGTTTGCAATGATCATTCTGTTGTTCCATTTGCAATGGAAATGAGCATATAACATATTCATGTGTACAGATAAGGAAAATGACAAACATTAACATCCCTTGCTCTATTCATTTATAATATTCAGTTAAAAAAAAAAAATCCTTCCATTCCATAGTTTTTAGTTTTGTTTCTGTAGCACAATGCAAAACAACAAAAAAGAGAGAATTAATGGATAAAATACATTTAATTACTTTCTAAGCAAGTTTCCTGAAAATGAATATAATCTAAATCACAAATTCTTTGCAAATCTATCTATTAAAAATATATCATTCCATGCCAATTTTTTTTTTAGATCTTTATGTGTTTTAAATATAAAGTTGCTTATGAAATCAAAGAAACCAAGAGTGTGTGTGCACACACTTATATTTTTGTGGCCAAGCAGCCTTTGATGTGCGACTCAGCCTGTTTAAGCAGACTGCAGTGTTTGCCTTCTCAGTGTCAGTCCGTTTCTGCACAATTTAATCTGCCACTAAAGAGAAGTTTTTTGTTCTTATGGGTATAAAACAGTATGCCAAGGATAAATCGGTGCAGCTTGCCTTCCTTAAAATTTTAGGCACAACTCGAAAGTGCAGCTCTTTCCTTTTCTCATCTCAATGGGATGCTAACCTAACAATCACAATTTTAGGACAGGAAAATTGTTTTGAGCAGAAATAAATTGTCCTGCCAGTATTGTTTCATGGGGTAACATTAAGGCACATTGAACCTGGGGTTCACAGCTTATGATACATGATTTTGGAGGACTGGGGTGAAAGTAAGAACATGTAGAGAAAGAAGAAGAAGAATTAAATATGAGTTCTAGATAGTTCAAGTGAGTTGAAGCAGTTCAGCAATAGACATCCCAGAATCCTACAAAGAGGCTTATTCTCCGACTACCTTCCCTGGCGCATCGCCATCTCCTGTCAGAGCCCCCGAGGAATTATTCTCTTTAAGTGTGTATTCCCTTTATTTCTCTTTTGTTGAGGTATCTAAAGATACGGGGCTTTAACTTACGGCTTATATTTGCTGAACAAAACAGGAGAAAATATCTGCGGTTTTCTCTGCAGCTGCCAGGAAAGAGAAGTCCATTATTTGTAGCTCTAGGGGAGCAGCAGAGGAGGGGTCTTTTTGTCTGCTTTCCAAGGCCTGGAGTGGAGGCTGTTGTGGTCTGGGAAGGGCAGGTAGGGGCAGCCACGGCTGCAACCGCACCAGGGTTTCCCGGGAAGGCTCCCAGGCTGGGCACGGAGCTGTGCGTGACATTCGTACCTCACCTGCCGTGAAACAAAGTTCTCAGCTTTGGATCTCAGTGAAGAGAAAACGAGCTCCCTCTCAGGAATATGAAGCCGAGGCTGGCCTGTCCCCAGCCCTCCTTGCCCCTGGCAGCACCTCAGGGCAGCCGCTGGCACCTGCAGAATGCACCCTGCAAATGCGACCGCAGAACGGCAATGCCACAGGTGTAAAATCCCTGTGATCAGTACTCCTCATTGTGACCCTGAACAAGTTAATCACATCACTCCTCTGGAAGGTTCACACTGCCACAATATAATTTATGTGGGCCCTCAAAGATAGATGGAGACGTCAGCTATTGATCACAAGGATTTGCTGCCAGTCAGTCTTTTTGTTGGTTTCCATCCTTGTGATGTGTTTTAAAAAATATTGTATGATTCAAAATTATACCTGTAAAACCTACAAGTAGAAAATTACTGTGTGCATTTATCTTTAATAACAACCTTGCGAATATTTATAGTACTAGTAGAGTAGAATGTGTTATACTAGTTTATTTCTCAGTCTGTTTTAAATGATATTATTCATTAGTAGTTGTGAAGTGGTATGACATATTTTTTATGTTGCTTGTTTGCAACAAAGGTTCTTAATACCTTTTCATGATGAAAGGGGATAAATGCTCACATGGAATATGGGAAATTGTGCTTGCAAGAGCACGGAGTGTTGTCTTAGGGTATTAAATTAGCATTTGGTACTGCTCTGCTTTGTGTGCATTTCTAGCAAATGTTTCAGCTACAAATCACTATAATACACCTGTATTCTGGTTCTTCAATTCATATAGCATTTAAATCCTGCCAATACTGTGTCTTATAAATATAAATATGCAATTTAATTTAATTCAAGCATGCAACACATAATTTTTCTTCTAATTAAAATATGATATTGCAATATGGGAGCTGCCTGGGGCAAACAGGACGCATCAGATTGCCAAGCCGAAGGGAATTCTGAGACAGCTCTGAAGGCTGGCAGGGGAAGGGGCCAACCCTTTGAGCCCTCGGCGCAGGGCACCGGTGGCTGGAGGCTGAGATGTTTGTGGTACCCGCAGGTGCAGCCCAGGCTCGCTGGCCCTGGTGCAGCCCAGGCTCGCTGGCCCCGGTGCACCCCGGGCTCGCTGGCCCCGGTGCACCCCGGGCTCGCTGGCCCCGGTGCAGCCCAGGCTCGCTGGCCCTGGTGCAGCCCCTCCCTGACCCGGTGCAGCCCCTCGCTGGCCCCGGTGCAGCCCCTCGCTGGCCCCGGTGCAGCCGCTCGCTGGCCCCGGTGCAGCCCCTCGCTGGCCCGGAGCAGCCCCTCGCTGGCCCGGAGCAGCCCCTCGCTGGCCCGGTGCAGCC